>JARHVA010001064.1:282500-682500 GCA_037957365.1 Torreya grandis | reverse complement strand
GAATATGTAATATAGAAAAATATTTACAGTGTGAGAAATATATTATTATTTATGTGTTCTTTATCTCCATTATTTTTGAGTTAATTGTATGTAGATATGAAATAGTCTCATTAATTTATTCATAAATGCATGATGATTTTTATTTTATTTCCTTATCACTTAAGGTTGTTGTGCCTCCTTGAACTATGGTAATGTACTTAAGAAGTGAATGCACTATATCTTCTTGAATAATAACAATCTTGGTACTTCTTATGACCAAGGTGAGGGTATATGAATGTTTTATTATTTTTATTGACTTTTTTAGACTTTGTCCTAAATAAGTTACTTTATTTGACTTTTTTAATCTAACCATACATGATAACCCTTGTAGCTACCATTCCACTTAAGGATTGAATTCATATTATTGACTATGTCAGAATGATGTTTCCAATTAAATTCCATGTATGACTTGTTGGGAGGTATTTTAACATGATAACTTAGTGAGGGGTTGTTATGCCCTATCTCTCTTGAAAGTATATTTATGTAAACAAATCTCCCAATGTCTTGGCTACCAAGTCATGGTACATAGGTGTAGCCCAGTCAACTCATTATGACCATTCCATATGAGGGGCATGTTTGGAGTAATTAAAATTAACCATATGCATTAAATAGAGGACTAATGCTTAGGGAAAAAACATACATATTAAGCATGAAATTTAACTGATTTAAACATGTTTATTACACACATAGATACAACAATAGTAATAAATAGAGATTAAGCAATTAGAATAATCATCAAAAATAGATTCTATTCATTGATACGCAAGCTCTAAGCTAAAATAACTATAAAATAAAATACAAAATAAAGGGAGAGATAAAATAAATCCTACTATAGTGAATATGAAGTTGAGTTGTCTAACTACATAAATACCATGAAACTAATCCTTAATTGAGCCATACCTAGAACAACTCCAACTAGAGATTGATGTGAGACTTTGGGGAGAAGTTTTTGAGATCAAAGAGGAACATAACCACCATATACATGCCTAAGATATCAATGCTTAGCTCCACAACAATCAAAGTATCAAGATATTATCTTTTGATTAATCAATACTAAGATTTATAGAAGTCATTCATTACAAGATTCACTTTCATATCAACGAAGAAAATACTACTATATAAAATCATTAAAATGTTTGGCCAAATAAATATGGAGAACCAAATAGTTTGGTCCACTACTTTATCACTAAAATTAAAAGGATCCATCCCTTAAAAAGACTAGTGAAAGACAATATATAAATGACGGCATTAGTCCTTCCCTAAATTTCCACCCCATCCCACTACTAGGTTAGTTACAAATATTCATTACCAATTAGAGAAGGTGGTTGGATGAGGCCTGACTTTTGACATAGATGAGCCATTCCCATGACTTAGTTAAATCTCATACCAACCTTATTGATTCACCAGTTGATTACCTTGGGGATCTATCATTCCATCTAGTAATTGACATCTTTCACCCTTTCATTAATTCATAATTAATTTATGTATCCACTTAATTATTACAAAAGGACCTTTCCCAACCTCCCTTTTGTCTCATAATTCATCATTCTCCAACTGTGGGATTGGAGTCCTTGATGATGACATGCATCCAACTCAATGGTTGGGACTGATAGATTGACTCGGACTGATAGATTGACCCTACAAGATGAAATGTAAAAGTTAGTCATAAATCCCATTTTAAATAAATTAAAAGGCAACAAAATTAGATGAGTGGATCATTCATATAAAATCCATAACTAATTTAGACTAAAATTTAATGAATAATTAAATATTTTACCATTTAGATGTAGACATTCACATTAACCACTATTTTAGTCAAATACCAGTCCTTCCATACATGCATAGATATTATTAATATTTTAGACTAAGCATTTTAAAATGAGAAAATATCCCCATGAAGCCCATTAAGTGAATGAAATTTCATTATTTAATCAACCAACACCTTCCTCAAACTTTTGTCTATTTTAACATTTAGGATAACCATACAAATTAAGCCCATCAAGTGACACATAACATATTATTAGTCCAAAGGTTTAAGGTTTACAGTCTAGTGATGGGAAGACACATCAAATTTAGGCTTAGGGGAATCTAAGATCATTAGGGTGCCATGAGATAATCCCTCATCAAGCTAAGTTTTTGGTCTAAGGGCACAAATCAAGGCCACATGGCATCCTCTCAACAAGTTGAGCCTTTAGGATTATTATAATAATCAATTTTACACCCCTGAGGTCTTGTGCTTTTAGAAATTCACCATGTGGTAGTATTTCAAGGGATTAGGGACTAGAATCCTTGGAACCATAAGATAATTAGGCATACTCAAGGGATTTAATCATTTTGAGATCATGGGTCCCTAGGAATTTTCCATGTGGAGGCTTCTCAAGACCCTAGGGGATCATATCTAATATATTATTAAGCTCTTGGTTTAATACCTTTATGGTTTTGTGTTTATAAGTTTTTTCCACGTGGCATGATCTCAAGGCCTAGAGTCTTTATAAAGACTTATAAAAAAATTATAAATTGTCCTAGGACTTATAAAAATTAGAGAGCAATGTATAATAGATCCTAGGAAATTAGAAGACTAAATTTTATTAGTCTAGATTGTACCCTTGAGGTAAGGGGTTTTAGGCCTACCTCATCCAACTGATACAATTAGATTACCTCTAGGTATGGGTGGTTTAGGTGATGAGGTAAACCTCTAGTTTATGGGGCTAGCTCTCATGTTACATCAATTATAGCTCAATTCCTAAAACTAGTGACTTAGTGATGAAAAGAGATAGAATATTATGCATTAAACAAAACCTAAGATAAGCAGGTGATGCACCAATATGTTATGTCCATTTTATTTGACCTTTTAATAACACTAATGAACAAGATACAGACTAGAAATTGAACCACTCTCTCCAAAGCTTATAAACATCATTATTTCATATATAGGTTGTGATTGATGATCATAACTTGAGGGTTATAAATAGAAGGTCTAATTCAAGACACTTACCAATCAAATTCCACTCCAAGCTCAACCACTAAAACCTTCACACATTATGTGACATGTATTGAAAAATGTACTAGTATTTAGGTGAGGTAAGGACCTATAAAGTGAGAGAAACCTACCACTTACGAAAATCAAACAAGCATGGAACAAACTAAATTAATATAGAGAAGGTGTTTGGATGAGGCCTGACTTATGATATAGATGGGCCATGCCCATGCCTTAGTTAAATCTCATACCAGCCTTTACTGATTCACCAATTGATTACCTTGGGGATCTATCATTCCATCCAATAATTTCCATTTTTCACCTTTTCATTAATTTATAACTGCTTTATGTATTGACTTAATTATTTCAAAAGGACTTTTCCTAGCCTCAGTTTTGTCTCATACTTCATCATACTCCAACTATGGGCTTGGAATCCTTGATGATGACATGCATCCAACTCAATGGTTTGGACTGATAGATTGACCCTATAAGATGAAATGTAAAATTTATTCATAAATCGCATTTTGAATAAATGAAAAGGCAACAACATTAGATTAGTGGATCACTCATATAAAATCCATAACCAATTTAGACTAAAATTCAATAAATAATGAGATATTTTACCAATAAGATGTAGACTTTCACATTAGCCACTATTTTATTCAAATACTAGTCCTTCCATACATGCATAGATCTTATTAATAGTTTAGACTAAGCATTATAAAATGAGACAATGTCCCCATGAAGCCCATTAAGTGAATGAAAATTCATTATTTAATCGAATAGTACCTTCCTCAAACTTTTGTCTATTTTAACATTTAGGATAACCATAAAAATGAAGCCCATCAAATGACACATGACATGTTATTATTAGTCCAGAGGTTTAAGGTTTACAGTCTGGTGATGGGAAGCCACCTATCAAATTTAGGCTCATGGAAATCTAAGATCATCAGGGTGCCATGAGACAACCCCTCATCAAGCTAAAATTTTGGTTTGAGGGTAGAGAGTAAGGCCACATGGCATCCTTCCAATAAGTCAATCCTTTATGATTATTATCATAATCAATTTTACACCCTTAAAGTCTTGTGCTTCTAGGAATTCACCCTGTGGTAGTATCTCAAGGGATTAGGGACTCAAATCCTTAGAAACATAAGATAATTATGCTTACTCAAGGGATTTAATCATTTTGAGGTGTTGGGTCCCTAGGAAGTTGCTAGGTGGAGGTTTCTCAAGACCCTAGGGGATCAGATCTACTATATTATTAAGCTCTTGGTTCAATACCTCTGTGGTTTTGATCTTCCAAGTTTTTTCCACATGGCATGATCTCAGGGCCTAGTGTCTTTATAAAGACTTATAAAATAATTATAAATTAGCCTAAGACTTAAAATAATTAGAGAGTGATGTATGGCAGATCCTATAAAATTAGAAGACTAAATTTTATCATTCTAGATTATAACCTTAAGGTAAGGGGTTTTAGGCCTACCTCATCTAACTAATACAATTAGATCACAACTAGGTATGGGTGGCTTAGTTGATGAGGTGAACCTCTAGTTTATGGGGATAGCTCCCTTGGTACATCAATTGTAGTTCAATTCCTAAAACTAAAGACTTGGTGGTGAAAAGAGATAAAATATTATGCATTAAACAAAACCTAAGCTAAGGGGTTGATGCACCAATATGTTGTGTCCATTCTATTTGACCTTTCAACAACACTAATGAACAAGACAAGGACTAGTAACTGAACCACTCTCTCCAAGGCTTATAAACATCATTGTTTCACATAGAGGTTATGATAGATGATCAGAACTTAAGGGTTATAAATAGAAATTCTAATTCAAGACACTTACCAACCAAATTCCACTCCAAGCTCAACCACTAAAACCTTCACACATTATGTGACATGTATTGAAAAATGTACTAGTATTTAGGTGAGGCACGGACCTATAAAGGGAGAGAAACCTACCACTTATGCAAATCAAACAAGAATGGAACACACTAAACTAATATAGAGAAGGTGTTTGGATGAGGCCTAAATTCTGATTAGATGGGCCATGCCCATGCCTTAGTTAAAAATTATACCAACCTTTACTGATTCACTAGTTGATTACCTTGGGGATCTATCATTCCATCCAGTAATTGACATTTGTTACCCTTTCATTGATTCAAAATTGCTTTATGTATCTAATTAATTATTGAAAAAGGACTTTTCCCAACCTCCCTTTTGTCTTATACTTCATCATGCTCCAACTATGGGCTTGGAATCCTTGATGATGACATACATCCAACTCAATGGTTTAGACTGATAGATTGACCCTACAAGATGAAATGTAAAATTTAGTCATAAATCCCATTTTGAATAAATGAAAAGGCAAAAAAATTAGATGATTGGATCACTCATATAAAATCCATAACCAATTTAGACTAAAATTCAATAAATAATGAAATATTTTACCATTAAGATGTAGACATTCACATTAACCACTATTTTATTAAAATACCAGACCTTTAATACATGCACAAATCTTATTATTAGTTCAAACTAAATTTTTTAAAATAAGACAATGTCCCCATGAAGCCCATTAAGTGAATGACATTTCATTATTTAATTGACCAACAACTTCATCAACTTTTGTCTATTTTAAACTTTGGGATGACCATAAAAATTAAGCCCATTGAGTGACACATGACATGTTATTATTAGTCCAAAGGTTCAAGGTTTATAGTCTGGTGATGGGAAGACACCTATCAAATTTAGGCTCAGGGGAATCTAAGATCATCAGGGTGCCATGAGACAATCCCTCATCAAGCTAAGTTTTTGGTTTGAGTGCAAAGAGCGAGGCCACATGGCATCCTCTCAATAAGTCTATCCTTTAAGATTATTATCATATTCAATTTTACACCCCTAAGGTCTTGTGCTTCTAAGAAGTCACCCCATGGTAGTATCTCAAGGGATTAGGGACTTGAATCCTTGAAGCCATAAGATAATTAGGCCTACTCAAGGGATTTAATCATTTTGAGGTCTTGGTTCCCTAGGAATTTGCTAGGTGGAGACTTCTCGAGACCCCAGGGGATTAGATCTACTATATTATTAAACTCATGGTTTAATAACTCTATGGTTTTGAGCTTCCAAGTTTTTTCCACATGGCATGATCTCAAGGCATGGAGTCTTTATAAAGACTCATAAAAAAATTATAAATTGTACTGGGACTTAAAACAATCATAGAGTGATGTATGGAAAATCCTAGGAAATTAGAAGACTAAATTTTATCAGTCTAGATTACACCCTTAAGGTAAGGGGTTTTAGGCCTACCTCATCCAAATCATAAAATTGGATCACCTCTAGGTGTGGGTGGCTTAGTTGATGAGGTAAACCTTTAGTTTATGGGGATAACTCCCCAGTACATCAATTGTAGCTTAATTCTTAAAACTAATGACTTGGTGGTGAAAATAGATAGAATATTATGCATTAAACAAAACCTAAGCTAAAGGGGTGATGCACTAATATTTTGTGTCCATTTTATTTGAACTTTCAACAACACTAATGAAAAATATAAGGATTAGAAACTGAACCACTCTCTCCAAGGCTTATAAACATCATTATTTCACATAGAGTTTGTGTTAGATGATCAAAACTTAAGGGTTATAAATATAAGTTTTAATTCATGACACTTACCAATCAAATTCCACTCCAAGCTCAACCACCGAAACCTTCACACATTATGTGACTTGTATTGAATAATGTACTAGTATTTAGGTGAGGTAATGACCTATAAATGGAGAGAAACCTACCACTTATGCAAATCAAACAAGCATGGAACACATTAAACTAATATAGAGAAGGTGGTTGGATGAGAACTAAATTTTGATATAGATGGGCCATGCCCACGCCTTAGTTAAATCTCCTACCAGCCTTTACTGATTCACTAGTTGATTACCTTGGGGATCTATCATTCCATCTAGTAATTACCATCTCTCACCTTTTCATTAATTTAAAATTGACTTATTTATCCACTTAATTATTGTAAAAGGAATTTCCCCAACCTCAATTTTGTCTCATACTTCATCACGCTCCAACTTTGGGCTTGGAATCTTTGATGATGAAATGAATCCAACTCAATGGTTTGGACTGATAGATTGACCCTACAGGATGAAATGTAAAATTTAGTCATAAATCCCATTTTGAATAAATGAAAAGGCAACAACATAAGATGAGTGGATCACTCATATAAATTCCATAACCAATTTAGACTAAAATTCAATAAATAATGAAATATTTTACCATTAAGATGTAGGCATTTACATTAACCACTATTTTATTCAAATACCAGTCCTTCCATATATGCATATATCTTATTAATAGTTCAGAATAAGCATTTTAAAATTAGATAATATCCCCATGAGGCCCATTAAGTGAATGAAATTTCATTATTTAATCGACCAACACCTTCCTCAAACTTTTGTCTATTTTAACATTCGAGATGACCATAAAAATTAAGACCATTGAGTGACACATGACATGTTATTATTAGTCCAGAGGTTCAAGGTTTATAGTCTAGTGATGGGAAGACACATATCAAATTTATGCTCAAGGAAATTTGAGATCATTAGGGTGCCATGAGATAATCCCTCATCAAGCAGAGTTTTTGGTTTGAGGTCAAAGAGTGAGGCCACATGACATCCTCTCAATAAGTTGAGCCTTTAGGATTATTATCATAATTAATTTTACACCCCTAAGGTTTTGTGCTTTTAGGAAGTCACCCCATGGTATTATCGCAAGGGATTAGGGAATCAAATCCTTGGAATCATAAGATAGTTAGGCCTACTCAAGGGATTTAATCATTTTGAGGACCTAGGTCCCTAGGAAGTTTGTAGGTGGAGGCTTCTCAAGACCCTAGGGGATTAGATCTATTATATTATTAAGCTCATGGTTCAATACCTCTATGTTTTTGAGCTTCCAAGTTTTTTCCACATGGCATGATCTTAGGGTTTGGAGTCTTTATAAAGACTTATAAAAGAAATATAAATTAGAATGGGACTTAAACAAATTAGAGAGTGATGTATGGCACATCCTAGGAAATTAGAAGACTAAATTTTATTACTCTAGATTGCACCCTTGAGGTAAGGGGTTTCATGCCTACCTCATCCAACTGATATAATTAGATTGCCTCTAGGTGTGGGTAGCTTAGTTGATGAGGTGAACCTATAGTTTATGGGGATAGCTCCCCTGATACATCAATTCTATCTCAATTCCTAAAACTAATGACTTGGTGGTGAAAAGAGAGAATATTATGCATTAAAAAAAACCTAAGCTAAGGGGTTGATGCACCAATATGTTGTGTCCATTCTATTTGACCTTTCAACAACACTAATGATGAAGACAAGGACTATCAACTAAACCACTCTCTCCAAGGCTTATAAAAATCATTGTTTCGCATAAAGGTTATGTTAGATGATCAGAACTTAAGGGTTATAAATATAAGGTATAATTAAATAAACTTACCAATAAAATTCCACTCCAAGCTCAACCAATAACACTTCCACATATTATGTGACCTATATTGAAAAATGTACTAGTATTTAGGTGAGGTAAGGACCTATAAAGGGAGAGAAACCTACCACTTATGCAAATCAAAAAATCATGGAACACACTAAACTAATATAGATAAGTTTAAATAGTCCTTATATTAGTTTAAGAGGTTTACAAGGTACAAACTTAGGTAGAGTTTCCTCATACCCAATCAAGGGATCATTACAATGGATTTTGAATCTTAATTTATAGACAAGATAAGAGGAGAGGAGGAGAATTTTGCATGTAAGTGTGGAGAAGAGGAAATAATGGCCATCATTCACTCAAATAATAGTTACAAGTAGCCTCAAAACTCCTCCCATGCATTGCCTTGACTGTATAATGGACTTCAATGAGAGTATGGCATATAAGTGTGGTGGATGGCCTATTTTGGTCATAGCTTACCCCATGAAGATGTCATTATCCTTTTAATTGTTACTTCACTCTTTTTAATGAAATGGGAGGTCATTATTAGAGGTAATTACTTACTTGGACCTATCCATTACTCATCTAAGTGCCACCCTCCATGCCATTCTCAATTTATTCAATCTATTTGTCCTCCTAGATGGTGAGAGATTTGAGACTTGGGAATTTTTAAGTGATGAGTCTAAAAATTAATTTCAGATTTTGGAACAAGGGTTATTTTTCCTTTGAGAGTCTCATCACTAAGTGAATATGCATGCAACACTCCTTCCTTGATCCAAATGAAGGCTATCTCCTCACCTGAGTTGGAATATATTCATTAGGCCTATTTTCACTACTGTGGGAGTTGAAGGGTGATTTTTTTAAGTCCATTTCATCTTTGTACATGCATAATATACCTTTCCATCCACTTAGAAGTTCAACACACCCTAGAAACATGAAAATAATCTTAAAAACTAGTCATTTCAAGGCATTTCCTTGTACGTCTTCCACAAATGTTTCAATTTTTTGGTGTAAAGAGGATATACATGATGTTTAGGTGTCTTTAGGATTATTTCACGGTGTCTTATATCCATCTTGAGTGTCTTATGGATCATATTCTCCATCGGGTCACTGATGAGGGTTTAAGTAGTGTTTAGAGGTCCATTAGTCTTAGAAATGGTTCATAGAGGTAGGAGGCCTAACCCACAAACAAATTCCAATAAAAATTATTAAATAACCACCTATACCATCTCTAAATTCCACTCAATCCCATGAAATTTCTTTGTATAATACCAAGCAAAACTATGTCTTATTCGAGCTCCAAAATAGTGTAAAATAGTTTTTATGAGGTGGTTGGGTTTTAGAAATGATTCATAAATTTGGGGGGTTAATGAGAGAAAAAATTATAGGAATATTAATTATATATCCTTATCAAACTTTATTGATGATCTTAGATCCCCATGCAACATCTCCATATAGTTCTGAGTGGAAGAAGATGACCAATTTTGACTGCCCAGCCTCATTAAGAGCTCAAGAGAGGTGTATTTGCTTGGAGAGGTGTGAAAGGGTTTGGGTTTTGGTTATAAGTGTCAACTCACATGACCAATTCCCATGGTTCATATTCTTGGTCAATCCTTCAAACTCCCTATATACCTTTCATATTCTTACTTAGGGTTTATAGGCTTTATGGCCTGTGTGGACCTAATGGCCTAATAATGCATCTTTTTCAATATTTTTTGAGTTAAAAACCCATATAATTTACTTATTTAATTTACATCACCTTCATTTTATATTTTCTAGCCTCAAACACACTCTAAACATAGAAATGTTTCTAATTTCCATATTTAGGCCTGTACGTGCCTATTTAAGCCTATTAGGTCTAATTAGGCTATCCAAGCCTTATATTATCTCAAATGACCAAACCAAAAAATTAAGGTATTGAGAGTCTTTAGAAAATAAGTTATATACTCTTTTTTCACTCCTTCACCTCACCCTTATGTAGGGTTCCTTACACTTTTACTCTCCTATGTGATCCTACCTATAGGTGGCATCTCTATGTCTTGACTGAGTAAGTGTGGGTTCCTTTCCTTTGTTAGAAATTTGAGTTCATATTGAGAATTATAAGCATATTTTTATCATACTCAAATAACTTTGAGACTTTTTCAACTCAGTCACATTGATCTCTATGACTATCTGTAGGATATAGTCCTAGTTTTCTATCTATGTGAGAGAGTGAGATTTCCCTTCATGAAGATCTTCTCCCTACTAATCAATTTTAATCATATTTTATATGGATTTATCAACCCCATTTCACTTTCAAAATTTAAATACACCTTAAAATGGACTCTTTTACTCAAATTTTCCTTTTTTTATAGTCAGGGTTGTAGATGCAACTCTGAGCTTCTTTGACTATGAGTGAAAGGTGAGAAGTGAGGTTTATTATTGAAATGAGTATTCCACATCCAATTTAGATTGTTTAATAATTTTATCATGTATATTTTATTCCTCTTACACCTTTTATCACCCTAAAATGTGACTTCTTGCTCAACTATCTCTACATCTATAGTTAGACCTATAGGTGCTCAATTCTAGGCCTACTATGACTATATGTGAAATGAAAGTTGAGGTTTTACTTCTAAATATCATATGAGGTTTATTTATCAGGTTATTTAATGTTTTATCCACTCCTTTATATCACTTTAACTCATCACTTCATTAGAGTTTCTTTAAATTGTCAACATAGTCATGTGTACTCATTTGATGATCTTAGCTGAGTTCTCATCTTGGGGTAATCTGATCCATTTTTGTTTCTGATCCTTCAAACTAAAGTTATCCCTCATTGATATTTATGACTCCTCTATGATTAAATACCTAATATTTCTACTTCCAAAATTCATAAGACCTGACTTCTCAATATGATTAGAGATGATAAGTGGGTGTTCAAATGAGAGCATGTCTCTTTAGGATTGAGAATGGATTCTTAATGTGAGAAATTCAAGGATATGGAACCAATATTACATATAATGAACATTAAAAGTATATAATTAAATGTCTTAGTACATACATATGATATTCTAGAGTGAAATCACCTCTATTCAACTCTTACAATGGAGATCACCTTGTATGGTAGCCATACTAAGAATACGATGTTGAGGGAGTTGAGTGATCATTTTATAATTAGGTGTGTGTTTAGGGAAAATAAGACTTTAATGTAATCCAAGAAACCCACCATCCAACCTAAAAATAGTACTCACTTCCATATTTATGCATTGAAGGCTTTGAAACATTAAAAAAACACTGCCTGCAACTTACAATTGTGATAATCATGGAGGTTTCCTTGTTCTCTAGGACTCACATGTGTGAACCAGTAGTGTAAAATGATGTAGATAGACTATTAAAACCCTTTAGATGCACATAAAATCCTTAATTTCATTAACCAACTTGATAAATGATCTGAAACTATTACAAATTTGACCCTGTGTAGATGAAGAAGATAAATTCGGTTGCTTGTGTTCTTAACATTTGTTCATAAAGAATTGGGCATAAATATTAAAAATAATTCCAATGATTAGAATTAAATTATACCCCCTCACTCTATATAATATCTCAAATCATCATTTTCTCTCTCCTATCCATATTGATCAAGAACTTGAAAGGCTATCCAAGACTGCCAAGAAGAGTGATGAAGAAAAGGGGCCAATTTTTGATCTTTTTTACTCTAAAATTATTGTATTCTTTCATATAATGTCTAAATTTAGTTCCATTTGAATATTCATAATATTTTATGACCATGATTATACTATACAGATCTATGCAAGCTTGAAAACCCCTGTAAGACACCACTTTCCTACATTTTTTGAGGTGTCAGATCTTGAAATGCCATTGGTGGGTAGGAGGTAAATAAGGAGTAAAATAAAATTTTAAACCAAGTGTTATGGATGGATTGAATCTTAAAAGTTAATTTCAAGCATGTGAGGCCCTTTTATGATGAATAAATGACATTTTACCCCTAAAAAACCACCTTGTCATGACTTGAAATGGTTATGAGACCTTTTAAAACACATAATTTAAATGTTGCACCTAAAAAATATTCTTCAAAGGTTTAAAAAGTGGAGGTTGACTCATATGATATGTTTGAAAGGGCACATGATGGCTTAGAGGGCTAATTAGAGCTTGAAATAGTCTTGACCAAGTAAACCATTGAAAATAACCTTAGATACATCTTTAGACCTCATGTTAAGACTTAAATAAGACTTGGAAACAATTCACATACTAATATAAATGTTTATCCTTAAAAAGTGGTTGAAACAAGGCTAAATTCAATGAGAACAAGAAACCTTAATCCCTCTAAATAGCTTAATTTTTGCTAATAAAACTTAAACTTATCAAACAAGGAATAAATCACCCTCTAGGATTCATAAGGTACTTTACATACTTCCACTCACCCAAGGACCACCATGAAAACTTATTAAATCATCAAATGGATCATAATAGGCTATCATATGTTGATTCCTCAAGCAGTGTCTAACACATGCAATGACACCTTAAACAATGTTAAAAGGCTCAAAATGAGACTAAAAGAGGACATCACAAGGCATGTGAACCACCATGTATAATATTAGGGGTTTCATGAGAAATTTTTGGACTATATGGGTTGATAAATTTGGCCTAGGAGGCCAAATTATCAATATATTTGGCAACTCACAAGGGTTTGCCTACTTGCTAGTCAAGAGAACTAGCTATCTCATACATGATTGGCACTAGACTCACACTTGGAAACATGACTTAGATGAACACTCTACTTGTATTTTTAATCATATTTAAAACCTTATAAAACCTTTAAGGACTATAATAACCTCTCACACACACAAATACACCAAAATAAAGTAATACCTAAACATCTAAGAAAGCAACATGATAGGACAATAAAGTAACTAAGGCAGTTAACACACCACACTTGTGTTGAAAACACTTATTGAAAATAATATAAAATAACCTAATACAAATAACTAACCTGATCACAACTTATTTCTCCTTTAGCATCAAATGGGAAGCTTCTTTGATCACCATGGCATCATGAGATCATATTATCATGTGTTGATTGAAGTCCAATCACGTATTGTTTATGGGATGAGAACCTCCACTTGCATCTAAAGATGTTGGCATGATCATATCCTCTTATAATAGTAATTGGACCTTATTTATTCATTATCAAGTGTATAGGTTGGCTATGTGAATCAAATACCTAATCATATTCATTCTAAATTTATCTAATTTGCATGAATATTCTCATCTCTGCCTCATCCATAGGGTACTCCTGATCAAGTTAAATAGTTTGAGGTAGATATTTTGGCATGATTTTAGGGTTGACTTAAAATAGAGATGAATCTTGCTTCATGAAATCTTGAGACAAATTAAGTTTAGTTTTATTTCCCAAAAGTGAAAATACACCTGCAAATATAATGAGGGGTTGAAAACCATATTTAAATAACTCAAACAAGTCACCTTTAAATAAAACATCCTCTTAGAATGTTATTATTGGAGAGTTTCCTTCCTCTTGTTTAGTGAAACTAGATTATTTAATCTGAACTGGATCATGACATGCCTCTAGAAGAAATTAACCTTATCTTATGAGTTTAAACAAGTATTTTGATTGATCCTCACATAGTTCTAATTTGCTTTGATTTTCTTCATGCTTGATAGGGGTTGATGTATAAGTAGGCATAACATAGATTGAGAAGGATTTGGAAACTATACATCCTTTTTCATGCTCATGAAACTCTAATAAATTTTCTACCACTTATGATAGATCATTATAAGCTCCCCCATATATCATAACAACTTGATCAACTTGTATCTCATTAAAGTTACCTTCTTCTTCAACCTCACGGATTGGTTTACACCTTTATTGACAAACTAAAACCTCTTGAGGGTTATCTCCTTGTTATAAATCTACTACAATTTAGACAAATACCCCATTTTCATACTCTAATATTATCATGCAAGAGAGTATCTACCATGTCATCAAAAAAGTCCTAAAAATCACCCTCTTTTTGGCCAATTGATATGTTTTACTCTTGTGACTCACCTTGCTCTTAAAGGTCATATTATTATGAATCCTTGAAGGTTGATCTATACCTTTCTTCACTAAGAGGTATCCCAATATCAATCTCTTCTTCCAACTCACCTAGATCACCTAGCTCAACTATTGCTACAACTTAAATTTCTTCACTCATCTCTCATAGGATAGGTTTTTCCTCAAGGAGGTTGAGGGTGGGAGGGTGATTGATGTATTCAAGATTTGGATTAAGATTCAAGGTATCACCCTTCTTACTTTGAAAACCTTCTTGGATAGACTTCAAATATGGGAAATATTTGGTTTCTTAGGGAAGAGGGAGTGAGGTTTGACTAGATTCATTTGCAAGTTCAATTTCCATAGTTAGGTGGGCTTCAAAATCAAGTCTCATCTGATCATTAATCTCCTTATTCTAACTAGTAAGGGAATGGATCTTCCAAGTCTAATTTTAATCATGGTAGTCATTCCCCTCAACAAGAAAATTTTTCCTCTTTTACATAGTTTCTTGAATATACTTCCAAGTAGGGAAATCTTGAGAGACTTGTAGGGAACTTGGAAGGTTTTGAAATTCACCCGACTCAGTATTTTGAGGAAGGATGGGTTGATAAAAATAGGGATTATATGGAATATTTGAGGGCATATGAGGCTAATGACATTGGATTTGTTTCCCCTCATGAGCCACTAGTTTCTCTTATATGCTTGAAATTAGGCCTCCTATGTCTAACATATCACCAATGAGCCTTGAATGGTTTTAACTCATAATAGATGCCCACTCTTTCATAAATTACTAAAATGAGTCTCTAACATTACTAATGAGATGAATAGAGACCTCTTGACCATACCCCATATATGTATCAATTCCAACCATATATCTCTCATAAACTAAGAGAGTTTTCTTTAGGATTGAGATGGACTAATTTAGAACATGGTTGTATTGAGGAGGAGGATCATAATCTTGCCAAGATTGATCGAGAGGATAGGTAGGATGCCAAGGATGTGGACTTGGGGTGGGAAGTGGCATATAGGATTGATAACTAGGTTGATGAGGCTAAACATAAGACCGGTAAGGTTTAACATATTATTGGTTATAAGGAACATAGGGATGGTATAGGTTATGATATGATGGGATGAGTCTCAGTATAGGGTTGATAAGGAGGTATGCTATAACAAATATATTCATATCTATCCATTAGACATCATGAGGTAAATGAAGAACAAAGTGAACTATCAATAACTAAATGTTCTTACCTTTAGATGAAAACCATATGATTCTCTTTAGCATGAAATTTGACTGTGAATCTATAACTAGAGTGCTTTAAGCTCCTTGAGATCATCAAGTATTTTATGAAATTGATTTAATCCTAGTACCTCTAAGCATGACAAAAATTATTATTAGTCTATGTTTCACCCTTGAGGCAAGGGGTTTCAGGCTCGCCTCATCTAGTTGATATAATGGGATCAGTTCTAGGTGTGGGTGTCCTAGTTGATGAGGTGAACCTCTAGTTTATGGGGCTATCTCCTCTAGTTCATAAATTGTAGATAAATTCCTAAAAATACTAACTTTATAATGAAAAGAGATATAATATGATGCATGAAACAAAATGTAATCTAAGGGGGTGATGCACCCATATGTTGTGTCCACTCTATTCGACCTTTCAATAATACTAATGAACAAGAAAAGGACTAGCAACTTAACCAATCTCTCAAAGTATTTTGAGCATCAATGTTTAACATAGAGGCTATGATATATGATTATAACTTGATGGTTATGAATAGAAGGTTTGATTCAAGACACTTACCAATCAAATTCTAATCCAAGCTTAACCACTAACACCTTTACACACTATGTGACCTATATAAAATAATGTAATAATATCTAGGTGAGGAAAGAACCTAAAAATGGAGATAAACCTACCAATTATGAAAATAAAACAATCATGGAACACACTAAAATAATATAGATAATCTAAAATAGTCATTATATTAGTTTAAGAGGTTTACAAGGTATAAACTTAGGCAGATCTTCCTCATACCCAATTAAGGGATCATTATAATGGATTTTAAGCCTTAATTTATAGACATGAGAAGAGGAGAGGAGGATAATGTATCATGTAATTATGTATAAGAGGCCATAATGGTCATCATTCACTTAGATAATAATTATAAGTAGCCTCATAACTCTTCCCATGCATTGCCTTGACTTCATAATGGTCTTAAATGAGAGTATGGCATATACATGTGGTGAATGGAATATTTTGGTAATAAATGATCCCATGAAGATGAAATAAAAAATTTAACTATTATTTCACTCTTTATTATGAAATTTAAGGTCATTATGAGAGGTAGTTACTTGTTTGGACCTATCCATTACTCATCTAACTGCCATTCTCCATACCATTCTCAATCTATTCAATGTATTTGTCCTCCTAGATGGTGAGATATTTGAGACTTATAATTTTTTATGTTAGTTATGAGTATAAAAATGACTTGAATATATTGGAACAAGGGTGATTTTTCCTTTGATATTCTAATCACTAAATGAATATGCCTACAACACTCCTTTCTTAATGCAAATGAAGGCTATCTCCCCACTTGAGTTAGAATATGCTCATTAGGACTATTTTCAATAATATGGGAGTTTAGGAGTGATTTTTTTAATGAAATTTCATCTTTTTATAGGTACAAAATACCTTACCATCCACTTAGAAGTTCAACACACCCTGGAAACATGAAAAAGTCCTAAAAACTAGTCATTTAAAGTCATTTCCTTGTATATATTCCTCATATGTGCCAAGTTTTGGGTGTAAATAGGATATATATGACATTTATGTGTCTTTAGGATGATTTCATGGTGTCTTAGATCCATCTTGAGTGTTTTATGGCTCATATTCTCCAATAGGTCACTGATGAGGGTTTAGGCAGGGTTTAGAGGCTCTACTTATCTTGACAATGGTTCATAGAGTTATGAGGTATAAACCATAAAAAAATTGAAATAAAACTTATTAAATAACCCCCTCTACCATCTCTGAGTGCCAATTAGTCCCATGCAACTTTTCTATTTAGTACCAAACAAAACTATGTCCTATTCGAGGTTCAAAATAGTGTAAAATAATGTTTCTAAGGTGGTTGGGTTCTTAAAAATGATTCATAGATCTGGGGGGTTAATGATAGAAAAAAATAAAATAATCTTAAGTATATATTCATATCCACATTTATTTATGATCTCAGATCCCCATGCAACATCTTTGTATAGTTCTAAGTGTAAGAAGATGACCAATTTTGACTGCCCAACCTAAGTAAGAGCTCAAAAAAGGTGTATCTGCTTGAGGAGGTATGAAAGGGTTTTTTTATTTATTTATAACACATCATATGGGTATTTTTAACCCCACATTATTTTCATATATTTGTTTAATCCTTAAAACTCCTTGCATACCTATCATATTCTTGTTTAGGGTTTGTAGGCTTCATGTCCTGTATAGCCCTAATGGTCTATAAATGCATATTTTTCCATATTTTTTGAGTTAAAAACCATGAAAATTTACTTATGAAATTTAAAACACCTTCCTATAATGTTTTAAAACCTCAAACACCCTCCCAACATGTGTATGTCTCCAATTTCCATATTCAGGCTTGTACATGACTATTTAGGCCTATCAGGCCTAATTAGGTTATCCATGCCTTATCTTGTCTCAAATGACCAAACCATAAAATTAAGATATTTATATTCTTTATAAAACAAGTTATATACTTTTTTTTCACTCCTATAGCTCACCCCTATGTAGGGTTCCTTACACTTTTACTCTCTTATGTGACCCTACTTGTAAGTGGGAGCTATGTGTCTTGACTAAGTAAGTGTGGGTTCCTTTCCTCTGTTATCACTTTGAGGTCATATTTATAATTATAAATATTATTTTATCATCCTCATATACCTATTATAATTTTCCAACCACTTTCAACTTGGTCACCTTGATCTCTATGATTGTATGTAAGATATAGACTTAGTCTCTTGCCTTTGTGAGAGAGTGAGTTTTCTATTCATGAAGATATTATGCCAAATCATCAATGTTAATTATACTTTATATGTTTTTTTTAAATAATATTTAACTTCATATGCTTGAAGACACCCTAAAATTGATTTTTTACCCAAATTGCCCTTCTTTTACAGTCAGGCCTATAGATGCAACTTTGAGCTTCTTTGATTGTGAGTGAAAGGTGAGAGGTAAGTTTTATTATTGAAATGAGTATTATAAGTCCCATTTTGGATTATTTAATAATTTTAAAATTTTTATTTTTTTCCTCTTACACCTTTTCTCACCCTAAAATAGGACTTCTTTCTCAACTTTCTCTCCATCTACAGTTAGGCCTATAAGTGCTCAATTTTAGGCCTAGTATGACTATGTGAAATGATATTTTAAGTTTTCATTATAAATATAATATTAATTTTATTTATTAGTTTTATTAAATGTTTTATCCACTCCTATATATCACCTCAACTCATTAATCCATTATATTTTATTCAACTTGTCAACACAGCCCTGTATACTCATTTGATGATCTTAGCTGAGTTCTCATCTTGGGGTGGTCTGATAATTTTTTGGATATGTTTATTAAAAATATAGTGATTATTAATTTATATTTATGACTCTTATATTATTCAATACCTAGTGTTTTTTTTCCAATAATCATAATCCATGACTTCTCAATATGCCTAGAGATGACAAGTGCATGCTCAAATGAGAGCATGTCTCTCTAAGACTAAGAATGAATTCTTAATATGAGAAAGTGAGGGATATGGAACACATATTATATATAATTAATATTAAAATGATATAATTTCATGTATTATTAAATCCATGTGATATTCTATAGTTAAATCACCTATGTTTAACTCTTGAGATCACATTGTATGGAATCTATACTGAAAATAGGATGTTGAGGGAGTTGAGTGATCATTTGTTCATCAGGTATGTGTTTAGGGATAATAATACTTTAATTAACTCCAATAATACCACCATATAACCTAAAACCATTAATCACATCCATATTTATGCATTGAAGGCTTTGCAACATGAAGAAACATTGCTTGCAACCTACAAATGTGACAATCATGGAGGTTTACTTTCTCTCTAGGGATCACATGTGTGAACCACTAGTGGAGAATGATGTAGATAGATTATTTAAACCTATGTAAGATACATAAAATATTTAATCTAATTATCCAAGCTGATAAATGCTCTAAAACTATTGCAAAGTTGACCTGTGTAGATGAAGAAGACAAATATAGCTACTTAGGTTCTTAAATTTTTTTCATAAAGCATAGGGAATCAATATTAAAAATACTTATAAGGTTTTTAAGGTCATTATATCCCATTCATTTATACAAGATATCTTTTCACCATTTTCTCTCTCTTGTCTGTACTAAGAAAGACCCTGAAAGGCTATCCAAGGTTGTCAAGAAGATTAATGAAGAGAAGGGGTCAATTTTTTATCCTTTTGACTCTAAAATTCATGGATTCTCTCATTTTATGTCTAAAATGGGTTCCATCTAAATATCCTTGATCTACTATGAACATGATCATACTTTAAGGATCTGTATAAGCTTAAAAACACCTATAAAACACCACTTTCTTGCATTTTCTTAGGTTTTAGATATTGAAATACCATTGGTGGGTAGGAGGGAAATAAGGAGTAAAATAATATTTCAAACCAAGTGTTATAGATGGATGTAATTTTAACGGTTAATTTCAAGCATGTGGGGCCATTTTATGATGAATAAATGACATTTGATCCATAAAAAACCATCTTATCATGACTTAGAATGGTTATGAGACATTTTAAGACACCTCATTTCAATGTTACACCTAAACATATCTTCTTCAAAGATTTAAAATTTTGAATTTGAATCATATGATATTTTTGAAAGGGCACATGATGGCTTGGAGGGCTAATTAGAGATCAAAACAATATTGACCAAGTAGACCATTAAAAATAACCTTGCATACATCTTTAGACCTCATGTTAAGATTTAAACAAGACTTGGACACCCTTTACATCCTACTAGCAAGATATCTCCTTAAGAAGTGGTTAAAATATGCCTAAATTCAATGAGAACAAGAAGCCTTAAACCCTCCAAATACCTTAATTTTTCTAAGAAACCTTAACTTTTATCAAATAAGGAATAGATCACCCTATAGGATTTATAAGGTACTTTACATCCTTCCACTCACCCAATGACCACCATGACAACTTAGTACATCATCCAAAGGCTAAAAATAGGCTATCATATGATGATACCTCAAGTAGTGTCTAGCACATATAGTGACATATTAAACAATGCTAAAAGACTCAAAATGACACTAAAAGACGACATCACAAGGCACATAAACCACCATGTATAAGCTTAGGGGTATCATGAGAAAGTTTTGGATTATAGGGGTTGAAATTTGGCCTATGAGGCCAAATTATCAACACTAAAGGCTTGTAATAAAAATTGAGAAAATGGCTAAGGCATAAACTTATATTTAAAAAACATACCCAACTTAACTCTACTCAATTTGGGTGACTTTAGATAGCTCAAGTTAAATGAATCAGGCCTGATGAACCCAATCTCAAGGGCAAAGAGGATCAATCAAGCTAATCTCAACACAACTTTAAAATAAATAAGTCTACCTTAAAAGGCTAAAGATAGATGAATCACTCAGATGGTAAAATAAACCAATACCTAGTTCATGAATATTGATAAAAAATCCTTCCCTTAGGCAATATTTCTGACTGAAAGGTCCCTTAAGACCAGATGTGGCAATACTCAGATCAGTTAATAAAAAATTGGGTCCCCATTTTTAGTATGAAAATGGAGCATGTTGTGCAAGAAACAACATGACTCTTTGACAAAATTACTATCCAAATTTATATGTTCCCTATTATTTTATTGTGATTAATCATTGATCTTTTTTGATGTGCTTAATGATTTAACCATGAAAGGGATAGATGATTGTACCTTCAAAGAACTACTTACATTTTTATTAATTAATAATTAATTTTTTAATATGTTATGACTTGTTATAATGTACCAAAATAAATTAAGGGTTATAAATGTTAAGGCATACTATGTCATGTTTTGGGCTAGTAGCTTTCTTAAAACCTAGAATTATTTACTTAATATGAAATAGGGTATTGTTTCATGAAGTTTTGATGATATTATATTTTAACTCATGTTTGACTAGGATGAGGTATCATGTATCTTATTCTACTTATGACATAAGAAAAAAATATAATACTTAACTTAGCATAATAGCTATGTTCATTATTTTGTGTAGGTAATATTAAAATATAGTCTATGAATTGAGTTTTAAACTCTATGAAATACATGTTGAAGTGACAACTATGATTTTTTTTATGTCATGACTTAATTATAAGCTTTCAAAATTTATGACACTATATTTACTATAGTTTTATTATAACTAGAGTACTTTATATGCTTAAATTTCCATGAGCTTATTCGTATGGAATACTTGTATAGTTGGGTAAAATACTTGATTTCCTCTATTTTTGGAAAATTAAGGGCTATGTGCCTTTGTTTAAAATTTATTATAACATATTTTTCCTTCATTATGGTTAATTTAATGGCAATGTTGATTTCATAAATATGTATGTTGCTTTTAGAAATATTTATCTAGAAATGCATATGTTGACTATTTTGATTAGGGCATAAATGTAAAACTATGAAGTACCTTGCAACTAATAGTATGATCCTTGTCATAAAAATGTAACTCAATTTCAAGGAGAACCATCATAAAAGTTTTAATAATTATGAGTATGAGTTGAAGTTATAGCCCTATATATTGGTTTTCTTGTGAAAATTTAACATTTTGATAAAAGTTGAAATTTTAAACCAAAGTTGTGAATCAAGACAACACTTTTGACTAGAGCCGTGAACCTAAAAAATAAAGAGATATTAAAAATAAGCTCAACAAAGGACAAAAATTAATAGGTATAAAATCCTAAATATTGATACCACTACAAACCAGGTACAAGAACATATAATAAACTCAAATATTACACTTTATGGTTATTATATTTTCTTTTCCCATGAACCTGAAAGATAAAGAGATATTCAAAATAAGCTCAACAAAGGACAAAAAGTAATAGGTATAAAATCCTAAATAGTGATACCTCTACAAACTAGATATAAGAACATATAATAAGCAAAAATATTATGCTTTATGGTTATTATATTTTATTTTCCTATTAGGATAGAAATCTTCTTCACCAAGGGTCATAAGATAAGTGAATTCAAATTCATTTTTAAATTTCAAGATCTAAAGATTTAATCTTGGAGTTTTAAAAAAAATAGTAATTTCATCTACTACACTTTTGATGTTTTTGATCTTCTCATAATCTATTGATATAGAAATTTTTAAGAGACTACCTTTCAAAAAATTTAGGGGTGAACTGGTAGTGGTTCAACCATCTTATCCATCAATTCTTCACAAGGAGTACTAGGAGAAACCTTTGAAGAAACCTTCCTCCACATTCAAATGAGGGTTTCTCAACTGATCCTAAGTCTCCTCAAAAGGGGGAATAAACTAATACTCTTATGGCTAACCAAGATTAACATCATACTTCTCAAGGAATGATTATGTACTAGTTGGTATGTCTTTCTTTAATATAAAAGAGAGTTTGATATTCTTAAATTTTCACCAATAATTTGGATCTTTGTATTTTTTGACATTTTTAAATTTGCTCTTATCATGACCAAATTTTTATTAGTCATAACATCAAATGCAAAAATTCCCATAATCAAATAGTTGAGTCTAAATACTCTCACTGAAATGGAGAGTTTTACTTTGTGGGCCTAGAATTGTCCTATTCCTTATAACTCCAATTCTATATTTAATCATGTTGAGTTTAGTTTTCATTCATTTGTACATCCATATATAGGTACGCACCTATGGTTTCCCCTAATGTCCTAAAAATATGTTCTCCAATTTAATCAATAGGGAGGGCATAAATATTCATCCAAATGAGGACAAAATATAAGTTTTTAGTGATAGGGCTAAAACCTTTCAACCATGGATTGATGAAGATACCCATATATCCCATGAACAAAAAATATCTATATTATAAAACATATATTTGATCTTCTAAGCTATAGAAAGTAACAACAAATAAATTATATGGAAAATTTTATCTTGGAAATCTTTTCTAGTCCAAAATATATTGATTTTATTCCTTACCTCATTCATGTTAAGCCTTCTTCCTCTAAGCCTAAAAATAGTAGTCTAGTATTAAAAAACACTTAGATATAATTTGAAATCATCATCTTCTATAGATATGGCTATTTAGAAAGAGTGAAATTATTTGGTCTCACAGCTGGCTGGTTCACTATCCTTCCTAAATGCATCCCACATTATTTATGAGTCTCCAACTACTTTTTTCCCTAAAATCCATCTTTATTGTGAAAAATTAACTTAATTAGGTATATATGATCATATTTAAGTTATGAACCTTGATATTTTTAGATGGTAAATAATTAATTCTATTGGATTTATATATGATTATTCTTGTTCATTTAATGATAGAGTGCATTTAACAATATTATCATGACATTTGACCATGTACTAGTGTAGAGTAGCACTATATTATAATGACTTTTAGTAGGATTAAATTATAGTAATAGATAAAAGTATAATTTAAATTTCATTTTGATTATTTTATAAAGGAATAATAATGGCATAATGGTTCTAATTGATAAATTAGAATTCAACTCTCTATCATTAAGAAATGATTATTTTTATTTTGACCAATTTTGGTTATCTTCACTCTTTTAGCATATTGGTTATTTATTAAGTTAAATTTGAATCATGATAATTTTACATAATTTATTTATGACATTTTTATCCTATTAAATTTTAATTTATAGGTTATGTAATAACTGGGAATATGTACATAAATCTTTAATCCAATATGCTAGTGATTATTATTTTAAATAGTTACCTTATGACTATTGATTAAAGTTATTCATGTTGTGGAATATATTATTTTAAGATTACAATTATCCAACATGAGTTATGATGGTTAATTTATATTCCAACCTAGACTCATTACAATTGTCCTTTGGAATAAGATTTGTTAGGTCATATTGAAAATTTTAATGCTAAATAAACTATTGTCACTTCATTTAAAAGTTGAATTATACGTGGTGATAAGGGAACATATGTTGTGATTATATATGAATATATTTTTCTTAATTTTAATACAAACATAGCAATAATCATCATCTTTATCCATTTTTATTTGAATGTTATTTGATTGGAATTTAGGATTGTGAGAACCTTATCCCTAGAAAAATTATAGGTGGACCTTTGAGATCCAACCTATTGTTGCTTGTGGAACATGCCCCATTTTTAGAATATAAATGGGGACCTTATTTTTACTTTGGAATATGGTCTTAAACCTTTCAGGAGTTCATTATGGTTGCTTCAAATTAGCCTTCTTGGAAATCTAATAGATGATTAGTTACAAGTGACTGAATGGGTTTACTTTGATGTCTTTGCATTTCTTTAATTAATTCCAAGATTTTATCTAAGAGAGAGTTAATTTTAATATATAATTTTGAATAAGTATACTACGTCTTATTTTTTTTATTTACTTGTGTTTTGAAACACATTTTATAGTTTTCTCTTAGATTATTTCACCTTAGGTTTGTGCAGATTATCTAACTATTCCATACTATTTTACCACTTTTTTTTAACAAATTTCATCCATTTTTGCTTTAATCTCAATCTGAATGACTAAATTTTTGTAAGGTTTTACATTTTAAATTAGTCACTTATCATAAAAATGGATGAAATTGGCTTTGGATCAAGCAAATGACTAAGTTTTTGTATAGTTTCTAGTTTATACTTAGTCATTTTTTGGCTTTAGCCTTAAATTTTTTATTCAAATACTTAGTTGTTTATTTTCAAATTCTTAGTCATTTGTTTTCAAATTCTTAGCCATTTATTTTCAAATGCTTAGTTTTTTATTTTCAAAAACTTAATCTTTAATTTTCAAATTCTTAGCCATTGATTTTTTAAACCAAAGTCACTAACTATGCCTTTTAATATTGTGCCCACAAGTACCCAAAGGGAGTAGTCAGAGGTTTTGTGTGAAGGAGGGTTTAAAAAAATCCCAAAGACTTCAGATGATTTTTATAATTCTTTTACTCTTTGAGAAAAATATTGATATTTTGTTAGAAATTTTGTGCATCCAAAAGTTGTGAAAACCAGGAAGAATCGAAAGTTGTGAAGAAGGGAAAAAATGATCACAATTTCACAAGAATTATGTTAGAATTTTTGCATAAGTTATATCTTAAAAAAAATTAAACAAAAGTTATGAGTAAAAGTCATAAAGGTGAAATCGGAGAACACTAATTCCAAACAAAAGTCACAGATAAGGAAGATAGCTCGAAGCAATTCATGAGAATTTTCTAAGTGTTTTGATCATAAGAAAAAGTGTTGCAAAGACTAGTTAGAAATTTTATTCTAAATAAAATTTTCAAAGACCAATGCCTAGATAGAAGTTGCGACAATAAAAGTTTTGAAGGCTACATAAAAAGTCTATAAAGACAAGAAAAAAAGTCATAAATTTTATGAGAGGGATCAAAGATAAAAATTATGAAGACTTAAAGTAAAATTTGTGAGGAGGTGTAGAAGTTTGGAAGTATGGAAGTGTATAAGCTTAGTGGCATTAAAATATAAAACCAAAGGTTAATACCACCACGGTTTTAAGGCCATAAGTAAAATCCACATGGAATCTCTTTAGAGGGCCTAAAATCATGCAGTCTTACAATTTTTGACCATTGGCCTAAAGTGTAGAGAGTTGAGGGAATGATGCATGGTAGCAAAAATTTTAACATTTAACATTTTGATAAAAGTTGAAATTTTAAACCAAAGTTGTGAATCAAGACAACACTTTTGACTAGAGCCACGCACCTAAAAAATAAAGAGATATTAAAAATAAGCTCAACAAAGGACAAAAATTAATAGGTATAAAATCCTAAATATTGATACCACTACAAACCAGGAACAAGAACATATAATAAACTCAAATATTTCACTTTATGGTTATTATATTTTATTTTCCCATGAACCTAAAAAATAAAGAGATATTTAAAATAAGCTCGACAAAGGACAAAAATTAATAGGTATAAAATCCTAAATAGTGATACCACTACAAATCAGATATAAGAACATATAATAAACAAAAATATTACACTTTATGGTTATTATATTTTCTTTTCCTATTAGGATAGAAATCTTCTTCACCAAGGGTCACAAGATAAGTGAATTCAAATTCATTTTTAAATTTCAAGATCTAAAGATTTAATCTTGGAGTTTTAAAAAAATTAGTAAGTTCATCTACTACACTTTTGATGTTTTTGATCTGCTCATAATCTATTGATATAGAAATTTTTAAGAGACTACCTTTCAAAAAATTTAGGGGTGAATTGGTAGTGGTTCAACCATCTTATCCATCAATTCTTCACAAGGAGTACTAGGAGAAACCTTCCTCCACATTCAATGAGGGTTTCTCAACTGATCCTAAGTCTCCTCAAAAGGGGGAATAAACTAATACTCTTATGGCTAACCAAGATTAACATCATCCTTCTCAAGGATTGATTATTCACTAGTTGGTATGTCTTTCTTTAATATAAAAAAGGGTTTGATATTCTTAAATTTTCACCAATAATTTGGATCTTTGTATTTGTTGACATTTGTAAATTTTCTCTTATGATGACCAAATTTTTATCAGTCATAACATCAAATGCAAAAATCCCCATCATCAAATAGTTGAGTCTAAATACTCTCACTGGAATGTAGAGTTTTACTTTGTGGGCCTAGAATTGTCCTATTCCTTAGAACTCCAATTATATATTTAATCATGTTGAGTTTAGTTTTCATTCATTTGTACATCCATATATAGGTACGCACCTATGGTTTCCCCTAATGTCCTAAAAATATGTTCTCCAATTTAATCAATAGGGAGGGCATAAATATTCATCCAAATGAGGACAAAATATAAGTTTTTAGTGATAGGGCTAAAACCTTTCAACCATGGATTGATGAAGATACCCATATATCCCATGAACAAAAAATATCTATATTCTAAAACATATATTTGATCTTCTAAGCTATAGAAAGTAACAACAAATAAATTATATGGAAAATTTTATCTTGGAAATCTTTTCTAGTCCAAAATATATTGATTTTATTCCTTACCTCATTCATGTTAAGCCTTCTTCCTCTAAGCCTAAAAATAGTAGTCTAGTATTAAAAAACACTTAGATATAATTTGAAATCATCATCTTCTATAGATATGGCTATTTAGAAAGAGTGAAATTATTTGGTCTCACAGCTGGCTGGTTCACTATCCTTCCTAAATGCATCCCACATTATTTATGAGTCTCTAACTACTTTTTTCCCTAAAATCCATCTTTCTTGTGAAAAATTAACTTAATTAGGTATATATGATCATATTTAAGTTATGAACCTTGATATTTTTATATGGTACAAAATTAATTCTATTAGATTTATATATGATTATTCTTGTTCATTTAATGATAGAGTGCATTTAACAATATTATCATGACATCTGACCATGTACTAGTGTAGAGTATCACTATATTACAATGACTTTTAGTCGGATTAAATTGTAGTAATAGATAAAAGTATACTTTAAATTTCATTTTGATTATTTTATAAAGGAATAATGATGGCATAATGGTTCTAATTGATAAATTAGAATTCAACTCTCTATCATTAATAAATGATTATTTTTATTTTGACCAATTTTGGTTATCTTCACTCTTTTAGCATATTGGTTATTTATTAAGTTAAATTTGAATCATGATAGTTTTACATAATTAATTTATGGCATTTTTATCCTATTAAATTTTAATTTCTAGGTTATGTAATAACTGGGAATATGTACATAAAGCTTTAATCCAATATGCTAGTGATTGTTATTTTAAATAGTTACCTTATGACTATTGATTAAATATATTCATGTTGTTGAATATATTAGTTAAATATTACAATTATCCAACATGAGTTATGATGGTTAATCTATATTCCAACCTAGACTCATTATAATTGTCCTTTGGAATAAGATTTGTTAGGTCATATTAAAATTTTTAATGCTAAATAAACTATTGTCACTTCATTTGAATGTTGAATTATACGTGGTGATAAGGGAACATATGTTGTGATTATATATGAATATATTTTTCTTAATTTTAATACAAAAATATCTATAATCATTATCTTTATCCATTTTTATTTGAATGTTATTTGATTGGAATTTAGGATTGTGAGAACCTTATCCCTAGAAAAATTATAGGTGGACCTTTGTGATCCAACCTATTGTTTATTGTGAAATATGCCCCATTTTTAGAATATAAATGGGGACCTTATTTTTACTTTGGAGTTTGGTCTTAAACCTTTTAGGAGTTCATTATGGTTGGCTCAAATTAGCCTTCTTGGAAATCTAATAGATGATTAGTTACAAGTGACTGAATGGGTTTACTTTGATGTCTGTGCATTTCTTTAATTAATTCCAAGATTTTATCTAGGAGAGAGTTAATTTTAATATATAATTTTGAATAAGTATACTACGTCTTAGTTTTTTTATTTACCTGTGTTTTGAAACACATTTTATAGTTTCCTCTTAGATTATTTCACCTTAGGTTTGTGCAAATTAGCTAATTGTTACATACTTTTTTACCACTTTTTTTAACAAATTTCATCCATTTTTTCTTTAATCTCAATCTGAATGACTAAATTTTTATAAGGTTTTACATTTTAAATTAGTCACTTATCATAAATTGGATAAAATTGGCTTTGGATCAAGCAAATGACTAAGTTTCTGTATAGTTTCTAGTTTATACTTAGTCATTTTTTGGCTTTAGCCTTAAATTTTTTATTCAAATACTTAGTTGTTTATTTTCAAATTCTTAGTCATTTGTTTTCAAATTCTTAGCCATTTATTTTCAAATGCTTAGTTTTTTATTTTATAAAACTTAATCTTTACTTTTCAAATGCTTAGCCATTGATTTTTTAAACCAAAGTCACTAACTGTGCCTTTTAATATTGTGCCCACAAGTACCCAAAGGGAGTAGTCAGAGGTTTTGTGTGAAGAAGGGTTTAAAAAAATCCCAAAATTTTCACATGATTTTTATAAGTCTTTTACTCTTTGAGAAAAATATTGATATTTTGTTAGAAATTTTGTGCATCCAAAAGTTGTGAAGACCAAGAAGAAGTGGAAGTTGTGAAGAAGGGAAAAAATGATCACAATTTCACAAGAATTATGTTAGAAGTTTTGCGCAAGTTATATCTTACAAAAATTTTAAACAAAATTTATGAGTAAAAGTCACAAAGGTGAAATTGGAGAACACTAATTCCAAACAAAATTCATAGATAATGAAGATAGCTCGAAGCAATTCATGAGAATTTTCTAAGTGTTTTTATCTTAAGAAAAAGTGTTGCAAAGACTAGTTAGAAATTTTATTCTAAATAAAAGTTTCAAAGACCAATGCCTAGATAGAAGTTGTGAAAATAAAAGTTTTGAATGCTACATAAAAAGTCTAGAAAGACAAGAAAAAAAGTCATAAATTTTGTGAGAGGGATCAAAGATAAAACTTCTAAGGACTTAAAGTAAAATTTGTGAGGAGTTGCAGAAGTGTGGAAGTATGGAAGTGTATAAGCTCAGTGGCATTAAAATATAAAACCAAAGGTTAATACCACCATGGTTCTAAGGCCATAAGTAAAATCCACATGGAGTCTCTTTAGAGGGCCCAAAATCATGCAATCTTAGAATTTTTTACCATTGGCCTAAAGTGTAGAGAGTTGAGGGAATGATGCATGGTAGAAAAAATCCAAAAGCTCAAGTACCCAAGAGGATTTATAGATGTTGTGCGGTAACTTATTATAGTCCTAAAATATAAAAAATGAGCATTCCCTTGTGTCAATTATGTAAGTCTCCCAATCCTGACAAAAATGTCAAAATCTATGAGAGCCCAATGCAATTAGGAAAGACCACATGGCTTGATGTTAGAGTAGTCAGTCTCTTAGGCCTAACAAAGATTTTAGACCCTAAGAGAGCCTGATGTATCACAACATGACATGTGGCATAAATAGGAATATTATTAGGTGGGATCTTAAGGTCCCAAAAAGCTTAGAATGAAATATAGGTGAGGCTCAAGGTTAATGAGAAAAAGACACATTGGCTACATAGCTAGCAAGGCATGAACCTAAATTTGATGGCTTGTCTATCCGTCAAAACTAACAACAGGATGAGAATGGACTTCACATCTAATTTGATTTGCATAATCATATCATATTCCAACTGAATCATGAATAATAGGAGAATCATTATCATGGTTTACACATCAAGATTAAGCATGAAACATAAATGAAAAAATATATGCCTTAAATAGGCATGGATCTAATTGCATAGGACATGAGCGATTGACCATCCTAATGTAATCTCAACTACATTCCCCGTAGGCACTCATTCTTAATTTAGTCTAACATGGTTCCTAATATTTTCATGATATGAGTAGGATTCATTATAAAACAACCTCAAGTTGGTTGGCCACATTGATGATTGTTTTAATTGACCAATTAGGGTGAATTTGAATTTGAATTTACATTTGAACTCCTCAAACCTATGTGCCTATATAAGATCAACTCTTTTACCATAATAAAGGCTGGATCTTTATGAATTGTGTAAGAAGACATATAAAACCAAACTTTTTCTTGATTTTTAGGATGATCTCTTCCCTTTTCCTATTTTAGCCTTGTTGTTACATAGTTATTTTCTGAGTCTTATATGATTGTATGAATTCCAAGATATTGTTAATCAAAAGTAAAAATCTTGATAATTGGAAGACTATCAAGTCTATGTGGTCATTCCCTACACATTTTATGGTACTTATGTCCTTTCTTATAGTTTCTCTCCCCCCAAAATCTTTCACCGTATTTAGTTTGAGTTTTTTTAGGTCTAGATCAACTGAAGATTAGTTTTATGGGATTCACCTAGTCAAATAAATCTAAGTTTATTTGTGTTTATGAGAGATGTTTTATTTCTTTATGCCTAAAATTTTCATCTTTCTTTATGATAAAGATAATATAGGAATATAATAATCTGGATTTAATTATTTATCTTGATTTCTTTTATATATATGTATCATAGTTTATCATCATTATTTCATTGTTTCATTCATAAACATGATAAATTAATGAGGGAAATCATCTTGTGTTAGGAAGTAAATATTATAATCTTGATTTATATTGGAGTCTGGACCCTAAAAACTTATCCAAAGAAAAGTGTGTGGCCTCTTTTGAATCCATTAGTCATAGTTAATTGAGCCTCAAATCATTAAAGTAGGCCCCTTACAATGGAATAATTCACATCAGCCAACTAAGTGAAAGCTAGTATACCAAGACCTGGTGCATTTATACCTTAGGGATGTATTTTATTCATGGGATCTCCCTCTTTTTAAGAGATGCCATGGATTAACAACCCCTGCCTAATCATTGGTTATGCCAAAACACACCTCAACATTGAATGGAGCTAGAAGGAAGACCTAAACCTCAATTTGAATTCATTAATTGAAATCTTGAACTAAGGTATTTCAAAACCCTTCTATCCCACTCGATTAAACCTTCTCATAAGTTAGAGAGTAGAAGTATTGATACTTAATTAAAGTCTATTGGGGATAACTTGGAGCTCTTAAAATTCCCTGACCACAAATTACCAAAATAGAGATAATAAAGGGAAAAGAATATTCAAATGATTTCATTCAACTAGTAGTTCACTAACAACTACATCTACCCTTTTTTTAACCCATTATTAATCCCCCAATATTTAAAAATGGACAAGATGGCTTGGATTGGATAAGGAGGATTTGACTTATCGTTGTCCCAAGTGTGGCTCATGATTTTCCCAATAATCTAGACAAGTTCTATCCCAAGTTCATAATTAAAGGTTTCCAAACAACATAAGAACACATTCAAGCCTTTAAAGATGCCTTGATCAGAACCCAATTCTAAAAGTAAGATGTTTCATATAGGTTATTTACCTACTCCTTAGGGGAAACAACATATGCTTTGTATCTTGGGTTACCCACTAGGTCTATTACTACCTAGGATGGGTTGGAAATCATATTTGTAAAGCATTTCAGACTCCCCATTAACCATACAGTACTATGTCACTAATTTATAGTTACCAAGAAGGAATAAAATGATCCTATGAGTATGTTCAATGCTTGATTCCACAAGTTATACTAATGTCTAAAGGACACTTAATCTCAGACCAAAGCAATTATCATATAAATCTACCTTAGGGCTCTAGATTTGATGACTTTTATGCTCCTTAGGAAAACCCCAACAACTATATCATCATTATATTTGGCCTATAATGAAGCTATTAACATTGAAAAATAGATGGTGCTGAAATGCTATGGAGTTATGCCTTTGATCTCATTAGGTCAGTTGGGTGCATACAACCAAATACCAATTATTAACCAAACTTTGAAACATCATACACCTCTGATGAATCCTATCCCAGGAGCCCTATATGTGACCCCTAATACATTTTATAATTTAAATCCAATGAACTATATGCCTAAAAATATACCTTATGTGCCCCCAAACCATGTAGTCCCCCAATCGAACAACCAACAATTACTCCATATGACATATAATAACATCATTATTTCACTAAACACTAGTGGGTATGTCATATCTAGTAGCACTTAACAAGTACTTCCATCTTAATTGAATCCCTAAGCACATGCTAATAGTTCTCACACATATGCACTTATGATTATCCTACAACCTCAAGTGGTAAACCAACCCAGTGTTAGAAAAGATCCTAAAGTGAGCAATCTAAAATAGTTGTTTCATAAGTTAGCTAATGGTATGACCAACCTGTGTAGGTAAGGACCTTAAAATTTTTATCAAAATATTAATAACCAATCTCAAGGTAGGAATTTCAATTTCTTAAAACCTAATGGGAAATGGAATTCCCAGTTTAATAATGTAAATGTTCCCAATCCCCTTGATAGTGGAAACTAGAGTAACAACGCTCCTCATTCCATGAATTTCATATACTTGGTTTTAAAAACTTGGTTCAAATTGCATAATAACATAGACTATGTAGAAACTAACTACTCATAATTCATAGCTACCTCAAACATATTCTAAAAAGAGGTGGATAATATGGAGATAATTCTTACTCCTTATGATAATTAGAACCAAGAAGGAGGTAACCCAAGAATGACCTTTATATTAGAGACTTAGGAATTTCTATTTGAAGATGAAAATGAGCCTGAGGATAACCTAGAGGGGGTTCATGATTTTAGACAGTTCTAGAGAGGGAAAAATTACCAACTGAAGAGTAAGTTGGCAAACCCATTGACCACATCTACTCTTATGAATAACACTCAGGTTCCACATAATGTGAATTTAGGTAATAATCCTCCTCCACCCAAAGGGCCTTCAGGCTCCTATTCACCTAGAAATCTAACTACATATACCCCAAATAATAAGCAACTAGATAAGATCAATCTTAGTTATGATATCATCAAAGATCTTAAGAAAAATAAATATACTATAACTATGTTTGAGCTATTTTATATTTGTAATGAAATGGAATTGATTTTGAAAGAGTTTTTTGGTAATAAAGGGAAGGAATATTCTAGTGTCTCTCATGCACATGTTGCTCTCTATAAGGATAAAATTGAAACTCCTCCTTTCCTCTTAACAGTAAAGATATTTGGAAAAAACTTACATAACTATTTGGTTGATTTAGGTGATTTATATAATGTTATTCCTTATTACATCTTCCAATAGTTGGGCCTAACACATGTAAATTCAAACTAAAAGGTTATCAACTAGACAAAATAGAGGTAAAGGTAGTTGGAGAGATAAATAATTTCCATGTGTAATTGGATTAGGATTTGAGGATTCTATAAATCATCAATATTTAAGTAGTGGATATCCTAGATGTTTACAACATTTTGTTGAGTTGATATTGGTCAAAGACTCTAAATGGCTACGTGGTAACTAATTTCAACAACCACATGTAGCTACCTTGGCATGGTTTTCCCAACTAAATTAAGATAGAATAAGAACATAAGGTGTTTCATATGATCACTGAGTAAAATAAAGTAAATATGATAATATATGAGGAATCTCAAATGGGAGTGTATTTTTTGAGATAAGAGGAAGTAACACATAATACCCTCTCTATTAACATGCTCAATGTGCAACAAAACCTAAAGATGGAAGAGTTAGAACTCCTAGATGAAGAATAATTTTGTGAAGTGCCTAAGTTAGTATCCTTCCTAGATATTAATATCACATGTGATAGCTTAGGACATGAAAAATAAAATATAAGTGAAGAATGTTTGTGTTCTTTGTAAGTAAATCAAATCCATGGCAAGATTAGGAATGATGTTTTAGACTTGTGGACATTAAAATTTGATGGTTCAAAGTCTAAAAATGGATGTGGTTTTAGGGTGTAAATGATTAATCTAAGAGGGAAGTCTTATATGGTGGCCTATTGTCTATAGTTTACTTAGACTAATAATGTGGCTAAATATAAAGAATTAATCCATGGTCTCTTGTTTTCCCTAGAAAGAAAGTAAATAATATCAAAGTATTGGGTGAATATAAATAGGTAATTAGAAAAGTGAGAATCCAGTATTCTTGTAATGACAAATACTTGTCTAGGTATCATAACAAAATCTAGAACTTGATCGAAGACTTTGATGCTTTTATCATTCAAAAATTACCTAAACAAAATAATTATATAGTAGATTCATTGTCTACTACTATGAGTACCTTATAACCCATTTCCCATTCAATAATGAGAAAGTTTTCACTAGAGTTAGTCTCTACCCCTTCAATTTTAGATAACATTAATAATCTCCAGGTCTTCAATGATGACTAGCATATATACTAGAATTCATAACCAATACTAAAGTGTTCACAGAACAAATCATTGATGAGGATGGTTAAGAGAAATTTAAATTAGATGATGATAAGATGATGAACCCAAAAAAATAGCATACCCAAAGGAATGATCTCACTTGAAAGGTTATTCAATATAGACTATTAGGAGAATGAAAATGAGTCCACCTCTATCAAAGGTATGTGGCATGATCAATACAACTTGGGTGGTATAAATGAAGTTAAAAATGTGTTTTAGGTACCACGTGTACCCCAAAAGAGATGATATTTTTTACAAAATCTCAAGGAATTCAGGGATGTGATTACATGGGACTAGTAATATCTCAAGGTCTTCAACACTTCTATTTTGATGCAAACTATTCCTTTTGTTGGTTGAGTATTTTGTCGATCAGCGTATTGATAAATAAAATAGGTCTGATCAGCCAAAGTAGGAAGATTAGTCATCCAAATGTGTAGGTTTACCACATCAGAAGGGGACTGATCTTTCCTCTCATCAAGGGGAGGTTCCCTATAGGTATACTTACTATATATATAAACAAAAAATAATACTCAAGGGTAGGACAAACCATCCATCTCTCTTTCTTCAGAGATGATGCATGCAAATCAAAGGAAAAACTCAAGAGAAATGACAGACAACACTCCTCTTCTTTCAAAATTACTATTCAACCAGCCACAAAAGTACTCCTAGTAGTAACATCAAAATGGAACCAAGGACGTAGTAACCAACAAATCAAGATGCAACACAAAATCTCCACATGAATTGCTCAAGAGTAAGATACGAAGGATAATGAGGGCACAAAGTCCTCCAAAGGTCCTTTACATAGAAATGAAAAGAAAACACACTAAAGGTAATTATGGGGGCACAAAGTCTCTCCATGGTTGAATCTTCAAGACACCTTCCTGACTACTTTCACTAATTTTGCTTGTTGAATTAAAGGAATAGAAGATATATTAAGGAAAAAGACATAAGAACAGTTTCCTCAACAACAAAGATATCATAGCACAAAGTTCGAAAAATCACTTGCTTTCTTATTCCAATAACAAAATATGATCAACAAATTGAGCTCAAAGTCTCAATAATGCCTTTCAATTTGGGTAGAGTTTCATTCTGATTGTCAAAATGAGATCTATTTACAATAAAAGAGAGTCCCTTATATAGCCACTTCAAGAAGGACTTCGAGAATAGTAACACATCATGTTGCATTGGAATCTATTAAGAAGACAAGCTGGAACTTAGGGGCATTTACCCATTTAATTTTATTAATGCAGAGAAACAAGTCACGCTATTAAAAGTTTGAAACTTTCAATGTCCACTTGGTGATCTGATCCTACCTTCATCGTTCCTCCTTTTTTGGTTAATTGAATCAGGTCCTAGATTTAATTTGCTATTCTATTCCTTCCTCACTTTCTATTGGTCTTAGCCTTAAACCTTATGAATACATTTATGTCTATAGATTACAAGGATCAACGATAATTTTATGAGCTTTGAAATTGACATTTGTGCGCCTGTCACTATGTTTTCAATGGCTAGTTCACCGTCTTGAATTTGACGTCTTTGGGTACGTCACCCCTTGGTCCTTCTTTGGCTTTCTTATTTGGCACTTTCTTTGAAAGAAACTTCCCTTTTAGGCTTTATGAAATGATCTGCCTTGGGTTGAGAAGATCCCCCCGCAAAGGTATCTGCCCTTCGGGCAGTCTTCAGATGGCCTTCAGGCTTCTTTATTCTGGTGAGTCGCTAGATTCTTCCTTCAAATTTATCATTTTATATCTTCCCAAAGGGAAGGTGACCCTTCATATTCAAGGAAATGTCCTTCAATTTAGCATCTTAGAGTCCCTCGCAAGGGCACCTACCCTTCGGGGTCCTTCGGCAGCCTTTTCCTTAGAAGTCTTTCATGAGCTTTCATCGGGCTTTCTCTGTGGACAAATTCCCACAGACAAAAAGTCTACAGACATTTCCCATAGAAAAAAGGTCCATGGAAATTTCCCATGGACAAAAATTCTACATAATTGTTCTATCCGTTTGCCTTGGTTATTTCTTCAAGTTTTTTGCCCGCAGCTTCTCTGAATTCTTTCAGACTTTTTGTCTGAAGGAATTCCTTCAAACAAAAGTCCAAAGGAATTATGCCTTATATTTTTTCAGCTGACTTAAATAGAAATCTAAAAGAATTTACCTTTTGAGGCTTATTTGAAAATGACCCTTCTAAAGGGTACTTTTGTCATCCAAGTGCCCTCCACAAGGGCACTTTGTCCTTTGGGAGGTTATTTGAACTTTTGCATTTGAACTACTCCTTTGAACCATCTGAGTGAACCACTTGGTTGAACCAAGCTACTGAACTATTTGATTAAACCAAATGTTGAACCGCTCCATTGAACCAAGTCAATGAACTACTCTTTTGAACCACTTCGTTGAACCAAGGCAATGAACCGCTTGGTTGAACCAAACGTTGAACCAAGCCAATGAACCAAGCTTTGAACCAAAATGGTTCAAGCTGATGAACCAATTGAATGAACCAAGTGAATGAACTAAGCATTGAACCACTTGATTGAACCTACCTTTGAACCAACCGTTGAACCAAGTTTTGGTTCAACGGTTCAAATGAAGCCTTGAACCGACTAACGAATCATTTGATTAAACCAAAGGATGAACCAAAGCATTGAAACAAAGTAGATGAACCACTTGAGTGAAACAAAGTGTTGAACTGATTGGTTTAACTTTAAACTCGTTAAACCTTTGAACCAAAGTGGTTCAATGGTTCAACGGTTCAATCCTTCTTTGATTAGATGCTTGCTGATGGAGATTTTTTATTGAACCAAGGCACTGAATCAATCCTGAAAATGACAAAGTATTAGAAACTAATTCTTTTGGTTGAACCTACCTACAGAAGTCTTTGAACTTGTAGAAACGAACCTACCTACAGAGTCTATAGAAATCAACCTGTGAAGTCCTTTAAACTTGGCCTGTAGAGTTTATAGATTTTCTCTTCTTATAGAGTCTATAGATTTAAGCCTGCAGAGTCCATAGATTTAAGCTTGCAGAGTCCATAGATTTATGAGAAACTTGAAAAATAAGGAATTTGAATGCCCAGGACAAATTTTGAAAAGGGAAGAGACAATTTTGGTCTATAAGACCAAAATATTTCAAATGTTGTCCCAAAAATGAGTGATATTTTTGGGGGACAATAGCTGGCTCTAGTTGGGGAACTTCTGTCAATTAAAAAAAGGAATTGAAGGGAGTAGAATCTAGAATCTCTAGTGTCTTCATGTGTACCATTGGGCTACAGAGTCATGCTACCCAAAAATGAAAGGCATCAAAAAAGGAAACAAACAAAGCAAAATAGAATTAAAAACTATACAAATATACATATGTATAGATGGAATGATCTGATGCTTCAAGAATTAAAGTATTTCAGATGCTACTTCTTGGGAGATAGTGAAAATAGTGCTCTATGTTGATAAACCAACAAGAATACATTTTGCCCCTAAAAATAGTGACAGGCAAATGGAGTTATCCACCAAGAAACCAATTTTCTACATCTTCCTCTTGGTATTTTCTTCTTTTTGCTCTGTGGTAGGATGTGGTCTTCAAAATGAAAACCATAACTCCTTGCTCTCCCTATGAATCGTTCTTTTGCTTGATTTTGATTTGCATCAGCATGGTCCACCATCATAACTTGTTGTTCTACTGGTCCAGTCCAACACATGTTTTGATTGTCAGCATCAAACCCTTGACAAACCATCAGCTCAACATCTCCTTTGATGTGAAAGAGTTTGACCTCTTCACCCTGAGCAGTCTTCAATCTGAGCAAAAGAGATCTATATCTAGCTATGGAATAAATGCTGCCATCATATTCCAAGATCCAAGTATCATCAAAAGCTGATCTTCTATCAGATTTCTCTTCATCAGAGATGGAAGATCCTTCTTGATTTGTACTATGCCCTACTAATTCTTTTGATGCCTTATTTGGATCAAATCCTAGATTGCTAGCTACAAGACTTGCATCGACTGAGACATGAGCATCCTCTGTGGTCAAGAAGTAATTTCCCCTGACTGAAGGCTCAAATAGAATTTGAGCTGTAGAGGTTGACATTTGGGTAACCACAATTTTTGCCTTAGATAGGTCTGCACCTAGTTCTCCATCAATATCTAATTGCTCAGGATTGGCTTGCAAGGATTCAAACTCAGTCATTTGAATTTTGTATTCCTTGACATGATAAATTATGGCAAATGACTAAGATGGATTTGGAAGAGAGGATGGGAGTTCATCTTTTTGATTTTTGGGAGGGGGAGGATTGGTCTGCAAAGTTGAAGTAGAAGGTGCAAAGATGTTTGATGTACTTACTTATTTGGTAATCATCAGGTCCTTTGATTGAAAAGGAAGAGGGGTTCTATGCTCAGCAATTAAATTTATTGGTTGGGGTCACTCCTCTATCTTCTCTTTGTCAGCCTACTAGGCTGATTGATTCTGGGACCTGGTGAATACTATGCATGATCCTTTGACTACTTCACCTTCACTTCTGGGTTAATCTTGGTAATTCAAGAAACTAATGTGGGAGTCACCAGCTGATTCTTCTAGATCTTCCTTGAAGAGATCAGCACCATTTTCTTGCTCTAACTTAGGTTGGAAATAGGAAACATGCTATGTTTCCAGATATCCAACTACCGAGTTTGTTTGAGGTGCTTCAAGGGTAGGATTTCTCTATGGTGGGAAGATGATTTTGTTACCCTTGACTTCTGGTATCATTGCCTTGATATGGTTGATTAGGGAATGTCCTCCTTGGTATATCTTTATATAGAGGATCAAAAGACATACTTTGTGTCATTTTCCTTTTCAAGGCTAGTAATTCATTTACCAGCTTTTGTACCATTAGATCAGTGGTGCTTGTAGATGAATATTCAAAAGATGATGGGGATGTATTCTTGTTTGAATCTCTTCTTATCTTTCCTACCAAGATAAGGTCATCTTCTACCTCAGTGGCCAAAAGTTGACCTGCAGCAAGATCTATTTGACCAGCACGTCTCAAAAGAAAACTTACTTCAGGTAACTAAGAATTAATGAAGAAGCATTTGAGATTCTCAACTGTAGGTCAAGAAATTATAGGAATTCTATTCCTCAGTTTGTCAAATTTGGCTATGAAATCCCTCATATGCTCATGAGGCTCTTTCTTCATCTGAGTGAGATGGGCCAACAAGGCATGTGCATCTTCTGTGAGCTTGAACCTTGCTTCAAAATTGGCTTTGAGTGTATCCCAGTTAGTCACTGATCCAGCTTGTAGATGGTAGAACCAGTCTATAATAGCACCTTGTAGTGTCTCCACAAAAAGCCTAACTACCACGTCTTTAAATACTACTCCAATAACACCATAGGCTATACTAAAGGCTGCAATGTGTTCATCAGGGTGAACTATTCCATCACCAAAGAATTTGGGGAAATTCTTTCTTGAACTACATGAGAGTTCATGTAGAGGTGGAGTTAAGCTGAGTGGGCCAAAAGAGTTACCTCAGGGGCCTCAAAATACCATGATTTAATTTAATAGAAATAGAGATAATAAATCTGGATGGAGTAGCCAAATTATAGAACAAAAAAGGAAAAGGACTGGCTCAGCTTCAGTTTGAGGCTTGAGGCTTTAAACTGCGCACTCTTTCCTAACAACTCTGGTTTTGCAGACCAAATAAAATAATGGAGGTGGAGGAAGATGGTAAGTCTATAAATGGATAATGGGTAAGACAAATAATGGAGTCACCAAAATATGTAATGGATAAGGGTTATAATGATAATGGGTAAGACACAAGTGATATTTCAATCTAAAACTTGAGGTTACAAATTGTATAGAAATATGTATATCCCCAGTAGAGTCGCCAAAAATTGTTGGTTGAATATTTTGTCGATCAGTGTACTGATAAAAAAATAGGTCTAATTAGCCAAAGTAGGAAGATTAGTCATCCAAATGTGTAGGTTTACCACATTAGAAGGGGACTGATCTCTCCTCTCATCAAGGGGAGGTTCCCTATATATATATATATATATATATATATATATATATATATATATATATATATATATATAAATATAAACTAAAAATAATACTCAAGGGTAGGAAAAACCATCCATCTCTCTTTTTTTAGAGATGATGCATGCAAATCAAAGGAAAAACTCAAGGGAAATGACAAACAACACTCCTCTTCTTTCAGAAGTACTATTCAGCCAGCCACAAGAGTACTCCTGGTAGTAACGGCAAAATGTAACCAAGGATGCAATAACCAACAAATCGAGATGCAACACAAAGTCATCCCAAGGTCCTTTACATAGAAATGAAAAGAAAACACACTAAAGGCAATCATGGGGGCACAAAGTCTCTCCACATTTGACTCTTCAGGACACCTTCTTGACTACTTTCACTAATTTTGCTTATTGAATTAAAGGAACAAAAGATATATTAAGGAAAAAGACATAAGAACAATTTCCTCAACAACAAAGATACCACAACAAAAAGTCTGAAAAATCACTTGATTTCTTATATCAATAACAAAATATGATCAACAAACTAAGCTCAAAGTCTCAATAATGCCTTTCAATTTGGGTAGAGTTTTGTTCTGATTGTCAAAAAGAGATCTATTTACAATAAAAGAGAGTGCCTTATATAGCTACTTCAAGAAGGACTTTGGGAACAGTAACACATCATGTTGCATTGGAATCTATTAAGAAGACAAGTTGGAACTTAGGGGCATTTACCCATTTGATTTTATCAATGTAGAGAAATAAGTCATGCTATTAAAAGTTTGAAACTTTCAATGTCCACCTGGCGATCTGATCCTACCTTCATCGCTCCTCCTTTTCTGGTTAATTGAATCGAGTCCTGGATTTAATTTGCTTTTCTATTCCTTCTTCGCTTTCTGCTAGTCTTAGCCTTAAAGCCTGTGAATACTTTTGGGTCTGTAGATTATAAGGATCAATAGCTATTTTATGAGCTTTGAAATTGATGTTTACACGCCTGTCACTACATTTTCAACAGCTAGTTCACTATCTTGAATTTGACGTCTTCGAGTGTGTCACCCCTTGGTCCTTCTTTGGCTTTTCTATTTGTCACTTTCCTAAAAATAACCTACCCTTTTGGGCCTTAATAAATGATCTACCTTGGGTCAAGAAGAGCCCCTTGCAAAGGTATCTTCCCTTTGGGCGGTCTTCAGATGGCCTTCGGGCTTCTTTATTCTAGCGGGTCACTAGATTCTTCCTTCAGATTTCTCATTTTATATCTTCCTAAAGGGAAGGTGACCCTTCAACTTCAGTGAAATGTCCTTTAATTTGGTAACCAAGAGTCCCCCGCAAGGACACCTACCCTTCAGGGTCCTTTGGCAGCCTTTTCCTTAGAAGTCTTTCACGGGCTTTCCTCGAGATTTCTCCACGGACAAATTCCCGCAAATGAAAATTCCACAGAATTGTTCCATCCATTTGCCTTGGTTATTTATTTGGGATTTTTTCCTACATCTTCTCTAAATTATTTTAAAAAAATTGTTCGAAGGAATTTCTTTAGACAAAAGTCTAAAGGAATTATGCCTTAGACTTTTTCGGCTGACTTAAACATAAATCTGAAAGAATTTACCTTTTGAGGCTTCTTTGAAAATGACCCTTCTGAAGGGTACTTTTTTCATCTAAGTGCCCTTCACAAGGGCACTTTGTCTTTTGGGAGGTTCTTTGAAATTTTGCATTTGAACTGCTCCTTTGAACCATCTGAGTGAACCACTTGGTTAAACCAAGCTATTGAACCATTTGATTAAACCAAATGTTGAACTGCTCCATTGAACCAAGTTGATGAACCGCTCTGTTGAACCACTTTGTTGAACCAAGGCAAGGAAATGCTTGGTTGAACCAAATGTTGAACCAAGCTGATGAACCAAGCTTTGAACCAAAATGTTTCAAGCTGATGAACCAATTAAATGAACCAAGCCTTTGAACCAAGTAGATGAACTGAGCATTGAACCACTTGATTGAACCTACTTTTGAACCATTTGTTTGAACCAACCATTGAACCAAGTTTTGGTTCAATGGTTCAAATGAAGCCTTGGACCAACTAACAAACTATTTTATTAAACCAAAGGATGAACCACCCAAGTGAAACAAAGCATTGAACCGATTGGTTGAACTTTGAACTCATTGAACCTTTGAACCAAAGTGGTTCAATGGTTCAACGGTTCAATCCTTCTTTGCTTAGATGCTTGCCGATGGAGATTTTTTTATTGAACCAAGGCACTGAACCAATTATAAAAATGACCAAGTTTTAGAAACTAATTCTTTTGGTTTAACCCACTTTCAGAAGTCTTTGAACATGTAGAAATGAACCTGCCTGTAGAGTTTGTAGAAACCAAGTCTGTAGAAATCAACCTGTGAAGTCCTTTGAACTCTTCTTGTAGAGTTCGTAGATTTTCTCTTCCTACAGAGTCCATAGATTTAAGCCTGTAGAGTCCATAGATTTTTGTGAAGCTTGAAAAATGAGGAATTTAAATGCCTAGGACAAATTTTGAAAAGGGAAGAGACAATTTTGGTCTGTAAGACCAAAATAGTTCAAATGTTGTCCCAAAAATGAGTGATATTTTTGGGGGACAACGCCTCTCAAGCTTGGATTCAATCCATTTAGGTAAATACAAAGGCCTATAAATCTACTACTAGATCCCTTAATTTTTAAATAAGTATAAAAACTACTAGCAATAAAGATAATCTTCCCAATAAGACATTCTACATGGGTAGCAAACTTGGTACTAGTGAGGAAAAAGAATGTGGAGATCAGACTGTGTGTTGATTTATGCAACATAAACAAAGCTTCAAAAAAGGATAAATACCCCTTGAATTCATTAGATGAAGTGTTTAATATTGTAAATAGTGCCCAAATGATGTCTTTCCTTGATGGATATTTGGAATACAATCAAGTGGTAGTTGAATATGAGGATAGAATCAAGAAAATTTTCACTACTAAATGGGGCACCTATGCATTCAAAATAATGCCTTTTGTCTTGATCAATGTAGGTACCACCTTTCATAAGGATATAGATATTACATTTGAGGACTAAATAGGAAAGTGCATAGTTATGTATATGGATGATATTAAGGCCTTTTACCAGAGGCGATCAAATCATATAAATGACTTGAGGAAAGTGTTTCAGAGATGTAAAGACCATGATATTTAATTAGATCTAAATAAATATATATTTTGGGTGATTGAAGGTAAAATGTTACACATGTTATCTCTGAGAGGGGCATATCTATAGATCCTGATAGAGTGGAGATGATCTTGAAAATACCACATCTAAACACTAATAAATAATTGAAGAGTTTCTTCAGCAAAATCAACTTTGTAATAAAATTTATCTCATGCTTTACTGAGATAATCAAATTGATCAATAACATGATAAATAAGGATGCCAAGGTTAGTTGGAATTCTGAATTAAATATGGAATTAGACCAAATAAAGGCTACCATTATAAACATGCCCATACTCATTAGCCTAGAATACACAAATGCCTTCTACCTTTACTTATTTACTTTAGAGAATTCTACAACTATCATTTTAACACAAAATAAGGAGTTGGGAGATGAAAGGCTAGTGTATTTAATGAGAATACCACTTAGGAATGTTACACTCAGATATTCCACATTTGATAAACAAGCATTTTTTTATCAAGGCTCTTAAAAATTTTAAGAATTACATTTTGCATAGAAAGATGTTTATTGTGGTACCTAATCTAATCATGAATGACCTACTAATGCTGAAAGAATTGGAAAAAAGCCTAGTAAATAGATGACCATACCCCAAGTCTTCAAACTAGAGCTATAGTTAATAAATATTATCCAAGGGTAAGGACTCTACAAATCCATCACTGAGGTAGATCCCTAAATAATTTATCAATAATACTTAGTACATGACATCAAAAATGATGATTAATACATGGATATAGTCAGATATATGTTGAATAATGACTGTCCAAAGCACCTAAATTCCATGAAACATAGGGCACTATATTTAATAATTAGTCATTTCATGATCAAAGCTAGTGCTATATATAGAAGAAACAAGGAATACATATATTTTATGTGCCTAAATAAAGAGGAATTAGTTGTAATACTCAAATATTTCCATAGGAAATATGGGATCGAGAGTGGTTCAAGAAGTACTATCTATATACACATAATATTTTCAAACTTTATCAATTAATTATGCTTTCTATCTTTTAGGAACCCATAAAATATCAATCTCTCTAAGTGCACACCTTAAGGGGTGAAATGGGAAAGGGATAGGAAAACCATTGATTCTTCATAGGATTGTTTTCTCTTATTGACACTTGTTATCAATCTAACCATCTCCTAAAAACATTCCCCTAAGCTTTGCCTCTTATTTTTCACCCTCCTCTAGTCATTTACCACCTTCATTATCCCTTTACTAACCTAAAACCCTTTTTGATATTTTACATTACATAGTCATCCCCATTGATCTCATACTCTTATTAATAAAACTTACTAGGGACTAGGTCAACCCTTGGTTGACCTAGTCCATGACCTAATTTGTTTTTTTATCAATTACGATACTAGTTTGATTGGATCAACCTTATTAGCCTAAAATTTTGAAAGGGATTAGGGTTAGATCTACCTATATAAACACATTCCTTTTTCCATTTATAGAACAAGAAAAGAAGTTATATATATATATATATATATATATATATATATATATGATTATTTATCATTCTAATTAAGGAGAAATCTTAGGGTTTCATACTTTCCTTGGAGATATGGATCTTGTCTTATGGTGAAGTCTTTTGGATGCATTGATAGGTTGTGTAGCCTAGAGTTGATTTATCCTTATCATCCTTACATACCATAACAACCTCTTGAAAAACACCCTTTCCAAGGGAGATATTGAGGCTTAGAGGGTTTATCTTTGAAGGCAAGTATTCCTAACTTTGTTTCTCCTTTTTAAGAGTAGATAGATATGCATTTACACTTCTTTTCCATGCATTAAAATTCCATCTACATTGATGTGAGTATATGTATTCTGTGCATATTTAATTTTAGTTTTTATTACCTCCACTTTATGCCATAATCTTTGGTAAGCACTAGATTAGACTTTTACTTGTTAATAGTTTAGTGAATATGAAAACATAGGGCCTAGTTAGGGTTACTGCTTAGTTTTGCTTGACTGGAGGCTTTAAAACCCTCCATAGTGAATTTATTGTGATAAAAAATCCATTGATTAGGTTTAGAAAATACATCTTGGTCATGACCCAATTAGAAGTGCAAGTAGGATTTATCTTCTTTGATCTAGGATTGATTTATAGATATACTACATTTTTCATTGCATACATTCTAGTGAACCCAATGTGAATATAACCCTTGCATGTTTTCTTTCATCCTTTAATTTATAATATCTTATTATTTTAATATATTTATTATTTTATATCGAGCTAGTTGATATAGTTATAACTTTATTTGTGTAGTTTTAACACATGGTCACATCAAAATGAATCTATTTTGTTTGTACATATCTTCATTAGATATAAGTTACTAGATCGAACAAGTCAACACAATAATATTATTTAATTATAAATAATAATAAAAGGTGGAATACGTTGAATTTTTCATCATATTCTTTCTATCAACATTTAGATCAATAAACTAGGTTGAACAAGTCAATTTATTCATCTTCTTTAGCACACAAGGTTTTGTAGAACTAGGTCTAACCAGTTGACTTAGTTGAAGAATTTTGAAAACAACATTTAAGGCACTTCAACATAAAAATTGAAATACTAATAATCATAAATTCCACCAAGGCTCCTCTCTCTCCTTTATTTTTTATTTTAGTACTTCCTTTCAATTCTATTTTGTACAAGTTAGTAGCCTTCAAAACTACAACCCTATAGCCAACTAAGTCAACCTGGTCAACTTAGTTCTATAACATGTCTTTTATGTAAAATACTTAGTAAACCCATTTTAATTTATTGTTAAAGACTTTGTTTCTATAGAATAGTATCAACCTATTCGAATTTGTTATGTACTATTTGTATATAGTGTCATTTGAACTGACTCTATACCATTCTAAATCAAGGAATTAACAATTTTTTTCTAGAAATGAATTCACACTTTTATTTTCAATTGTTTGCATGCTTGGAATAACTTACATAGTCTAAATAGGTGGTTTTTAAAATTACCATTTAGTTACACTATTTTTCTCTTTTGTACACACTACCAAATCCTACAATATTTAAAACACATTTAACACTTATCTTCTCAAGGCCTACCTACTTGGATTTCATCACCAAGGGGGAAGCTGACTTGGTTTTTTATCCAAGTATAAATATGTAGTTAGTGGTATATATTGGCAAAGCACTTGACACCCTTATCACTATGAGATTGTGAAGTGAGGGGGTATGCCCTAATACCAAGCTAATACCATTACCAACACATATCACTTTCATCCCAAACATCCTGAAACCAACCATAGATTGCTTTTTAGTTCCCTATTTTTAGCCAATTTTCCTATCACACTTAAAATAATACTTTATAATAATATAATAACACTCAGGATGAACACTTAGTTAGCATTTACTTTATAGTTGACTTATTTCCCTCTAATCATTAGGTGTTGTATTACAAAAACTTACATTGGTTAGTATTGATGCAAAGTTTTGTGTTGTGTTCCCCAATTGGATCACTCACATTGATCCAATTATTTGTGTGTTTGATTTCAGTTTTTTCTTCACTTATATTGAAAAAAATTTCTCTATTTTAGAACACTATCATTATGTTTAGTATAATCTCTTATAGACTATGTTTCCTCTATCAATATTACATAGTCAAATTATATGACTGTGTAACCTTCTCAGCCTACTTTATCTCCTAGTCTACAATATAAAATCAACCTATACGAATATGTATCCTTCTATTTCAATCAAGTTATAAAACTATGTCAACCTGTACAACTTTTTATCCTTATCATCTTGTTTCATACCCTATCTATAGTATAGAGTCAACCTATAAAACTTCATACTCTTCTTTGCCTACTAAATTATAATACAAATTCAACCTATTCATCTCTATATCCTTTCTACCTCTTTGCCTTTTCATCATATTAATCTTCCTTAATATTTATCCTTCATCATGAACTTCTTATTTGAAGACAACTCTAATTTAAACTCAAAAAATATGATGATCTTTACCAAACCCAATAGGTTTTCCCATAAGCAGCTTGTGGCTCCTACCCTATATGAAAGTAATTTGCATGTCTAAACTTGCACTATAAACTACAAGACCCCTACTCATTAATTTTCAATTCAAAACCCTCTTTTCTCCTAGAAGATAAACCCAAAATAAAATATAATATGTAAATGCTCTTCTTCATAAATGAGTTTACTCAACATAGAGGAAAATATCCTTCTATTATTTACCATCTCATGATAAGTGGTCAAATTGAGGAGCCCCATTCACCTTCCCTCACATTCTCACATATATTTGGGGACAATATCTTTTTTGCTTCTCAACCTATTATTTCTCATTTGACCCCTTCTCATACTATGATCTCTTTCTCTTTGATTTCCTCCACCTCCATGTTAAGTATCTCTACTAACATGGTAGGTTCTACATCTAGTGGGCCTCTTATAAGACCCTCTCTTCTGACTTCTTCCTCTAGTTCATCATTTTCTACCCATGATAATCATGTCTCTTGTGTTGCTTCTTCTCATCCCTCTACTAGTGCATCATTTGCCACACAAGTAAATCTTGCTACTAGTACTTCATTCACTATCAATTCCTTTCAAGATACTAATAACACACATGTTACCACTCATAGTGGTATCCAAGACACTAATACCGATTATAATGCTTCACAAATGAAAATCACACCACTCAAACCCATTAACTTATATTGTAAACTCTTAATCAAATGAATGCTTTCCAAGCTAATAATGCCAACCAACTGATGCAAATGCAAAATCAACTTATCCATCTCCAAAATCACCCTCAACAAGTTCCATGGGGAATTCATAACCAAAATTCCCCCCCAACCTCCTCTTGTTAAAAAAATAATCAATCACCTTCAAAATGAACCCCTTACACCTAAAATTTCTAACATGGATATAGGAGGTATCACCCTACCATTAATTACAATGGGTCAACCTATCTTAGTCTACACTTAAAAATAGTTGTAAATCTATGAAAATATTAATACTTTTACCTTTACTAAGATATTAGCAAAAAAATTATCTAGAGATGCTTTAGATTGGTATAACCAACTCAAATATCAATACATCACTAGTTTGGAAGATTTAGTTAATGCTCTAATCCAGGATTTTTAAACTAGTGATCTCCTTGAAAATACTTTGGCCTATTTTATTAATTAAAAGCAACTTGAAATAGAAACCACACAAGCTTTCATCAAATGGTGGAAGACCTTGTCTAACAAGTGTGAAGACATAATGGTAGATGATAACCTCTTTCATCTATTCACCAATGCTCTTTATCTTAAGTTGTGATATAAGGTCTACAATCTCTCTCCATTCACTTTAGAAGATGCCATTAACTAAACCAAGTTCCAATATTTCCTCATGCATCAACTTGAGCCATCCCAACCTTCTATGGGTACTTGTATGATAATCGAAAATAAAAATCATCATGCTATTAAAGATGGTGTCACCAATTCTTATGATACCATTTATAATATTCAAGCTATTGTTCCCAACTAGCCTTTGAAACAAGTTTCCCCTCCCAACCACATCCTTAATCCTCATTTCTCTTTAATCAATAACACCAATATTATTCAACCTCTATCCTTAGTGGAATTACAAAAGCATCTACCAAGGCCTCTTCCATGAGAACTTGATCCCACTTGTCCCATGAAATGTTAGTATGATATAAATAAATTTTGTTGGTTTCATGTTAGTCTCATGAGACTTATAGGAAACTATGTGTTTCTATGCAAAATTGCTTTCTACATTCAAAAGAAGAATAAAGAAACTAAAAGAAATGGTCAAGGCTAGAAGTACCTGATAAAGTCGTGCGCACCGAAATCAGACGTTGGAAGATTCTCCTCTTTGGCTGTGGAGGAATGACACCTGTGAAGAAAAGGCTAAAACACGAAAAAACGTTAGTCAAAGATATGGTGGGCTGTCAGGCGAACGCCCGATCCCGGAAGTACGAAGACTTCCTAGAAGGATATCAACCCACTGATAAAAAAGCAGAATATTGGATGAAAGTAGATAATAATGACAGAAAATAAAAGTGCGTACCTGATATGCAGCACTGTTTTGCACAGTCGCCGGCATCGGTCTCTGTGATGCCGGCGTCGGTTATGGAAGGTGCCGACGTCGGTTGAGGTGCCGTCGTCGGTCGGGGTAGTGACCGGCGTCGGTAGGGGCAGGTTCTAGACAAGTTGCAGAAGGCTTTGGGAGAGTCGGGACAGGGTCTGGGCAAGGTCTGAGAGAGTCGGGACAGGGTCTGATAAAAGACAAGGTCTGAGAGAGTCGGGACAGGGTCTGGGCAAGGTAAGGTCGGGTTTGGACAGAGTCTGGGGGTTTTAGTCTGGACAGAGGCAGGGATATAAATGAGAGATGCTGGGTCTGTGGTTTTGAAGAATTGAGATGACAGAACTGATAAACAAAGAATAACCAAGAAGAAATAAAACAAACAGAGTAAATACTTACCTGCCAGAAGATGCGATGAAAGCCATAGTTGAAGTTGTCTGTGCAGTGTCGGATTGAATGCAGATTGGTTGATGCTGAGAGTGGGTTGATGCCGAGAGTGTTAATCGTGAGAGTGTTGATGTCAGAGTTCGCAGGTTGATTGAATGATTGCTCGGGTTTTGATTGATCAGTGTTTCGAATGGTTGGCGGAGGCTGATGAAGGCGAGGGACGGTTCTAGAGATGGTTCGTCAACCGTTTCGGAAAACTGAATGATAACTGATAACGGATAACGGCAAGGTGACCGACGTCGGTAGGATTGCTGACGTCGGCCGATAAGTGACCGACGTCGGTGACATCGGCCAGGAAAAGACCGTCGTCGGTAGATGCACAATGGGGATAGAGTCTAGCTTTAGCTCTGTGCTCATTTTTACATGCTGCCAGGGTCAAGGTTGGTGAAACAAGTGATCGACAAGGGTTAAATAGGCGAAGAAGAATAAGACGGGGAATGACCAGGGGAGTCAACACAATTTTGGTGTCTACATTTGCCCCTTTTTGTCTTGTTGGTTGTTTTAGACGAACTGCAAGACAAAAATAGGAGGGATTGCCCCAGGTGAGGAATGAGGTTGATTTGATCTTGTTGGTTGTTCGAATGAACTGCAAGACAAAAATAGGAAGCGAAATGCCCTGAGTAAGGATAAGGTATTCCCCCTCAAAGCAGGAGTTGAGGGAAGGGAACCGAGAATCAGGTGCTGATTTGACAAGGAGTGGATGAAAAAGGGGTGAGGGTGAACGCGGCAAAGGTCATGATTGCGCACATACCACTGCACGAGATGGTTAGGTCAAAGTGTCGCAGGTCAAGGGTTGAGAAGTGCCAAAATTGAAGTAACTGGGCCCCAGCATTTAGTCGTCTACTGATCGGGTCACTCAATCTAAGCTGAAGCTCCAAATGGGTCGTCGCGTTCCAGGTATCCCGAGCTCAGGAAGTGCTCCTAGAAACATGAAAAAGTCACAAGTAGTGCGGATCAACCGGTGTGCGATCCTATACTTGTGATGGTCCAAAAGGTCTGCGCACAATTCTGCTAACTAGTCATGAGGTAGCATACATGCAAAAAAAACCAAGGCAGCAACGTCTTGGAAGTGGTCAAGGTCAGAGGAGATAGGCATGATCTCCAATAGTTGGTGGTCGATGGATGGATGAATGGATGAAAGGATGCAACCGAGCTATCCCCAGAAGACCCCATGTCAACTGAGTGCTGTCTACATAGCCCTGGTAAGAGGGCCTCAGGCCGATGTAGTTCTCCCTAGAAGGGAGGAAGGGTCAAAGGGATGGAAATGGGTCGTGGTGAAGGGCAAGGTTATGGTTAAAAGAAGGCAAGAAGGTTTGTCCATCAGAGAGACGAACAAACGAGAATGGTTGAGCTAACCCCAGAAGACAGTCGTGTCATCTGAGTGCTGCCTACATAACCCCTGTGGAAGGGCCTCAGACCAATGTAGTTTAGATAAAGGGTCCAAGTGATAGATAGGTGGTTAAAATGGTTGATAGATTGGTCATGGTTATGATGAAATGATGAGGGAAAAAAGATGTTGCAGCCTTTTCCAAATGGTGTATTCTGCAACATTGGTTGAGGGGTTTTTCATCCCTAGAAATATTCCATATGCGTGATGGATGTATGCTAAAAATGAATTGAGGTCTATTTATGCTTCAGCAAGTATTGGTTTATGCTGAACATAAATTGCGGTGGGTCGATAGTTTCCATGTGTATTGGTGTCCATAGAAACTAGGGTGAATAGGCTAGGTCATGTTGATGGTCTGAAAAGAGAGTTGAGCTGAGTCGATTGACAAGTGATGAGGGTGAATGTGACCAAAGTGCAGAAAAAGTGAAAAGCATATTGCTCTTTCATTGACAAGGACCAAAAAGATAACATAGATAGGGGTTATGAGAACCAAGAGCCCCATTCATGCGTGACGTCGTTGACCATAGTTATGTTAGAGCGGTAATCGAATCACTTAGACATTAAAGTGAGCTCAAAGTCCCTTAAGCAGGTGATAGGAGGAGGAAAGAGGGTAACCCGTTTTAAGAGCAGAGATAACTTTGCCCCTTTTTATAGGAGACCCTGAGACAACTATAAGTCAAGTCCACGACTTTTTTTTTTTTTTTTGGCGCGGACTGATCAATGCGGAAAGCCTGCATAGAGATGTCATTTGCTTTAGTGGTCAGGTTATGAAGCTGATCAATGCGGGAAGCTTCTAAAATAATGCTGTTTATTGCCAGATTAGTCATAGCCATCCTTCGAGGGAGTGGTCTAGATTTTTGTTTAATATAAAGGCTTTTGAATAGCTATCCTTCAAGGGAGCAGTCTATTAATTATAGTAATGAGAGTACAGCTGTCCTTCGAGGGAGCAGTCTATTTTTTTGATTTGATATTGATATAGTGACCATGGATATGTTTTGACATCTTGATTTGTTTTTATAGAAATGTGAGTCATGGACAAGATTATAGAAGGTCAAGGGCTCCCTTTTATTAGGACAAAGCATCCATACATCATAAAAGGGTTATAGGAATTGTTAAGAGGAATAGGGTTGAAAGGAAGGAGGATTAAAGAGGATGGGGATTGCTCAAGGGAAGAGCTCAAGTTAAGTGTCAAGTGGACGAATACTCGACTAGCAGTAGAACGGTCGCAGATGCAACGCATTAAGAGGCTCAAGTTCTGGGCGTCCATCAAGAGAAGACAGACGGTAAGTCCCTGATCCATACTTGTGCGTGATAATAAAAGGTCTGAGCCAATTAGGAGCAAACTTGCCTCATTTATTGCGCTCCATATTGGTCACGTGTTGATTCTCTTTGAGGATGAGGTCTCCGATGTTGAAATCTCGTTCTCGCAGATTTTTGTCATAGGTGTGCTTGATGCGATGTTGATAGACATGGAGATGATTAAGGGCAGCAAGATGGCGTTCGTCAAGTAACTCAAGTTGAGCTAAGTGATCTTGACGAAAGTCATCATTGGAAAGGATATCATGTAGAGAAATGCGGAGAGACGGGATCTGTACTTCAAGAGGTAAAACAGCCTCTGTTCCGTACACGAGAGAAAAAGGGGTAGCACCCATAGAGGTTCAGATGCTAGTGCGGTAAGCCCACAAAGCGAAGGGAATGTGAATGTGCCAATCCCTGCCTGTGTCACTGACCACTTTCATGAGAATTTTGGTGAGAATTTTGTTGGAAGCCTCGGCCTGCCCATTTGCTTATGGGTAGTAAGGTGAAGAGAAACTGAGTTTGATGCCGAAGGAGTCGCATAGCTTTTGGACAGTTTTGTTTTTGAAGGACTTGCCGTTATCAGTGATAATTTTATGAGGGACACCGAAACGATAGATGATGTGGGTGTTGATGAAGTCGACGATCTTGTCGGCTTTTGTAGAGACGAGAGGAATGGCTTCCACCCACTTGGTGAAATATTCAGTGGCTGTGATGATGGATTGATGACGAAGAGACGAATGAGGGTTAATCTCACCGATGAGATCTAAACCCCACTGAGAAAAAGGCCAGAAATCTTGAGCAAATTGTAAGGCGTGACTGGGGAGATGAAGCAAGTTAGAGTGCTGCTGACACTTGATGCAATGCCGAACATAGTCGCTACAGTCTTGATGAAGGGTAGGCCAATAATAGCCCAGATGGAGGATGCGCTTGGCAACCGAATTCCCACTAAAATGTTCGCCACAAATCTCGTCGTGGACTTGTTGAATGGCGTGAGATGCTTCAGTGGAGGTGAGACAGCGAAGAAGGAGGCTGTCGAAGCCTCGCTTATAGAGAAGGCCCCCTAGCATGGTATAGTGAGCAGTACGCTTGATAAAATCTCATCGTGCATTACTAGAGAGGTTGGGAGGAATGACAGAGAGAGATAAGAAGTCCAAAAGTTGCTTATACCAAGCATCTTGTGGGCTTGGGTCTATAGTGTTGACATGATGAATGTGAGGAGAGATATATGAAGGCAACGGCACACGACGCACCGTGACAAAAAGTCTGGATGTAGATGAGGAAGATGGGATATGGGAAGCGAGAGAAGCCATGGTGTCAGCAAACTTATTCGTGGATCGAGGAACAGTCTGCAGGAGGAAATGATCGAAAGATGCAAGGAGAATGTCAGCACGGTTTTTGTACCTTTGCAAAATTTCATTTTTACAGAGGTATGAACCGTTGACCTGATTGACGATGAGCTGCGAGTCGCCGAAGATGTTGATGGACTTGATGCTGAGAGAGAGGGAAGTCTGAAGTCCCAAAATTAAGGCCTCGTATTCAGCCATATTATTGGTATAATCAAAGTCGAGTTTAAAAGACAAAGGCATGGGCTCCCCTTCGAGTGGGATGAGAATGACCCCAACACCTCCACCTAGTTGACATTTGGATCCGTCAAAGAACATAGTCATCTGATAGGTGGTGTCATCAGAGGAAAGCGCAGCGATAGACTCGTCAGGGAACTCACACTGCGAAGGTTGAGTGTCAGGAAGAGGGGCATTTGCTAGTTGATCAGCGATGGTTTGCCCCTTGATAGATTTCTGTTGGATGAATTCGAGATCGAACTCAGCAAGCAACATGAGCCACCGAGCCATACGTTGATTTTGATATGGCTTGGAGTGCATATACTTGAGAGGATCGGTGTGGGTGATGACAAAGGTTTTGTGACTGAAAAGATAGTGGCGAAGCTTAGTAGCAGCAAAGACTAACACCAAACAGAGTTTCTCGATATGGGTATACCGAGTTTCATAGTCGACCAGTGTTCGGATGATATAATAAACGGCTTGCTCACGGTGATGCTCGTCTCGGTGCACGATCATGGCACCTAACGAATGGTGAGTGGCTAAGATATAAAGGTAGAAGGGTTGGTCGTCTTTAGGTGGAATGAGAACTGGTGGAGAGACCAGATAGCATTTTAAGGCTTCAAAAGCCTCTTGACAGTCCTTATCCCATGTAAAAATGACGTCCTTCTTAAGGAGATGATGAAAAGGTTGGCAGCGGTCAGAAAGCTGCGAGATGAAGCGACGAATGGACTGGAGCTTGCCTTGTAAACTGCGAAGCTGCTTGAGATTGGTTGGGGGAGGCATTTCGAGGATAGCGCGAATCTTGGTGGGATCTATCTCGATGCCACGGAAGGAAATGATGAAGCCGAGAAGCTTGCCAGAGAGGACCCCAAAGACACATTTCTTGGGGTTAAGACGGACATTATACTGAAGAAGACGAGAAAAGATGATTTTGAGAATGGTCAGATGGTCACGGCAAAATTTGGACTTGCCGAGCAGGTCATCCACATAATCCTCCATGATTTTGTGGAGGAGATCGTGGAAAATGTAGGTCATGGCACGCTGATAAGTGGCACCTGCGTTCTTCAAGCTGAAAGGCATGACTCGATAACAGAAAGTCCCCCATGGGGTGATGAAAGTAGTCTTGTGCTGATCTTCCAGAGCAATCAGGATTTGATTGTATCCTGAAAACCCGTCCATAAGAGATAGCATCTCATGGCCGGCCGTAAGATCAACAAGCTGGTCAATGTTAGGAAGAGGAAAGTCGTCTTTAGGACAGGCTAGATTAAGGTCACGATAGTCTGTGCAGATCTGAATCCCCCCAGTTGCCTTGGTGACTGGGACGATGTTAGAGACCCACTGTGGATAATCGATGGGCTGGATGAAGGAGATAGAAAGGAGACGCTGAAGCTCCTCCTTGACAAGGAGGGCAACACGAGGATGCATCTTCTGAAGCTTTTGCCTGACAGGCTTAGCCTCTGGTTTAGTGACAATGTTATGGGTAATGATGGTGGGGTCGATGCCAGGCATATCACTGTAAGTCCAGGCAAAGGCCTTGCTATGGTCGGAGAGGAACTGGGTATAGTCAAGCTGCTCCTGAGCGTCTAAAGATTGGCTGATCTTTAAGACATGAGGAACATCAGAAGAAGGAAGGTTGATGTCAATGGTTGATTCATTTAACATAACCTGGGTCTCAGAAGGGAGGGAGCGCTGGATGAAAGAATCATCAGCGCCCATGTAGGAAAGAATGGCATCATCGTCAACGCAGTGAACAGTGTGAATGGTTGCCGACTCATCTTCGATCATGCTGGAAAGAATGAGAGGGAGAGACTTGGATACCCCATTGAGCTGATAAGTCAAGGGGTCCAGGCGGATGGTGTTTATGGAAAAAAAAACTAGGAGGAATGGAAACCACTGACTCCATAGGTGAAGGTGGCGAAATAGGTGAGTGTGGAGGAGATTGGTCAAGGATTGGTTCAGGATAAAGGTCTACAGGGTCTTGAGTGGGGTCGTGATATCCCAGACCATACCGTTTCTTGGCGTCGTCATCATTGACCAGTTGGATAGGCTGATGGGAGCCCTGCTCATAGTGTTCGAAACCAAAACCCTTCCATGCACACCTGTAAAGGTAAGTATGTGCAAAGGCGGGGTTGCCAAGAAATGAAAAATCTGATGTGAAAGGTTGGGGTGAAGAAAGAGGATTACCGTCAGTAGGGGCTTGATTAAGCCCTCCATAGATGAGGTTGGTGCGAAGGTGAGGGGGACCATAAGGTATGATCATCCCGATCTGATGGTCATAGCTGGGGCTGTGATGAAGGCATCCATACTCTTGCAGAGTTTGGAACATGTCTAAAGCCAGCAAGCGATACTCTCCCAATGAAAGTCTTTGGAAGACATCTTCCATGGGGTCTGTGGTTGTCGCTTGAAGGGGAGGTGTAAGGGCGACCACCTGTTGCAAACTGGTCGAAGCTTCTGCGGATGGAGGCGGTGTCGGGGTTGATGGCTTGATAGGAATGAGGACATCATTTGGACGGTAGGTGGTATTGCATGTTTTGAAGGGTGAAGGGTCAGCAGGAATGGTGTGGACTTGTCCATCATGCTCAAACTTCACACAATGGTGCAGCTTGGAGGGGACACAGGCCATGGCGCGGATCCAGGGTCAGCCCAGCAAGATGTTGTATTGGAACTCTCCTTCGATGATGTAGAAGAGCTCCGGGACTATGCGTGGACCAACGCAGATATGAAGGATGACTGTGCCAATGGTCGTGGCAGTAGTGTCATTAAAAGAGCGCAAGATCGTGTCAGTTTTGGAGATGCAATTCTTGGGAAGAGCCAACTGATCAAAGGCATGGGTGGAGATGATGTTGATGCTAGTGCCCCCGTCGATCATAACACGTTTAATGCGTGTCCGATCGATATAGGCAGTGTTGAAGAGGGTGGCGTCCTGATCTTCCATGTTGGATGTGGGAATCTCAGAATCGCTGAATGTGATGGAGGCAACAGGGGCTAAGGAGTGGACAAGGGCAGCAAGTGGTTGGGGGTCCTCAGGTTGGACCTCCGCTACCTGCACGGCTTGGATGAGGGCCTGACGATGTTGGGGTGAGGTTTGGATGAGATCGTAGAGGGACATCTTCACAGGCGTCTAGTGAAGCTGTTTCAACATGGAGTCGTGGATTGGTCTGGAAGAAGAAGAAGAAGAAGAAGAGGGTTGAGGCGCACCAAGGATAGAAATCTTAGGCTTAGGCGGTTGAGGTGGATTGACAAAAGGGTAGGTCCAAGGAATGGCGGCTTTTTCTTTCGCCTTGTCCTTCTGTGACCTAGTGGTGATGTGAATGGCATTGATTTCAAAGATGGGAGGTGAAGATGATGAAGGGGTTGTAACCGGTTGATGAGATGTGGATGGGTTTGAAGAGGTTGAAGGGTTATGAGAAGGAGTCGGGAGGCGGTCGAAAGTGTCCTCAAAGAGAAGAGTGTCTTTCTCCAGATAACGGCGAATGACAGCCTTGAGGGCATAGCAAGTCTCGGTGTCATGTCCTGGTGTACGATGATATAAACAAATCTTCGTGTCGTCGAACCAGGAAGGTTTAGACCCGAGAGGTTGAAAGGGCTTGATGGGTGGAAGAGTTATGCTAGAAGTTTGCAAAAGTCGTTGCAAGATCAAAGAGTATGAGCCCACTAAAGGGTCCATGCTCATCGATGTATGCGATGTCGGTGACTTTTGCTTGGGCGAAATTGGAGGGGGTTTTTGTACCACCTTCTGGGTTGATGGTGCGATGACAGGTGGAGACGGTACACTCTTCGTGAGAGGTATCGCCCTTTTGGGAGAGGGTAGGCTAGCGGTAGGTAAAGGAAGCAAAGGAGGCAACCGGTTTTGGTTAGAGGTTGAAGCGGGAAGGATTCTGGTTAAGGTTGAAGGATGCGGGCCCAAAATGGAGGGCAATGGTGATGGAAGAGGAGGCGTTCGCCTCTGTGGTTTGGCAGTCTTTTGTGATTTGGGTTGAAGACTACTATTAGTTGAAGTTTGGGTTAAGTCCACCTTCACTTGTGGATGAGTGAGGTTGGAGACGGGGCGAACGCCAAGTGATTTGATAGGTTTAGGCAGAGTAGATGAGGGTTTTGGTTTTGATGAAGTTGATGAAGATGTAGACGGTTTGGAAGTGGAGATCGGATTTTTGTTGATAGTCTTAGGAGGTTCTGCCATGGGAGGATTAGCAGCATGAGATGAAAGGGCCTGGGCTTGTTGAAGAGCTGTGAGACGGTCCCACAATCCCTGATGTTCCACTTTCCTAGAAGGGAGAAGTTCGAGTCTCTCCACTAGTCGGGAAAATGGCTGAGAAGATGCGGGATGAGGTTTAGGCTCTTGAGAAGATGCCGATGGTTGTGGGAGTGAAGGTGAGATGGGTGTAGTAGTCTCGGGCCCAAGGCATGGTGAAGTCGTGACAGGTTCGTGTTTGGTTGGAGATGAAGGAGAAATAGGTTCTTCCCTGGGTGGAGAAGAAACTGGAGAATGAAGCTCCTCAAGTGGGTAAAGGGTAGGGATGATAGTGCCCTCCACTTATGGTCGAGGAGTAGGAAAGGTTGGGTCCTCCATGGGTAGCAAGAAGGAAGATGGTGAAACTGGCAGTGCTGGTAAGGTCGAAGCATCCTCCAAAATGAGAGAAGTTGAGGGAGAACTAGCCAGAGAAAGAGGTTCGTCTACATGTGATGGACTGATGGATGAACTCACCTCTTGGGGTTGGTTAGAAATGAGGGGCGAGACCGTATTGACTGTTCGAATATTATGTTCATGGGTATTGTCAGTCAAGGTCTGGACGTTGTTTTGGGCTGGTGGATGATTAGGGAATGGTTGTTTGAAGATATCGATACCTTGATTAGGAGGGGCGTTAGGATTGTCGAGGATGAGGTCACCCTTTTCCAACATGTCTTGGACTATGTTTTTAAGGGTTTTATAGTTGCCCGTGTCATGACCTTTAACACGGTGGTAGTGGCAGAAGTCATTCTCCCTATACCACGCAGGGATGGCGCGTGAGGGATCAAATTGTGGTGGAGGTCGGATCTGAGGGAGATTGATGGCCCCTTGTTTGATGAGTTTTTCTAGCACAGACGCGTATGATTATCCAAGTGGAGTAAACTGTCGTTATATGTATCTCTGTTGAAATTGGCGAGTGGCACTCATAGACATGGATGGTTCAGGTTGATTAGTTGAAGGTGAAGAAGAGGAAGATCTAACAACCACAGCATTTGCTGAAGCTTTAGATTTAGGATTAGATGAGGAGGGCTTAGAAGAAGGGTCATTGGTTTTGGAGTTGGGATTCTTACTCCGCAACTTGACTTTATTCTCCTTGACAGCACGTAACTCAAGTTTACGAGCCATCGTGAAGGCTTCGTCAAAAGTGCGGAAGGTTTGAACCCTCAAGGTAGAAGAAATATGTTTAGCGTAGGCTTGAGAGAAAAGTTCAATAAGCTCAGGCTGAGGTAAGGAAAATGAAATTTGATTGATAAGGCTCCTCCACCGAGCGATGAAATCAGCAATAGATTCATCCTCGAACTGGCGAATAGAATAGAGGTCTGTGATAGAGACCTTCTTGGTGATATTGATGGAGAAATGATCGAGGAAGAGCTGGGCCAACTGAGTGAACGTGAGGATGGAATGGCTGGGAAGAGAGCTGTACCAGTCAAGTGCAGCACCCGAGAGAGACATGGGAAACGTGCGTAAGAGCAACGCATCGTCATGGGCGATAAGGTAACAGGCATGTCTGAATGCCCGTAAATGTTGTTGTGGGTCTTCCTTGCTCTGGAAACGAGAAAACTTAGGAAGTTCCCACTGGTTGGGATATGGTCTGATGGGGACAGAAGGATGGATGGGCTCGTTGCAGATTTGTTCGTACGAGAGAGTGTTGCGTGAGCCAGTAATGGAGGTCTCTAGGTTGGACATTTTATCCATCAGCATCTTGATAATATCTACTGACGGATTGGCTGGTGGAACGCCTCCTAAATTGTAAGGCGCTTGAAAGAGGCTGGAAGAGGTATACGACGTAGTCGGTTGTACCAATAAGGGCGCAACGTACGGATGACTAGTCGTAGGGACAGAAGAAGTGACTAAGGATGGTTGGATGGAAGGCATGGCTAGGTTTGATGTTGTCATGGGAGGTTGGTTAGAGGTAACATGGGCTAATGGATGGGTAGCCACCCTAGTGTTGATAGGAGTAAGGGTGGGCGGAATAGAGACGACCAGGTTTTGAAAGGGGGTAGAAAGTGGTTGAGTAGACTGAGATTGATTGGGGGCCGAAACCCCAGTGAAAGTGGGCCCAACGATGGAAGGAGAGGCCACACTTGGATGGTTGGTGAAAGGTTGGTCATTGGTTGAGGCAACAGCCTGGGTGTCTAAGGGTTGGACTACAGATGTCGTTGATACAACCGTAGTCTCGAGGAAAGAGGTCGGCATTCCATAGATTGGATTGCCCAAGGAGTCTCGCATTTGGCTATTCGCGAGATAGTGTTGCAAGGCTTTGGTATTGAGGTCCAAGAATCGTGCGAAGTCTTGGTCCCCTTCTGGGATAATAGGTGTTTGGGTTGGAGATGGTCTGGTAGGAGTTCTTTTAGTTTCTGAGTTGAACTCCATTATAGGGTTGGTTGTAGGCGGGGTAGATGGAAGAGGATGATGCCTCGCGTGATCGACTAGAGCCTTGGCTTGGCTACGAGTCAGAACCATTCAAGGCAAGGAAGAACGTCCTCACAAGCTCAAACAAGCAGATAAGAACCAAAAAGATGAAGACACAAGCAGATCCTAAAACCCTAGAAGTAAATTATTAGGATTATAGTGGCTTATGCCTTAGAATGTGTGTAGAGGAAGATTGGCTTTGTGAGTCGGGTCCTAGAAGAAGCAGTCTATGTATGGTTTCAGGTTTTGTTATGGTGCTCAAGAAATCTGTGTTAGCTTCCATACAGGCCTGGTGCTAAGGAGCAAGCTCCCCTCACTTCACGATTCCAGTGGTTAGCTGGTCTCGCTTAGCCAAGATATACTTCCACTAGAGTTTATCCTCTGCCAGAGAACGGAGTGGGCTTCCCCCTTGGTGATGAAATCCAAGTAGGGTCACCGGGACGGGTAAGGTATCCGCTGGGGGATGAAATCCCAGTCGGGCCTTATCTCAGGTAAGTTAAAATGTTTGTTTTGTGCAGGTGGTTTGGTCGTGTAACATCAAGTGATCTAGATTTATTCAATATGCGGTTTAATTACTATGTGTGGTCTAAGAGATGTAGGCAATCAGAAATGAATGCAAAGTGTTTTAATGCCCAAGTCGAAATGTTTGTTCGTATGAAGACGAATGGAGAAAGAGTCGAAGGATATGAGTTTTAGCTAGTCTAGAAGTGCAAGAAAGAAAGAAATGTTCGTTTTAGTCCTGCTTATGATGTCATTTAAGAAGAGACGAAAGGAGGCGAAAAGGAAGAAACCTAATGCACCTAAATGAATGAAAGAAAGAAAGAACCCAAGGAGGACCTAGGGTCCCACCGGGCGTGCCAGAATGTTTCTATGCAAAATTGCTTTCTACATTCAAAAGAAGAATAAAGAAACTAAAAGAAATGGTCAAGGCTAGAAGTACCTGATAAAGTCGTGCGCACCGAAATCAGATGTTGGAAGATTCTCCTCTTTGGCTATGGAGGAATGACACCTGCGAAGAAAAGGCTAAAACACGAAAAAATGTTAGTCAAAGATATGGTGGGCTGTCAGGCGAACGCCCGATCCTGGAAGTACGAAGACTTCCTAGAAGGATATCAACCCACTGATAAAAAAGCAGAATATTGGACGAAAGTAGATAATAATGACAGAAAATAAAAGTGCGTACCTGATATGTAGCACTATTTTGCACAGTCGCCAGCATCGGTCTCTGTGATGCCGGCGTCGGTTATGGAAGGTGCCGACGTCGGTTGAGGTGCCGTCGTCGGTCGGGGTAGTGACCGGCGTCGGTAGGGGCAGGTTCTAGACAAGTTGCAGAAGGCTTTGGGAGAGTCGGGACAGGGTCTGGGCAAGGTCTGAGAGAGTCGGGATAGGGTCTGATAAAAGACAAGGTCTGAGAGAGTCGGGACAGGGTCTGGGCAAGGTAAGGTCAGGTTTGGACAGAGTCTGGGGGTTTTAGTCTGGACAGAGGCAGGGATATAAACGAGAGATGCTGGGTCTGTGGTTTTGAAGAATCGGGATGACAGAACTGATAAACAAAGAATAACCAAGAAGAAATAAAACAAACAGAGTAAATACTTACCTGCCAGAAGATGCGATGAAAGCCATAGTTGAAGTTGTCTGTGCAGTGTCGGATTGAATGCAGATTGGTTGATGCTGAGAGTGGGTTGATGCCGAGAGTGTTGATCACGAGAGTGTTGATGTCAGAGTTCGCAGGTTGATTGAATGATTGCTCGGGTTTCGATTGATCAGCGTTTCGAATGGTTGGCGGAGGCTGATGAAGGCGAGGGACGGTTCGTCAACCGTTTCGGGAAACCGAATAATAACTGATAACGGATAACGGCAAGGTGACCGACGTCGGCAGGATTACCGACATCGGCCGATAAGTGACCAACGTCGACGACATCGGTCGAGAAAAGACCGTCGTCGGCAGATGCACAATGGGGATAGAGTCTAGCTTTAGCTCTGTGCTCATTTTTACATGCTGCCAGGGTCAAGGTTGGTGAAACAAGTGATCGACAAGGGTTAAATAGGCGAAGAAGAATAAGACGGGGAATGACCAGGGGAGTCGACATGATTTCGGTGTCTACACTATGTAATTTGGCTATGAATTTTCTCCTTGGTCCCAATTTAGACCATGATTCTATCATTCATAAACATCAACAATCCTATGACATTACCTAAAAATCTCATGAAACATAAAATAAATCTCAAGATTTGAACCAAGATAATGCTCATTTTCCCATCTACAAAGATCTTCTTCTGAATCACCAAGTCAACAATGATAATCCTACTCCTTCCACTAATAATGTTGACAGTCTTATAAACCTAACTCTTAAAGAGAATGTGATCAATATAACTAATATGCGAAGGGTAGTTACCTTCATTTATTCTTATCCCATCCACACTCCTCAATCATCTCATACTTTTTGTGTTATCTAACACTCTTCCATAAATCACTTAATAGAGTTGGGGAAAGAAGAACTTATATATTTCAATGAACTAATTTCAACACCTTCATTGGATAACACTTCTCATACCATTTCTACCACTCCTGTAACTTATTTACCCATCACCAATGATACTCAACCTTCTATTCACACTTCTTCTAATGTATCTCAAACCAAACCTATATCAACTACCCTACCCTCTCAAGACAATCAACAAACTTATCATCCAATTAAACCTCCTACATCTTATCAACATAAATTCACATGCACTTTGGTTCCTCCTTCTGAGGACTTATTTCAACACTATGCACCTCTTTCCAACAATCCCCTTATGGGTTATGATGAGTTGGATCCTATCATAGAACTTATTAATCTCCCATATCAAATACCATTTATTGAACTTATACAAATTTCTATGCATCATTGTAATCATCTTATGTATCTCCTATTTAAAATTAACACCCCTCATTCTCCTCTAGCAGGATGTAAAGCCACCTTATTTTGATTATAAGATAGCATTTTAAAATAATGTGAAGATATGTCCATACACATCAATGAAAAAATGGACACTTCTCTTTCCCTTAAATTCCCCATTTCTTCTATGATCCCTGATGAGATTCTTCTTCATGAAGATGATCTTCCCCTTTTTATCAGTGTCCAAATTGGTGATATCCAAGTCAAGCATGCCTTGATTGATGAGGTTTTAGGTACTTGTTTTTCTTCTCTTGATTTTATTAAAACCCTTAGATATTCCAAATGTAATCTTAAGTCCATATGTAGTATGTGTCAAGGCTATAACCAAAGGCAAATTTATTCTTTAGGCTATGTATGACTCCCTATCATCATTCCACCTATAACTATTCAAATGAAGGTAATGATCTTCAACTTTCCTCTATCCTATAATATTTTTCTTTGTAGGCCATGGACTTATCACATGTGAGAATTTACCTTTTCTACATGCCAATGTGTCAAATTTACTCACAATGGAGCAATTCATAGGATTCAAGGTAATATTGACCCTTGTAATTTTAAATAATTTGAATATTAAGGTATTTTCAAGATTCTAACCCTTGAACCCTTATCGAGGATTCAATTTTGTGAATCTCAATATTTTAACTTTATTATCATCCATTCGAGATTACACTGGTCACTCCAAACTCATCAAGAATATACCACCTAACCTCTTAGATTCAGATGATGATGAGCCTAGAAAGATTAATATCAAGATCAAAGCCTTGGATATCTCACCTCATCTCATTTCTTAGCTTTCACCTTATTTTAAGCCACATTCCTATTAAACATGTTGTGAATTCACAGAGCCAAACACAAAAAATTTACACATGCAATGTGCAGACCTGAACACAGAGATAATATTCAAAATATTTTAACACAAAACTATATTATATTATTCACACACTCTAATTAAAAAACAATACAAGAGTTACATATTTATAGAAACATTATTCCTATATCCTCTATGTCTATTTCTCTCCCAAAATCTCTCAAGATTATACAAACTCTATTTATGATATATTGTTATAACCTATAACAATATATCTCAATAATATAATATATTCAAACTTATTATCATAATATTATTAAATAAAAATATTTTGATTAACCAATTACTAATTAACAAACCTATTACTATTTACCTCTCAGTAAATACACAATGTAAAATCTAATCCCTAACATTCCCCCCCTCCCCATAGTTTTTACATGGTGCAAAAACATTCACACTCTTATCTTTAGTATGCTCACCCTTTATAGCATGCCCTATTTGGCTCATTACCTTGATATAAAGAGAGCCTCACTCCTTTCATGTTTTTAAAGGTTTACCACAAACCTTGACATGAACAAAATGAATAGAATTATATGCCACTGCATACTCTTAGGTCTGCATACTACTGACATAATCTTCCTGAACATAACCACTATATGTGAAAGAATGCATCCCAAATTTAATTTACATGACTATAATTGATGTTTCATTGAAGATCATCTCCATAAATAATTCATTTGTAAGATCTCTATAGTAGTTTCTCTCCTAACTATTTCTAAAACATTGTTCACCTCTTATGCTTTTATGGATCTCTACCACAAACCCTTTCAAGAAATATAAAATAACTTATATTGGTGCTTTGGTCCTTTCATAATGTTTTTAAATAATGGAATTATGTTTGTAATTACACACAAATTACATTATATGAACATGTATTATTATTCTATTCTTATTTTGCAAACACATAGTGGAAATGAAAAAACACACCATACTAAATGTCACCACATCATTGGTGTGGCCCGTCATTGGTAATTGATGAGAGGTCACTAAAAGACCTCCTTCCTTCATGTATCCTATAACCTCTAGTGTGTCATTTCTCACTTAGTTGGTATGTTGATATAGCTTAGGTGCATGTCATTTTGATTGAAATGAGGTCCCCCCATAAGACTAACACATTTGACATTTAGGATGTTGCATACAAGCGATAATACATCCTTATAATAAAATATTTGACTTTTAACGACTCACTCACATAAAGGACTTTTATGAACATTTTAATAATAAATAAATAAAAACTTAAATTAATATATTTGGACTCAAAGACTTAATTATACATTTTTACCAAATATATAAAAAAAAATACAAACATTTAAAATAACTCCCCAAAATTTGGATACTAAAATTATAGACTCACCTGATTTACAAAAGAAACTAATGTTAATATACAAATATTTTGAATTTTAAAAGACCACTCCACTTTATGTATATAAACATAATGAATTCTAAAAAATTGACGTAAACTAAAACTTAATAAAACCTTAACTAAAGACAAAAAGGGAATTTTTGACTCAAAAACGTTAAACTCATGACTCAATTTAAAAAATAAAACTAATATTTTTTTATAAAAACATAAAATGTAACCTAAAATGACTCAAAATACAATCTAAGGGAAGAGAACTGTGAGCTTTTACTATGTCAGCATTGAGCTTCAAACCGGTGACTTGGAGTGCATATGTGTGACACATGGATGACACCAAGGCAATGTAGATGAAAAAGTCATGGTTAAGTGTTAGTGAATGGCTATATGGAGACTAATAAAAACATATCATGATGCATAAGCATAAGTAGGATTTTAAGTACACAACTATACATATTAATAAATTTTCTTATAGTTTACACAATCTGTAGCTATTCCTGGGTAGAAAACTAATTCTATTTTAGAGGGTGATGATAGAATACATTTAAGTTTGATCTATTAATGAATACATTATCAAGATATAATGACATAGATACAAAATTCTAAACCAATTTCAATTCAAATATCAATCTTATTGATCTTCAGGAAGAGATTACATAGAATAAAGGATGTTTTGTAACTTTTATTGCTTGTGTTCTATAGTGTAAACTGATTAGTTGTTGAGTACAAGAGTCAAATTGATGTTTTCAATCGATCTAGGTTAAAACTTCAAAATAAATTATCTACCACCAACAAGAATGGTAGTTCTCCTTTATAAACCAACTCACATAATATTACAGAAATTTATTCTATTCTATAAAACTAAACCTTCTAAAAAAAACTCATCAGTTTTTTTTTTTAAAAATCTCTCATGATTGGGGAGATCATAAAAGAAATGAATTTTCCCCTTCAGACTTCATAAAAAAACCATTATAGCATCTTCTCACTCTGATACCACTGTTATGAATTCAAAGAGACAAACACAAAAATTTTACACATGCAATGTGCAGACCTAAACATAGAGACAATCTTCAAAATATTTTAACACAAAACTATATTTTATTATTCACTCACTTTTATTAATAAACAATATGGGAGTTACATATTTATAGGAACATTATTCATATATTTTCTCCATCTATTTCTCTCCCGAAATCTCTCATGATTATACAAACTCTATTTATGATATATTTTTATAACCTATAATAATATATCTCAACAATATAATATATTCAATCCAATTATTGTAGTATTGTTATATAAAAATATTTAGATTAACCAATTACTAATTAACTAACCTATTACTATTCACCTCTCAATAAATACACAATGTAAAAGCTAATCCCTAACAAAACACCTAGTGATGATATACCTATTGTGTAAACTAAGACTCGGCAATCCATTCATCACACCACATTGAATGACAAGGTCATCCCTACCTATGCCATTGATATTCATACACCAAAATATGATTATGGTTATACCTTATATGTTCTATTTTTAGAATGTCTTGTTTAAGCCTGAGATGCTAAAATTATTCATTATCATTTCTCTTTGTTTAAATCTTTCTATATATCTTATCGTATTCTATCCTATATAATCTCTAATTTTAGAATTTTTCATCTTATTTGTAGGGTAGAGATGATGTGCACACCTCTAGGTTTTTAACATCCTCATTTTATTATGCTTATGGATCATGTTATGATTGGTCCCTATCACTTTACTAGATATCAATACCCCTCTAGACAACTTATCCCTGAGATGATTATGACTGTCCTTTAGCCTTTCATGCATCATTCCCCTCCCTCAATTGAGCCTAGTTTGGATCCTATTCCCACTCCCTCTCTAGTTGATTCTCCTCCTATTTTTGATCCTATTTATCCTTCATTCGAGCCTCACCTAGTCTCTCCACTAGCCCCACCTTCCCTTGGTGATGGTATACTCCCTTTACTGCACTTTTCTCTTTTGCCCACCAAATGAGCCAATCAACCATATTATGATATTCATAAAGTTATTAGTCATTGGACTAGAGATTATTCATTACACCAGACTTCATTATCTTTTGTTTCTATTCCCTTTATTATTACACCCACAAAGTATACAAACATGCATATCTATTTCTTCTATGACATAGATAATCATTCTTTCATGCATTGTCATAAGCTATGACAATAGATAAACACCTTGCATCATATTACTCCTCATCCCATAGACAAGGTTATACCTTCCATGAAATTATTACCTGAATATCTCCCAAAATATGGAGAGGTATACTATATCTAGCACCAATGTGGTACCCATCATACTGATCATTTTTGTATCCTTTAGCATCATCTTATAGATCACCTCATGATAATTCCTACACCTAACACTCTTCCTAACATAGGTTTACCTCGAAAGAAGGCTCCCCCTTCTTCCCTTGTGGCTCATCCCCCTATGGTCCCTTCTCAACCTATATTTCCTCCACCCATGATTACCTCACCCATGGATCCTCCTTCACCTATAACCCCTTCTTCACTGGTGATTCCCTCACTTATGGATCCTTCTCCACTAGTGACCCTTTCATATCTCATAGATTCCATTTTCATTCCTTTTCCTAAGCATACCATACATGATATCCCTCATCAGCATGATCCTTCAGGCATTCCTACATTTTCCATTAAGGAGATTCGATGCAAAGTATTTTCTCAACTTTCCCTAAAGACTGATAAGACTTTGGTTGCATTCTGAGTTCACCTTCATAGAGACTTATCAAATGTTATGTATAATGTGTGTAGACAAATATACCACTATTTATGAACACAATCATGGTGTTATTTTATTTATTTATTCATTTTATATTAGACATGTGCTCCAAATTTACATTTATCTAACTTATATCATTTGACATTGTGTCAAATTCTTATTGATGTTATATGATGACTTTTGTTTTGCACTACAAGTTACTTATGATGTCATTTTATTCCTTGTGTTCTCTTATGGATTCTTTTTCATGATTACATACTTCTTCTCTATGTGTTCCTTGTCTATGGATATCTTGTTCTATTTCATGATTGTTTGATATCTTATCTCATCAACATAGATAATTATTATTATGACTTGGTTATACAAACCTTGCTCCCATTAGTCTTTCATAATTTACCATGTGATCAGTTAGCAAATATTTCATCTCATTATAATCTCTTTTTATTGGTCCACCTTGGATCTCCATTTATTCCCCTTATTTCCTTTTGCAAACTAAGCATACACATGGTTAAAACTTGAGATAACATGTTGGTTCATAGGTAAGCTTAAGTATTTTAGTTAGTCATGTCTTTTGATATTTAGATTCCTTTAGACAAAGCCTAAATCTCATTTGTTTGTATCACTTTATCTCTCATGATTTTTCATTCCAAGTCCATATGGAGGAGGAATGTTAAAATCCATAAAAATTCAAAAATCCAAATCATTTAACAAAAGGCAATGATCTAAAAGTCAACATTTAAATATTTTAAAAGTCAAATCACACTAAAAGACATGATTATAAGCAAATTTATTTTTTATAATCAAATCTTAAACTCCATAGTTGGCCTCATGATAGAGTCAAGGTCCATTCAGGTGAGATAGGCCAATAGATTGGAAAAGGAGAATTAAAAAATATTTTAGTGCTATCTACTTTGTCATGCAAGTACCCAATCTTCATAGTAGACTTATGAATTTGTAAGAGGTCCTAAGGAATGGGGAACACATTTTGGAAAGGTAGGTATATTTTACTTTTCTTTTTCAAACCAACCAACATGAGTTGATCTTAGTGCCACACTTGTTTTCCTACATAACTTTATTCCTATAGTGAATAGGTATCCTATGTATATTGATGGTTACGATTCACTAAGTGTATTTCTATGTCCTTAGTGTACCTCATGTTTCAAAAGGTCTTCTCATCATATGCATATGTTATGTTTATTACATTCCCTCCTTCATTCCATACAATCATCATATTTCCCCTTGATAATATTGTTTTTTTCACTGATCACTCCCCCTATGGATCCCATTTGTGAGTTGGAATGTAAGACCTTGGATAGGACCAAGCCTTCCTCAAAAATTACCACATTTTCACATTACCATTCCAAACATCCCATTTTAACATATTTTTCACATTTTTCCCACCTCATTGGTGTTCCCTTTGTGAATTATAGTGTAAGACCATGGATATAACTTGGCCTTCCTCACAAAAGTTTCCAATACCCAAGTCAAAATGAAATTAAATGTTTCAATTTTGAGATAAGTTGTGATTAATTATAAGTTACACATCATTGACATGCTTCCCATCTTGATTTAGTATTTTTTATTCTTACTTTATTGATCTTTCACTTTTATCTTCTTATTTTCCTATTTCATGTAAGAATACAACCATTTTCTTAAATTTTTCATACTTCCCAACTTGAATTAGTGTGATTAATTTAAATCCATTTTTTTCAATTTTGTTTCTCTTTTATACTTCCCAACGTGATTTGGTATGATTTATTGACTTAATTATTTTGTTTTTATACCATTTTTATTTCATGTACTTTCCATCTTATTACATTATTTTCATACTTCCCAATGTGATATAGTGTGATTTTACTTGTTTTAATTTGGTGCCAATTTTTTTCATGGTTTAAAAATAGTTTGTATTCTTGCTTACCACTTTTTGGTTTCTTATCCTTAGTCATCTTTTGTTATTACACATTTATCATTATGAAATAGTGTGTAGTGAATTTTTTATGATTAATTATACTTTTACAAGTCCTTTTTGCCTGTCTCTTTTTAACCATGCATGTGTACTACATAATGTTAGAAAAGAAAACACTCCACATATATTTCTCATTGCATTTACAATAAAAGATAAATACATGTGCTAGAAATAAATATATCCATGAATCAATAAACACAACCCTATATAACTCATGAGATAAAAATCCAAATGTCAAAAAAATATATATCTGTATATCATGTATTTTATACAATGATATGAAACACAAAAATACATAGCTCCATATCTACGAATGGGTTACATCATGTCTATCTCATGGCCTAGCTATGCTGCCCATAGATGCCTCAGACTATCTTCTATGCATAGTACATTGTAATGAGGTTGTAAAGGATCTCAAACCTACTACCTATCCCTATAGGTTGGCCACCTAGGCCTATACCTATCCCAGATGGATCATGGTAGCCATGTGCAAGGCTCTCTCTTAAGTTAGGACCTACTAATCTTGTGCCTCTCTTACTTCCACCCTTAATGGTGGCTACAATCCATCCTTGCATTTTTGAATCTTCTTTACAGCCTCCCCCACTAGTCTAAACTATCTCACCTAAGCTAGGGCAGATGGTACAATAGGATCATCCAACATGGTGGGTTCATATGGTGCTAGTACCCCATCTAAAATGTCATTGTATGCTTCCATGATTAGTGATCCCCATCTGATCTCCTCTATCATAGGATCTACAAAACTATAACCATATGGATATCATATGACATATACATCTAAAAATATATCTGTATACCTATAATTATATATAAATATTAAAAATTATAATATGTTTTACCTATCCTAGTGTCACCAACCACCATCTCCCCATTTACTCATTTACCAAGAATGAACTATCAATCTGCTCATCTACCAAGCACCTCATATATGGGTCACCTCCATATCAAATCAAATCTAGGATTCACCACCTATGCATTTCATGGGCCTCTCCTCATAGGTGTCTCTATCGACTAGCTCTACCCTAGTCTAACTATCAGATCATCTTGCATGACCACCCTCATCTATGCTCAATCTCACTAATGGCATCTCTATCGATGTCATGTATAAGATGGTCCTTGATCCTCATGTTGTGGTGCCTATTATGGTACCTATTATATCCCTACATCCACATCCATGCATTCTTCTCCTTTGACTATCAAATATTATGTTTGACTAGTACATGGTCTCACACACCATGACTTAATTACCAGTCTCTCGACTGGTGTTCCTCCTCTTCCTCTCCCCCTTGCTCTCTATCATGTTGTACTAAAAAATTAGGCACTATTATAGTATCCACTAGGCATGGGAGTCCAAATTTCCCTAGTAAGTGTGCCATTAGCTTTGGTTCTACCCACCAGGTATAATGGCTCATGATCTACACTCAAGCCAACCTTAGCACCATGGTCACCCAACTAGGCTAAATAGTAGAAATATGTGTGTAAGGCTGCCATAAAATCTCCCCTTGTGTGAATATATATAATGATAGAATATGAGGCATAAACCATGTTACCTGGTCTTATCTCCATCTAGTAACCCAAGGTAATCTATCATTGACCACATTGATCAACCCAACTAGTCGTTACATCGATAACCTCTCATATATCTATGTGTTAAGCAACACCACTGGTCCAATGGTCTTATGCCATTTGAAAAACATCCCATAAATATCATACATAACCTAGAACTAGATGATAGACCCAAAATCATAAAGTTTCACTTGATCTAAAATAGACTTACACAAGGTTATTGCATACAGTGGTACCTTTTCATCCACCTTATGACACAATACTCATGTTATCACAAGTCCTATCATAACCTTATGAATATCTAGAATATGTACAATATACACATTAAATATACTCATCATCAACCCTAGGTAGATCTTATCTAAGCATGTTTCCCACTTGGCTAGTACTCATCTTGCCTCTAAATCATCTAGTATCTCTGTGATCATTGATGTCCCTCCTATAGGTAGTCCAAGCAATGCATGGACATCCTCTAGTGTGATACCTACCTTTAAGTTATCCCCATACACCAATCATATAAATGTGTTGGTCAATCATTCCCCTACTCCAAAGAACATGACAACAAGATAAACACTTAGTGGGATGCATCTCATCTCCATGATACCTCCCAGACCCAATTCAACCAATCTCACTCTGTTTACATTTGTTAAGCACTCTAGTAAATATGGTAACCTTGATGCATCAATCAATTGCCAATATCTCCAATGCCTTTTCAAATATAAAATAATAAAATATGTATTAGATATCCATGTCATTCATAATCAAAATACATTCTTATAAATTACACAAAACTTAGTTGGTTTGATATAGTTTATTCATTTTTTACTAGATTGACCTATTCCAAACTAAATTGGCCCTATCCTTTATTAGAGATACTAGATTGGCCCTATCAAAATTATACTAAATCAACCTCTATAGTACTAAGTCAACCACCCTTTGGCCTACCAGTACTAAGTCAGCCTCTTCATAGTTTATAGTACTAAGTCAACCACTTTAAAAATAACTATGTTGGCCTACTAGTACTAATTCATCCCTCCTAACCAACTAAGTCATCTAACTGATACTAAGTTGGCCTATTGGTTTTTATGCTCTTTAAAGACTAAGTCAACCTAGTCAAATTTGTTTATCACTTGTGATAAATTTTTGACTAATTACCATAAATTCTTTGGGTATTTATTGGTCCATCTCCTTCCTACCCAATACCCTGCTTAACCCTTAATGTCCCTAAAATTTTCCTAGGGTACATTTTGGTGCCTCGATTTTGCCTAACAGTCAATTTTCTATAATTCACTCAATTTAAACTAAAAATACTCAAAATATTGAAATTTTTAGTTGCTTACCTATGTTGCACTTGTTATGGTCACTATGCATCCTCCCCATCTTAGTTGTCATTTCCTCACCATCCTAGCTCTCTGGTCTCTCACTAGGTATATCAAAGCTCTATTTTTCTTAAAATAGTAAAAATACCAAATGAATTATTTTTCACCCTATTTATATTTACTATTAAAAATTATTTACCCTTTAAATATTTGTTGTCAGATTTCTTATTTTACTCATATTTTTATCTCTACTAACTCTTTTTACAAACTGTAAAATGTTCTACAATCCTAAAATTGTAGAGAATATTTTTAGCTATTATATGTCCATGTTTAAAAATTTTCAATTTGTCACTCTTTTTTGCTAATCTCTAGATGTTTGGCTAATGTTCCTTACATAAGACACCTTCACATTTCTCACAATTCCTTCTTTATCTACAATACTAAGGTAAATAAAGGTATGTGTTTTTCAATTTTTTAATTTCATTTTTATTATTTGAATTTTACTCATATATTTGTATCTACTAACTCTTTTTCCAAATTGTAAAATGTAATGAAATCCTTACATTAAAGAGAATATTTTTCAATTATTATATGTCCATGTTGTAAAAAAATTGATTTTTCACTCTTTTTCACTAATCTCTATAGGTTCACCTTATTGTAGGTTTTTAAATTATGTCTCCAAGGTGAATAACGATGTTGATGAGGTATCACGTGTGCTATAATGATAATGACAAAATGTGCTTTAATGTGACTTAGAGTTCCTACATGGTTCTTTAGTGTTTGAATAAGTGAGGTGATTAAAGATGAGTATGGTGATTTGAGGATGTGAAAAGGGTCCTATCATAGGTAAAGGATGATTGGAGAGATTATGTTCATAAGTGGAATTCACCTAGTTCTTCATTATGTTAATCTAGGCATAGTTGGGTCTAGTGGTAGAACATCTGAGTAGATAGTTTGCTGACATCATAATTACCACATGTAGATGAGTCAGAGGAGTTGGTCATATAGTTGTGATCACATTAGTCCCAAGTTTCTATGGATCAAGTTTCAATTCATGATATGAATCATAACCAAATATATGTGTGTGCAAAATTAGGCTCCCAAGCATTTTAATAGTGTTTTCTATGTTCAAACAGAGCTAAGTAAGTAATTTAGTGACATCTTATCTTGTATGTATGAAAGTTTCAAGATTAGATTGATATATATATATATATATATATATTAATTAAACTATGAGATAAGATATTATTTTATAAATCTCAAGTCATGAAACTAATCATGAAAAAAATATATGCAAGTGCAAAGTTGGGCTCCCAGGGAGTTTGATAGTGTTTTCCCATACTTGGAAAAATTTGCATGTAGCAAGAAAAGTTGAGTAGATATTTTGATGTAGTCATATTTTATGTGTGGTGATTTTAGAACAAGTTTATCATATGGGTTTGTTAAGTTTTTTTCCTAGTTTATTTGTGCTAACTTTTAGGTCATGCGATGAAGCGCATCAAAAGATATGCATGTGCAAAGTTGGCATTCCAAACAGTTCTTGACATAGTTGGCTCTGTGGCAAAAAAAAATTGAGTGATAAGATTAATGGAGTTATATATCACATGTAAAAAGGTTTTAGGAGTATTTTGACACATGTTTTTATTCTCCTATATGAGTTGATCATATGAGCTAAATTTTAGATCATGCATCTAAGCACAATAAAAATTATTAAGGTCTAAAGTTGGCCTTCCAGGTAGATTGCAATGGTCCCCATACTTAGTAGATTTTACAAGAGATAAATATCAGGATCAAATGAAGATATAATGTTTCATGGGTGATCATACAAATTTGATCTAACAATGTGTATTTATTGATATGATAAGAAGTGCATGATGTTTAATAGTAAAAGTGTTCAAAAAGCATGTGAGGGTGCCAAGTGTCATGATCATGGGGGTTCTATGCAAGATCAAATGGTGAGAACTATAAGATAAAAACCTAGGTGATCCATATATATAAATTATGTTAATATATTAAATATTTCATGAGATGAGGTCAATTGTTTGAAGTTTACCTATGACCATTTGAATTCAAATATTTGAATTTAACAAAGGAAAAACTAGTGCTCAATATTTTATCCATAACTTTTAATCCATGATGAATTTGAAGGTGTTATAAAAATAAAATTTGAATAGGAATACATGAAACATATAATAAACCTATTTATAATGTTTTAATGTATGTAAAGTCAAATATATTGAGGTCTAAATTTGACTATATGTTTAACTATGTTCTGTAAGTGACTTGAGAAGGATAATTGAGTCTGTGTTGATGATATCTAGATGTCTCATGATGAATTATCCATTGGAGAGTGTTTTATATTCTATAAGTATAATTTTTGTGGTAATTATAGGTTTTAAAAATCTATATTTTGTATGATTAAATATGTAGAATTTGACTGTGTTTATTGAATGTACTAGTAGTTTGCGTGACCATCTTACAGAGGTAAGTTGAAGATGTTATGAACATCATTGTAATAAAATGAGAATGGAGATGTTATATAAGTCTTTAAGGCTTATTATAAGGAATTGGTTTTCATGATATTCCTATAATAAGATATGGAGAGTCAAAATATCTTGTTTGTATTTTGACTATATATGACCAGTCTGAGTGGTCATTTTGTGTATATTATTTTGAGTGCTTAAAAAATGTGTTGATACGTATAAATAACATGGAGGTATATTTGAGGTCCTAAAGGGTTCACACATGTGATTTAATCATATGCACAGGTGAAATATTTGAGTAGTTGGTACAAAATTTTTAGATTGTATTTTATATGTATGAAGACCTGAAGAGTGAGGAGACCTAATTGGTAGGTTCAAGTGTGGAGTTGATGTTATAGATGCCATGGACCTATTTGAGAGTGATAAAGGGGATATTTAAGATATTTTTGATGTATTTTAAGCATTAGTAAAGGATGAAGGTGGTTTAAGTAGTCTCACATGTAACATATGAGTATGAAAGCCTAACTATTTTAGGTCTCACAAAGACCTAATGGTGGTTTGGGGATAATGAGGCTTTGGAAAACCTATGGAATATGTGGTTATTAAATTTAATGTGCATTAGGACCTATTTTAAAGGTGTAACAAGTTTAGTAAGAGTCTTGGCTGACCAAGGTGGGTTATACCAAGAGCATGGTATAAGTACAAGGTTTATTTGGCCTATTTGTTCTTATTGTGTGGGTGTGGAGCCAAGTGAAGGAGAAATTTTTTGAAAGAGAAGGTATAGGTAATTAAGGACCATTAGAGAGTGAAGAGTATCAATCATTATTTTCTAATAAATTTGGTGTAGGAGGACACATAGGTTATTGAACCTAATAAGCCTAGAAGAGGTAGTTTGAGTGAGTAAGCCCTAAAGGTTGTTTAAGCATTAAGGTGAAAGAAAGAAGAGAAGAAATGTGCCATATTGATGGGTTAAAGAGTATATATATTTGATGATGATGTGTATTACCTATAGGTCATATTTTTGATGTCATAATAGAGCTCTTTTAGGTTTGGAGTGTGAGTAAGTGAAGAGTTAAAGAGTGGGGTTAGTTGGGATATGTAATGTGTCCTAATTGATCTTTATATGTTGGTTCAAGTATGTAATGTGATTTGGATAATAGGGAGAGTTGGGTGATATAGTGAAGTTTAAGAGTGATAGTCATAGGTCCATAATCAGGTGTTGAAGACATCAATTCAAAGGTGGAGATGTTCAAATTTGTTGTTGTGGTAGCTCAACATCTAGGGGGTTGTATCCTCCTTGTAAGGTGAAACTTGATAAAGGTCTAGTTCTTGTGGTAGCTCAAATAGATAGGTGTATTATCTCTTTATGGTATTATAATCTCACTAAAATAAGGGATGGTAGTTCTTTTATTGGTTTTAGATAGTCTCAATTAGATCTTGTCATTATAGTATTGTAGTCCATCTTACAAGGTTTAATGGGTTTTATTCCCTAAGAGGATTTCCCATGTATGTCATGTTATGTGCTTGATCTTGCATTATCTTTATTTTTTATTTCTATGAATGATGTGTATTCCTCATGAATGTATATATTGAATGATTAAGAGTTTTAAGGAATTGGAATTGAAATTAGATTATTTGGGCTCACTGATTCATTCCCCCTCTCAGTGATTATACCTCTAATACACATAATGTTTCTCACATTAGACACCTCCACATTTCTCACATATCCTTGTTTATCTACAACACTAAGGTAAGTAAAGGTATGAGTTTTTAATTATGTCCATTCAATTAACTTATTTTCTCCTTATTTTACTTTATTTAGCTTCAACATTGTGTGTTGCTATGTTCTTAACCTGAAGTACCATCCCATGTTGCACCTACGTGACACATGATGAGATTCAAGTAGGGCATATATATACACATAATATTTTAAAACTTTATCAATTAATGATGCTCTTTATATTATAAGAACCCATCGAGTCTCAATCTCTTTGAGTATACTCCTTAAGGGGTGCATTAGAAAGGGGTCGGTAGACCATTAGTGCTTCGTAGGATTGTTGTCTCTTATTATAACTTGTTATCAATATAACCATCTCCTTAAAAAATTCCCCAAAGCTTTGACTCCTATTTTTCACCCTCTTCTAGTCATTTACCACCTTCATTATCCCTTTCCGAACTTAAAACCCTTTTTGATAGTTTACATTACATAGTCGACCCCATTGACCTTGTACTCTTATTTATAAAACTTATTAGGGTTTAGGTTAGCCCTTAACTGACCTAGTTTGTGACCTAATTTGTTTTTATCAATTATGATACTAGATCGACTAGGTCTACCTTGTCAGCCTAAATTTCATAATGGATTAAGGTTAGATACACCTATATAAACGCATTCATTTCACCATTTCTAAAAGAAGTAAGATATATTTCACATCTACTTATCCACCATTTTACTTGAGGAGCATAGCTTAGGGTTTCATAATTTATTTAGAGATATAGATCTTATCTTATGGATAAGTTTTTTGAATACATTGGTGGGTTATGTAGCCTAGATTTGATTTATCCTTGTCATCCTTACATACCACAACAACCTCTTACAAAGCACCTTGACCAAGGGAGAGATTGAGGCTCGATAGGTTCTTCTTCAAAGGTAAGTATTCATAAATTTGTTCCTCCTTTATAAGAGTTTATAGATATGTATTTTCACTTCTCTTCCATGTATTAGGGTTGTATATACATTGATGTGATTATATGTCTTCTATGCATGTTTAATTTTCATGTTTATTACCCCCACTTTTTGCCACAAGTTTTGGTGAGCACTAGATTAGACTTTTACTTTACTTGTTATTAGTTTAGTGAATATGAAAACATAGGACCTAGTTAGGGTTATTGCATAGTTTTGTTTGAATAGAGGCTTTGAAACCCTCCCTAGTAAAATTATTATGGTAAGAGATACTTTGGCTAGGTCTATGAGATCCATATTTTTGCCAAAAGCTTTGGTGAGCACTAGATTAGACTTTTACTTTACTTGTTATTAGTTTAGTGAATATAAAAACATAGGACCTAGTTAGGGTTATTGCATAGTTTTGTTTGAATAGAGGCTTTGGAACCCTCCCTAGTGAAATTATTATGGTAAGAGATACTTTGGATAGGTCTATTAGATCCATATTTTTCATGACCCTGATTATCTAATGTATTCACAATAGAAAGTGTAACTAGGATTTATCTTCTCTAAGATAGAATTGATTTATATATTTGTTGCATTTTCCATTGCATATATTATAACTTATAAAATAATATGAGTGGGATACCATTGGCCACATATTTTTAAGGATATGCATCTACATGAAAGGAATTACTACACCTACCAAGTTGTTTCACCCCATGAATGCACCCCAACTATGCCACTATTGCCAAACATTGAAGCCTAGCCCTTTGCTAAATGGGGATTGGACTCGATGGGGACCATAAATGATAATTATTATATTGGACACAAGTTCATCCTTATAGTGATAGATTATTGTATCAATTGGGATGAATCCCAATCATTCTATAATTACACCACAGACATAGCCATTCAATTCTTAGAGGAGCACATTGTTACAAGGTTTGGTATGCCCACTTTAAGAAGAAACCTAAGGGATTGAATATAATTAAGAAAAAATTAGGAATAAACCTAAGGGATTTACATAATATGCTTAAATTTTCTTTGTGTTTTGATAGAACTAGGATCAAGTCTTCTTTAGGTACCTCCCTCTATCATCTAGTATACAGACAGGATCCTATCTTCCCAACCAATTTTAAGATCCTTATCTTATTATTCACTAAAGAGTATGTAGGGACTAATGATAAAATAGAGGAACACCTATTGAACCTCATGTAGTTAGGAGAAAAATGAGATGTAGCCTTGTTTCACTTAAATGAACATCAAGGGTAATAAAATGCTAGTTTGAAAAAAGGGCCAAAGTGAGGGCCTTTCAAATCTTAGATTTGGTCCTCTTATAGGATAGATATCATGACCAAAAGGGACAACATGGAGAATTTGATGCATTATGGCTCGGTCCCTACTAAATATCTAAAATCCTAGGTGAGAATGCATTCCACCTAAGGTGTCTTACTAGAGAGGATGTTCCATTGCATGTCAATGGATAATTACTCAAGCATTACTTCCAAGCTTGAGTGGCTGGAAAGTCCATCTAAATAACTTCTCTTTTTCTTTATGTTTTTCTTTCTTATCCCTTTTTTATTAACTTAGGTTTGATTTTTTTTATTTTCTATTTTTCTTCCTTTTTGGGTTTGTCTAAACTATTATTTCCCTATGGTTCCCTTGTTAATCAAAGAAATGAAATGAAAGGTTGTTTTGAAGGTAAAATATATGGCACTCAAATAACTTAATTGTGATTTTACTTAAAAACTTATGTGAAATATTTTTATTACTTTGTTCATTCCCTAAGTTTTAAAGGTCAATGATTCGTAATAGAACCTATAAACTTAGAACATCTATTTTCACTTTTGAATCCATCTAATGCACTTAAAGTAAATATCTATGTTAAAAATTTAAAATTGCTTTGGTTTTGATTTGTATTAAGTTTTCATGAACTCATTTATTTCCCTTTACCCATGGTTTGGTCCTCAACCCTCTATGGATGAAATTGTAAAATCTAAAATTCTCCTCAAAAGAGTGATCTTGGCAACCTCCACCACAGGGTTTCCAACCTAGTTGGTAGTGGATAAAGGCCTTTGAAAGGGACCAAAAGTATCTCTATCAGGGTTATAAGCACTTGGATGGTAGCATAGCAGTGCCCAAACCACTTCCCCCCAAGCTAAATTGTAAAATATTTTTCCTTCAGTAGTTTAGCCTTATGCAAATATGAATTATTGTATGTGAATGCTAAGAAAATGAATAAATAACTCAATCATACACATAGATGGTTTTGGTATGATTATACCTTAATGTCAATTATTCACATAGACTTTAGTATCTTTGAATTATATTTTTTTCTAAGTGATAGCTTATAGCTAATGTTTTTTATTCTTGTAAAATCAGAGATTTTAGATTATCAAAATACTCAAGAGTATTTCTTAGTAGGAGTCACCATTTTTTTTCTTTCACAACACACCCTATTTTAAGAATGAAAATAGGGACCCTTTTTTGGTTTTGGAGTTTGGTCTTATATCTTTCAAGAGTTTGTTATGGTTTTTGTTTCAAATCAACCTTCTTGGCAATCTACTAGATGATTAGTTACAAGTGATTGAAAGGGTTTACTTTGATGTCTTTGAATATTCAGTTCAATGAAAAGTTTTATCTAGGAGAGAGTTAATTTTAATATCTAAATTTTTAAAATTCTACTAATTCTTGGTCTATTTGTTTGCTTATGTTTTGAAACACATTTCATATCTTCTTCTTAGACTATTTTATCTTAAGTTTGTGCAAAATTATCTAACTATTATAGATTTTTATACCTCTTTTCTTGAACAATTTTCATCCATTTCTAATTTAATTTAAATTTTAATGACTAAATGTTTATAAGGTTTTAATTTTTAGTTTACTCGCTTCTCATCAAAATGGACAAAATTGGCTTTGGAATCAATCAAATGACTAAGTCATTGTGTAGTTTCTAGTTCTTTTTTGGATTTTGCCATAACCATTTTATTCAAATGCCTAGCCATTTATTTTAAAATTCCTAGATATTTGTTTTAAAATTCTTGGCCATTTACTTTAAAATGCTTAACTGTTTATTTTCAAATAATTATCCATTTGTTTTCAAAAACTTAGTAATTATTTTTCAAATGCTTAGCCATTGGTTTTTAAACTAAAGTCATTGACTTTGCCTTTTCATATGATTATCACAAGCACCCAAAGGGATAGGCAGAGGTTTTATATGAAGGAGAGTTTCTAAAAAACCTAAATACTTCACAATATTAGTCTAAGTCTTTTACTCTTTGGGAAAAATCTTCTGATTTTGTTGGAACTTTTACTCATCTAAAAGTTGTGAAGACCAAGAAGAAGTAGAAGTCATGAAGAAGGGAAAGAGGTTCTCACTTTGGAAATAATTATGTTGGAATTTTTTCATGAGTGAGATCTCACAAAAGTTATAAAAAAAAATTTAGAGCAAAATTCAATAAGTTGAAACTGGTGAACACTAATTCCAAATAAAAATTACAAAGAAGGAAGACAGATTAAAGGACTTCATGAGAATTTTCTAAGTGTTTTGATCTTTAGAAAAAATGTTTTGAAGATTATTCAAAAATTTTGTTCCAAACAAAATTTCTAAAGATTAATTCCCAAATAGAAGTTATGATGATAAAAATTTTGAGGTCTAAGGCAAAAGTCAAAAAACACAAGAATAAAAGTTAGAACTTTTGCACAAGGGCTCAAAAACAAAAATTTTGAGGACTTAAATTAAAATTCATGTAGAGGCACAAAATCATATAATCATAGAAGCATGGAAGCTCAGGGGCATTAAAATATCAAACCAAATGTTAATACCCTAGTGGTTATAAAGCCCCAAGAAAAAGCCCCATGCTGGTTCTTCAGAGGGATTAGAAGCATGAAAGCTCAGAGACGTTAACCATTGGCCTAAAGTATAGAGAGATGAGGGAGTGACACATGGTGTAAAAATAAAAAATATCAAGTTCCTAGGAGGACATATAAATATCACATGTCAACTTTATGAAACCTTGAAGAGCTCCCTTGTGTCAGACATGTCAATATCTTAATCTTGACAAAAATTCAAAGTATAGGATATCTTGATGTAATGAGTAAAAACCACACATCTTGTTATTAGATTAGTTAGTCTCTTAGGCTTGACATATATTTTAAACCCCAAGAGAGATTGATGTGTCATTATACAACATGTGGCATAAGTAGTAATATTATTAGGTGAGGTCCCAAGGTCCTAAAAATATCAAAATAAAGTATAGGCAAGACTAGGTCAATGAGCAAAGGACACATTAGTTGTGTAGCCACTAAGGCATGAGCCTAAATTTGACATCCTATTTGGTCATCAAAACTGATAAGAGGCTAAGAATGGATTGTGAATCTAATTTGATTTATAAAATCAATTCACAGTCTAATTGATTCATAAATAAGATGGGAATCATTAGTGTGTCCTGCACATTAGGATTAAGCATGGAGCATAAAGGAAAAAATATTTGGATTCAATAGGCATGGATATAATTACATAGGATATGGGTAGCTAACCATCCTAATTCAATATCACCTACATTATTCATAGGTGCTCATTCCTAATTTGGTCCAGCATGGTTCTCAATATTTTCATGATGCAAGTGAGTGGGATTAGTTCCCAAACAACCTCAAGTGTGTTGGCCACATTGATGATTGTTACAACTAACCCATTAGTGGGTGAATTTTAATTTTAATTTTGATTTGAACTTCTCAATCTTGCATTCTTATATAAGATTAGCTCTTGAACCATAATAAAGGCTGGCTCTTTATGGATTGTGAAAAAAGACATATAGAACTAGACCTTTTTTTTTATTGAATTTTAGAATAATCTCTTCCATTTTCCTTTTTTATCCTTATTATTACATATATTTTTCCTAGCTCTTAAATGATTGTATGAATTTCAAGATATTATTAAACAAAAGGAAAAATCTTGATAATTTGAATATTATCAAGTCTTGTGGTCTTTCCCTACACATTTTTATGATAGTTGTGTCTTTCCTTCTTGTAGTCACTCTCCCCTAGACTCTTTTAGTGTATTTATTTGTATTTGTGCTAAGTTTGACTCAACTAAAGATTGGTTTCATTAGATTCACTTAGTCAAATAACTCTGAGTTCATTTATGTTTACAGTAGGTGTTTTATCTCTTTATCCCTAATCTTTTACTCTTTCTTTATGATCAAGACAATCTAGGAACATAACAACCTTAATTTATCTATTTATATTGATCATTTTTTATATATGTATAAGTGTTTATCATTATTATTTCATTTTTGAATTCATAGACATGATAAACAAATGAGGTATATCATCTTGTGTTAGGAAGAAAATATTAGAAGTCTAATTTTTATTAAAGATTAGACCCTATAAAATTACCCCAAGAGAAGTTCATGGCCTCTTTTGAATCCCTTAGTCAAATTTAACTGAGCCTCAAATAATTAAAGCAATCCCCTTACAATGGAATAGTTCACATAAACCAAGTGAAGATCAGTATACTAAGACCTAGTAAATTTAGACCTTGAGGAGGTGTTTTGTTCATGGGAACTCCCTCCTTTTAGGAGAGGCTAGGGATTAAAAACTTTTTCCTAATTTTTGGTTGTGTCAAAATGCACCTAAACACAACCCAAATAACTCTTGAATATGAATCTCATATTTTCTTATTTCAATTCATGTAAATTATGGTGATTGAGTTTACCTTAATTCACCCTAATAAATATAAGAGGTTAATAATATCATAATAATATCCAATTTATTTTCATTATTTAAATTAGTAAGATAAATTTTGAAAACCTAAGTAATATTGAGAAAAAAAATTAGTGATTGAGCATGGACTTAGTCATCTACAATAAAAATTTTGTTTATTTCCTTGTAGTAAGATGCATGTTGACCAATATTGAAATAAGTGTGTGGTACCTTGAAGGTATTTTTTATTTAATTAAACACACATATGATGGTTGGTTAAGTTGTGTACAAACATTTATATCCTTCATTCTTCAAAAAAATTATGGCTTGGATTTTTTAGGATATGATAGTGGTATCAAAGCACAAGTTTCTACCTTAGGAATCTTTGGAAAATTTATTTTTCCTAATTTTTTGTATCTCTAGATGGTAAGAACATGAATAAAAAAAAGGTGAATGTTATAATATACCTATTATAGGTAATATATTTTTAATATGGTCCAATAGGAATAGGTAAAGGGATGAACCCCCTTAATTTCATGTTAATGCCAATGACATTGATAATAATATTGGTGCTAATTATAATCCATGGGTTGGAAATGATGAAGTTTTGACTGGTATTATTAAGGTGATCACCACCATTCAAGAATGGATAGGGGCTTACAAAAAACATATAACCATATATAAGGTCATAAAAATAATTGGATGGAAGAAAACCATATATAAGTAGATGATGAGCTCCCATAACCCTGAGCTACAATTGATTATTTTATCAAGGATCTCAAGAAAATTTCTCTTTCCACCTATGTTGAGAAATAATTTGGTGATGTTGAATCATGGATAGTGAACCTATAAAAAATATATTACCATGAATAATATGATCATTAATTTTCATGATTTTATTGGAGCCTATCAATTGATAGGTGATGTCACATTATCATTGAATCATCCATATACCCTCAAGGGGTATGAACCTCTGACTCTCACTCGAGAAAATTTTGAGAGATTAAGAAGAGGTATCTAAATGTAAATCAAAAAGAGAATAATTTTAATGAGTTTAAGTTTTCAAAATAAAATACCTTGAACTTAAATGAATATGAGAACAAGTTTCTTAGATATTTCATTATGTTAATTATATAAACATTTAGGAGATGAAAATCATTAACTTTAAACTAGACTTACATGAGGTTTGTATGCATGATGTAAACATGACTAATCCTAACACTCTTACTATGGTAATTAAATATGCACATTAGACTGAGGAAATAGAGAAGCCTCACCTGAAGGCCAAATATGAATTCATAAATATTAGACTATAGTCCAATTATAAACCCTCTATCTCTCATGTTGGAAATAAATTCAAAAGGTAAGACTAGAAAGATAATTTTTGGAGAAACAATGATAATTATGGCATATTTTAGAACCAAAATAGAGGTTAAAAGCCTCAAATAAACCCAAGACCTATAAATTCAATTAGAAATCAATCTAAAGACAATCATTTTGGTTTAAAAATTAGTGTTAATTCAATTCATTTTATTCAGCAAAGAGCAATCCAATAATTGGAATGTGGTGATAAATGCTAAAAAAATATTTCCCAAAGATATGAAGCAATAAAACTACCAATCATAGAGTTTATGCAACAATTAACAACTAAAGTTGAAATTTGTAATCCATGTCAGTTGAAACTCAAGGTATAATTTTGGTTTTTCCTTGGATATTTTAATTAATTTTGGAGAAACAATTAGTTTCATTTCCCCTTTCATTTATATTAAATGTAAAGTTAATCCCACTATAATACAATAAGGATGGGAGGTAGAGTTTGGCACAAGTAAGAAAATTCTAGTTTTTAAATGTGTGAAATAAACTAAACTTGATACGTGTCTTTAAGAACAACTTAAACTTGTTTTTGGCACCTTTTAGGTCTTATGATTTGATTCTTAGCATGGGTTGGTTGTAACAATATCAATCTAGACTTGATTTTTTTAATAAGGTGAAATGTATTGATGATATTAGCTACTAGGTATAAATCCATGTATCTTGAAACTAGTTACCTACAAGATATTATCAACCTTATAGTGGAAGAAATTAGTGCATTAATGTTGCAATCTCTACATTGTTCAAATGAAAGATATTTTCAAAGAGAGAACCTAAATTAAGATAATTTTATGTCTTATAATAATTTTAGGATGTATTCTTTGAATAAATTCTAGGTTTACCACATGTAAGGGTGTTTACATTTATAATTAATATTGTGCCCATATCTACACTTGCATCTAAATATCCATATAGTATGAATGTGGTAGAAGTACAAGAGCTATAAATATAATTATAAGAGCTCAAGAACAAAGGATTGATTAGACCAATTGTATTTCTTTGGGGTGATCTAATTGTCTTCATAAATAAAAATGAAAAAACACTAAGACTTTGCATTGACTTTAGAATGTTTAATAAATTCACAATAAAATAAATAAATATCCTTTACAAATAATTGATGATCTCTTTAATTAGATGAGAGATGTTTCAATCTTCTCTAAATATTTGATTAGGGTACCATCAACGTATCAAATAAAAAATGTGTATAAGATTAAATTTAAAACTTGAAATGGATACTATGAGTTCATTTTCATGTCATTTGGCTTGACCAATGCATCAACAACATTTTACAAACTTAAAGAACAATGTTTAGATATTTTTTGGATCAATTTGTGCTAGTCTTTATGGATGATATTCTCATCTATTTTAAGAATAAAGCTAAACATGAGCAACACTTACACTTAGTATTTAAAATACTAAGGTAACACAAGCTTTATAATAAGCTTTCCATTTTTTTTAAATATAATTCATTCTATTCTGTTTTGATGATGGATCACTGAGAGTGATCCAAAAATACTCACATACTTGTATACATAATCACTCATTGCATACACATATAACATATAAAATTAGATTCATTACTTGGGCTATATAATTTCAAATGAGGGCCTTTAAGTTAAAACTACTAAAATAAAAGCTACCAAGGAGTGGCCTACTCTTATAAATGTTCAAAAAATGTGAAGCTTTATAGGGTTTGTTGGATATAACCACAATTTTGTTGAACTTTTTTTAAAGATTATGTTCATCCCATTATATCCTTGCAGTGCAAGGGAAATAAATTTGTTTGGACACCTCAATATGAGGAATATTTTAAAAATATAAAGGAGGTGTTATCTTATGTATATATACTCATTATTACACATTTTAATGGTAATTTTGAAATCTATACTAATGTATCAATTAATGGTTTTAGGGAAAGTTTGATCCAAGATGATAGAGTCGTTACTTATGAATCTCACAAACTTAAAGAGAATTAAAATAATTACCCTACTCATAATATGTAATTAGTGGTAGTTGTCCATCCACTCAAGATTTGAAAGCATTTTCTAATTTGGAAGCACTTCAAAGTAAAATCTAACCATTTTAATCTTGAATATTTGTATTCACAGGATGATTTGAATGTAAGGCAGTGAATATGGTTGGAATTGACCATTAATTTTCATATGGACATTTATTATGTTAAAATAATGAAAAACATTGATAATTCACACATTAGATACACTTATATTTTAAGTTCAAATTTCATAAATTTTGTGTCAGAATAAAAATTAAGTGATGACATTTGAAAAAAAAATGTAATATTATCCAAACAACGTATGGTTAAGGATTTTTATAATTATTCTTTAGACTCATATGGTATTTTCACAAATCATGGAAGAATTTATATTCTTATTTTTGGTAATTTAAGAGATCAAGTGTTGGAATACATGCATACTAGCCTTTTTTAATCCATCCAGGTGTCACCAAAATAACACATAAACTCAAAAATTTATATTACTGATTTGGATTAAAGAAGGATGTTGTTGGTTTTATATTATAATTCTTGGAATGATAGTGATTTAAAAATAATCAATGTCATCCAAGTGGTTTTCCTTATCATAATTTTATGCCAAAACATAAATGGTCTCCAATTTCTATATATTTCATATCAAGACTACCTACTCATGGGCATTAATAACTAAGCATAACATTGGGTATTAACAATGCATGGAAACATGAGAAGGAAGAACAACTCAACATTGATGAGCTTGATTCATAGAGTTTTGCTCCAGTGGAATAGGATCAGATTGTGGGTACTTGGATGAAGACAACAAGAGGACACTCTATTCCACTTTATCGAGTGGTCAAAAGAGGCCAGCTTAGCCATCAAGGTGAGTGGCTCACAGAGAATCAAATCAAGAAACAACTACCAAACTTGATGGGGAGCATTGACACAATGGGGACCATTGATTTTCAAGGAGGGAGGAATGATCCAGGCAACAATTTAGGCGACAGTTCCACCCCAATTGATGACAAAACTTCTGGGAGCCATAACTTTTGCACCGTAGCTCCAATTGACTCACCGTTTGAACCGTTGGAAAGATAAGAATGAGGAGAAAGTTGTGAAATGGAATTGATATTTTCTCAATGAATTTTTACCCCCGAAAACCCAATGTAAGTGTCTCAAATTTCAATTTTAATAGTGCATTCTAAAAATAGTAAGTTTTTAAAAATAGTAATTCCTTGAATTCTGTATTGTTTTAAATCTTGGAAGTTAAACCACTTAATCTACCTCGAGATTGGTGACCTTCCACATCCTCCCCATGCTTTCAAAATGTGTATAAATGAAGAGATAACCCTAAATGTGAAGACAGACATCTCTTCCCAGAGATAAGCATATATTTGTATTGCGATCTTGAGTAATACTGCATCTCTTCTCAGAGAATTCATTGTTACTATGTTATTTCTATGCTATTGAGATATTTATAAACCAAAAATTCTGAGTTTTGGATCATAATGACCCCCATGATGACCATATTGGGGGGATGTTGCCCCCCCACACCCCCTATCAGGAAATGGGCATTAAAATAAGATCAGGCTCCACCATCCAACATATTATGTGAAAATTACAAAAGGGTTTTATCTCTTGATTTGACAACCTGCTAGTAGATATATGATGTGTTGTTGGCAAGGTAGTTAATTCTCTATCAAGTAACATTTGAAACATCACATGTGGTCTATTTTGTGCGCTATTAGTTTATATCCAAATAATTGGCTCCATATCCATAAATTCCACATTATTTATTGAATCTATGAATGGTGATCTTTTGCTACATGTAGTTCATTAATTAATGGATTGGGCCTTCATCACTCTAGAAATGTTAGATTTGAAAAAAAAGTTAGTCCATGCGACACCAAATAGAAATATATGTTGTGTATTATATATGTGGAAATAAATATTATTTCCTTTATCCACATCTAAAGTGATATTTTTTCCTATATATGTATACATTGGTTAGATTGCCTTGAAATCATATCTATATTTACTTGGACCTACTAGTGTGAAATTAAACCCACATAAATAATCATCAATGTTTAGTGGTATTTCATTAGTATGATCATCAGAACTAGAATCACCATCATTTTACTTGATGGATATGTAATTTTGATCTTCTAAATTGACTAATAAAGGTAATTGTTGCATTTCCTCATGGTCCACTTGTTGAAGTGATATATGTGGGTATGATCTATAGAAAGATTGAAACTTTGGATAATTTGTACTAGACTTACCAACCTCATAAGTGTGCCCCCAACTATGATGGTATCTCATTAGTAGGCTCTATAATCTTATAATATTTGAATTGTTATTTATCAATTGTGCATGTATATAAATATTCATCATTATAAATTTGACACACCTATGTAAATTAGAGGTACAAATTCCATGACATGTATCCATGGCCTACCTAAGAGTAAATTATAGTGAAAATTATTAGGAATTACTTGGAATTGAGTGTTTAGGGTTTGGGACCCTACTATAATATCCAAATTGATAGAACCCAAAGCTTAGAGACTCACATCATCAAATCCTTTTATATTATTATATGTATTTTAAAGAGTGACCATTGTAATATCTAGTGTCTGTAAGAATTTAAGATTGAAAATATTCAATCTTAAATCATTAATAATTAAAACCATTTTTGTTGATGTATTTTTACTTGAACTTATATGAACAGAGGTAAATTATGATCAAAGTTAAATGTGAAGGTAAATCCTCATTTCCAAATTAGATAATATCCTCAATATCCTTCAAAGTTTTTACAATAGATGCAAAGTAAGAAGGCTCTATGCCACAAGACATAGGTGTTTGATTCAATGCTTGGTATAGAATATACTTGAAAATAGTAGTCTTTTGAAGTAATTGTAGGATGAAAATATTAGTTGGTGTATTCCTTAACTGATCAACTATAGCATAACCTCTAGAAAAATTAAATAGTATCATTGGATTAGGTTAGGATGAGGAAGAATTTCTTTAATTTGTTCCCCATTTATTGGTTGTTGAGGCACCTAACCTCATATAATAACAATAACTTAGACCATAGGGTCTAATATAAGCCTAGGGTGAATATTAGAGTTGGGATATGAGCTAATATAGTTGCGAGGTCTAGGTGTATGAAGAATAAAAGGAATCATCTAAGCCCTTTGACATCTATTAGATATATGTGGTAACTCAAATTGAGCCATGCAACAAGAATCACCATAAAAATTCTCAAGAATCACCATAAAAATTCTCATTGGCTCTAAAAATTTGCTAAAATAACCTAAATGCTAAAATTAGCCTATGGAATGAAATTCAATTGAAGTTGACTTTTGGTTCTAAGAATATATAATTTCTAAAATTAAAAAATTCCCTAAAAAATCAATAAATGTTAATTTTAGACCCCCAGATGATCACGTTTGGCCTCCAAAAAATATCAAAATCAAATCTAAGTGGATAGATCTATTTAGGGTAGAATCAAATTTTTTGAGATGGTCATTTTGGCACGTGGAAGAGCTCAAATGAAGTTAGGGGTCAAAAGTTATGGCCTTTGGAAGGTTGGCCTATTTTTGCTACATCATTCTCCTTTGGTTGAAAACAACTCAGCTCCTGCGAGTTGGCCTGATTATACTACTTCCAATTTTCCTTGTCAATATTCTTTAGCTCCAATTCTATAATCCAAGTGTTGTCTTCTTGTTGCAATCCTTCTCACTGCACCAAATACCTGTTATAATTCCCTTGCCTTGTGCTCACTATCTTCATATCCAAAACCTAAACTATTCTTTCTTTCTTCTTCTTTAGAACTTGATGCTCCCAATTTAATTCATCTCCATCATCTTCACCATTATTTTCATGGAATTCATATAAATATGAAAAATTAAATACTAGAGATATAACAAAATTCTATGGTAAACTTACCTCATATGCATTATCATTGATTTTATTCACAATTCTGTATGGTCTGATTTTCTTATACTTCAACTTGTTATAGGTTCCTTTTGTAAACCTTTCTTTCCTCAAGTAAACCATTACTAACTCTCCTTATTCAAATACCTTCAATCTTCTTCTGACATCTTCTGTTGGTTTATATTTCTCATTACTTCCCTATAACCTTATTCTTACTCCTTGCAATTGTTGCATATGGTCTGCAAACACTTCTTCATCATCACTAATTCGATCTACAATCGATAATTGTACCAAATCTAAAATACCCATAATATTTCTCCCATAAAAAATTTCAAAAGGTGACTTCCCTGTTGATCTATTCACTCAACTATTATATGCAAACTTAGCTTTTGGTAAAGCCAAGTCCCATTGCTTTGACTTCTCTCTCACTATGCATCTCAATAAATTCCCCAAGATCCTATTCACAAATTCTATTTGTCCATCTGTTTGTGGGTGATATGCATTATTGAATTGTAGCTTAATACCCACCTTCTTCCACAATATCCATAAAAAATAATTATGCAACTCTAGTGGCATCATTGGTTTTCTTGCATGTAATGAAATGAACCATTTTATAAAATTTGTCTACCATAAAAAAATTGAATCATTACCTCTCTATGTGTTTAGAAATCCCAACACAAAATCCGTACTCAAATCTGTCAATGGTCCTCTTGAAACTAGTAATGGCATGTATAGTCTAGTATTTTATGCATGTCTTTTAGCCACCTAACATATTCTACACCTTGAAACATACCTTATCACATCTCTCTTAATATTTGGCCAAAAATACTTTTCCTACACCAAATATATTTTCTTCATCTTACCAAAATGTCTAACCAAACCAACACTATCTAATTATCTTATTATATTGTTTCTCTATGTGTTTGGAAATCCTAACACAAAATCCATACTCAAATCTATCCATGGTCCTCGTGAAACTGGTAATGGCATGTATAGTCCAGTATTTTTTACATGTTCTTTAGCCACCTAACATATTCTACACCTTGAAACATACCTTGTCCCATCTCTCTTCATCTTTGGCCAAAAATAGTTTTCCTCCACCAAAGATATTATCTTTGTCTTACCAAAATGTCCAACCAAACCAACACTATGTAATTATCTTATTATATTGTCTCTCTATGTGTTTGGAAATCCCAACTCAAAATCCATACTCAAATCTATCCATGATCCTCTTGAAACTGGTAATGGCATGTATAGTTCAATATTTTGTGTATGTCCTTTAGCCACCTGACATATTCTACACCTTGAAGCATACCTTGTCACATCTCTCTTCATCTTTGGACAAAAATACTTTTCTCCACCAAAGCTATTGTCTTCGTCTTACCAAAATGTCCAACCAAACCAACACTATGTAATTATCTTATTATATTGTCTCTCTATGTGTTTGGAAATCCCAACACAAAATTCATACTCAAATCTGTCCATGGTCCTCTTGAAACTAGTAATGGTATGTATAGTCTAGTATTTTGTGCATGTCCTTTAGCCATCTGACATATTATATACCTTAAAACATAACTTGTCACATATCTCTTCATCTTTGGCCAAAAATACTTTTCCTCCACCAAAGCTATTGTCTTCATCTTACCAAAATGTCTAACCAAACCAACACTATGTAATTATCTTATTATATTGTCTCATAGAGATCTAATTGAAATGCATAATTGTTTAAATTTAAAGAGCTGACCTTTTTGTAGAAGATACTCATCATGAATAACATATGTCCCACCTATTAATGGATTGATGCACTGCTCAACTACCTTGCTAAAATATGGATCAATATCATATAATTATTTAATAGCTTCAAATCCAACTACTTTAATCACCATAGTAGTTAATAATGCTACCCTCCTTCTCAATGCATCAACTACTTTATTCTATTTTCCTAATTTATGTTTCAACACAAAAGTATACCCCTACTAGAAAGAAACCCACTTTGCATTCCTACTATTCAACTTATTTTGTGTATTCACATAATTCAAAGCCTCATGATATATAAATAGTATAAACTCCTTAGACACCAAGTAATGCCTCCAATGTCTTAATGCTTGTAAAATTACATAACGTTCAACATCATAAGTAGAATACTTTGTTCTTACGTCATTCAATTTCTCACTGAAATATGCTATTGGCTTTCCTTCTTGACTCAACACAACACCAATTCCTACAAATGAAGTATCACAATCAACCTCAAACACTTTATTAAAATATGGTAATGCTAAATTTGGTCTTTCTGTTATCTTTTTCTTCTTTAAAATTTTAGAATTTTCTATGACTTCTCTAGTCCATGCAAATTCCTTCTCTCTCATGCAATCTGTTATTGGTGCCACAATACTACTAATTTTTTTAATAAATTTTCTATAAAAAGTTGATAACTTCTTACCTCTGTAATGATTTTTGGATTAGGCCACTCAACAATCACCTTTATCTTTTCTTCATCCATTTTCACATCATCTACTGCAACTACAAATCCAAAAAATACCAAACTATTCTACATAAACCTGCACATCTTCAAATTTGCATACAACTTCTCCTTTATTAACAAATCCATTACAATTCTCAAATGCTATAAGTGTTCTTATTTATTCTTAAAAAATATCAAAATATCATCAAAATAAACAACAACAAACTTACCAATATATTCTTGTAGCATTGTATTCATCACCCTCATAAATGTTCTAGGTGCATTATATAATTTGAATGGCATCACCATCTTCACATATAAGCCATCCCTAGTCTTGAATGTAGTTTTCCACTCATCTCCTTCACAAATTTGAATATGATAATAGCCACTCCTTAGATCAACCTTGGTAAAATATTTTCTCCTGTAAGAACATCCATCATATCATCTAAACAAGGTATAGGAAACCTATACTTTATTGTGATTTTATTAATTGCTCTACTATCCATACACATTCTCCATCCTCCATATTTCTTTGGAGTTATCAATGTTTGCATTGCACATGGAGTCATACTCTCCCTTATCACCTTCTTCCTTAGCAATTCAGTAACCTATTTATTTAATTATGCATGTTTTGTTGGACTCATCCTATAAGCTACTTGATTAGGTAGAGCTGATCCTAGAATCAAATCAATGTGATGCTGAATATATCTCTTCTATGGTAAACCATCTGGTAACTCATCATGCATAACATCTACATATTATTTCAACAATCATTCTACTTCTATTGGTATGGCACCATTTCTATTTCTTCATTCTTTGCTACTAATGCATAACAATAACCTATTACCTTCATATCTTGGATAAATTCTTTAGTACAAAGCATATTTTCTATCTTCTCTTCCTCTTTAAGAGGTAACAAAACTACCTTTGTACCACCTTTCCAAAAAGTGTATGTGTTCTTTGCTCCATCATGAACTACTTTCCTATCAAATTGCCATGGTCTCCCCAATAACACATGACATGCATCCATTAGAATAACATCACACCATATTTCATCATTGTAACTCTTTTCAATAGAAAAATTGATTAAGCACCTTTTATCTATTGTAACTTCATTCCATTTCTTAAACCATGAAATATGATAAGGATTAGGATGCTTTTCATATTGCATATTTAGTTTCTCAATCATTTCTTTAGAAACCATATTTTCACAACTACCACCATCTATAATTCATTTGCATACCTTTCCACCCAAAGTACATCTTGTTCAAAAAATATTTGATCACAACCATGCATCACCACCTTATTTATTCTACACTTTATCCTTCCTTGGAGTGATCATGGTTCTTCTAATCATAATATTCTCTCCAACATCTATTGGTGCAACTTCAGTATTATGCTCTTCTATTTCAGCCTCAACTAGTTTACTCTTGGGTGATCTTCTTGCCTCTTTTATTGATCTTGATAATTTGGAAACTCAAATTCTTTGTGCCCTTATTTTACACATATATAATAGACATAAGATCTGTGTTGATTCATAAACCATCCCAAAGCACCATTGTAACCTCATCCTCTCTGAAATCCTCTTCCTCCTTATTGGTATTGAAACCCTTACCTATTGTCATCTTGCCTTTTTACACCACGTGGTGATTCACCCTTATTGGAATTAAAGCCACTTATATTGGTATTAAATCACCTCATCTCCTTATTGGAGAGGATAAACCTCTTTTTGGACCAATAGATGTTCTTCTTAAATTTTGTCTATTTTGTTTTTCTTCTGCCTTCAAAGCTAATTGAGAAGCCTCCTCCATGTTAAGTATTTTATGCATGCTTAATTCATCTTGAATAAAAAATTTCAAACCATTTACATACCTTTCAGTGATCTCTTCTGTTTCATCATGCTCCACTTGTATGTAAATCTTATAAAATTCATTTGTATACTCTTGTATACTATGATCTTTTTGCCTCAAATTTTGAAATCTTTTGTATAGGGTTTGTGCATAATCCACAGGATGAAATTTCTCCCTCAGCTTCTTCTCCATCTTTGTCCATGTGTTAATCTTCTCTTTACCTTTCCCCTATCTCTCTTTCTGTAGGTGATCCCACCAAATAATTTCATGGCCTTTTAATTTCATGCTTACAAATTTTACCTTCTTGTCTTCTCTCATGGTCTTCCACTCAAAGAATTTCTCAATGATATTCATCTAATCTATAAAATCCTCTAGTTTTAAAATTCCTCCATAATCTAGAACATCAAATTTTATTCCTTCATTCCTTCATTCTAAATCCCAAACCATCCTCTCTTCCATTGATGGTGGCTTCTCTTGTTGTTCTTCTTCTTGCTGAATTTCTTCATCATGATGTATCTTCCTCATCACCACCTTGCCTCTTTGCTTGATTGGTGGTAACCTCTATTAATTATTGAACTTACCTCTATAGTTCTTGCTTAGTCTAATTTATCTATGATATACCTCCTCGTCCTCTCTCCATTCTTTACTCCTCCAAGATTTGAACTTACTCTGATACCAGATAATGAACCCAAAAACCATCAGGGTAAAAAAATTACCAATTAGCCAGGATCTTGAAACAATAATCAGAATTGATTCATATTTATTTATTGAATAATTACAAACCTAAACCATTCTTAATTAATCCTAAACTCAAAAATTAGAGTTTACATGCAAAATTAAAAAAAATAAAATCTAAAAAAAAAGTCTATTTTTAGCAGCCACTATTTATAGTAAGTTTCGCATGCAAGCGTGCATGGCTCTAAAAATTTCCCAAAATAACCTAAATGTTAAAATTATCCTATGGAACAAAATTCAACTGAATTTTAATTTTGATTCTAAAAATATACAATTTCTAAAATTAGAAAATTACTGAAAAAGTCATTAAATGTTAATTTTAGACCCCTAGATGATCATGTTTGGCCTCCAAAAAATATAAAAATAAAATATAAGTGGATAGAACGACTTAGAGAAGAATCAAAATTTTTGAGATGGTCATTTTTGTGCATGGAAAAGCTCAAATAGAGTTACAAGTCAAAAGTTATGGCCTCCAGAAGGTTGGCCTATTTTTGTTGCATCACCTCTAGACTGATTAACTAGTATCATTGGATTAGGTTAGGTTGAGGAAAAATTTATTTAATTTATTCCTCATTTATTAGTTTATGAGGCACCCAACCTCATATAGTAACAACTTAGACCATAGGGTCTACTATAATCCTAGGGTGAATATTCGAGTCAAGATATGAGCTATGATAGTTATGAAGTCTAGGTGTATGAGGAACAAAATGAATCATCTAAGCCCTTTGACATCTAGTAGTAAAAGTGGTAACTCAAATTGAGCCATATAATAATAATCACCATATAAAATTATTAATCTATTTATATATATAGGATGTGATATTTGCCTTAACATTATGTATTCATGGGATTACATACATGCACAATATTTGATAAGTGATAGGCAATGAACATGTAAATAAAATGAAGAAGCTTTGAAATAAGAAATAATAGATATATCCAATCATTGTGATCATGATGAATATGGAAATAATAAAATAAAAAATTTAAAACCTTAATGGAAATGGTAAAATAGAAGGAAACCCTGATGGTAAGTTAGGGTTTTATAGTAATGTTCAACAATAAGTACATTCATCAATACGTTTTTATCAAAATTAGAAAATAAGGGAATTAATTTCTTAGATAAGATAAATAATTGCATAAAATTATAATGTTAGAAATATGAAATAAATGACACAAATTGATTTGAGACTTGAAAAATTTAGAAATATGCTAAAAGAGGAAGGTACCCAAAAAATACAACTTAGCTAGAAAATTGGAATGCAAGACTATGACTCAGACATGAAAATAGGTTGTGTGACTATGTTGACTAGTTATGGATCTAAAATAAGGTCTTTGATAGATTTTTATATAATAGTGTTAGATCTAGATAGGGATGTCGTGTGTTAGCATCCTTAAGGAGCACCAACATCCTGTAAATAGTAGCTCTCTAAAAATTTTGTGATAAGTTCGCCTTCACATATGTGTTTTATTTTCCTATGTAAGAGCCTTTGATTAGTTGTGAAAACCACTATGTATCTTATCCTTCAGTTGTAACCTTAGCTCAATAGACCAATATGAAAAATTTAATCACAAATTAAAAAGGGGTTAGTGGTTAAATTTGTGATTGACCTCAACGCCCCTTGTGTTGAGTGTTTCCTACATACAAATAATTTAAAGAGGGATCAAAGTCCATATAGTTCTCCCATGTTATGGTGGTGTGTATGAAATAATGGTGTAATGCTACATGCTTGTGTAATTATGGTGTGATTAAGTGCTTTAATTATGATTTATGACCTTAGAAGTGTAATTAGAATTTATCTTAGGGATAATAAGGTTGTATGCATTCAAAATTAGGAGAAATAAATATTTTTCTCTTAATGTGCAATTAGAATTTTGGTGTTTTTCAATATAAAAACCTCTTGTGTGAAAAATGGTTTGAAATGTGGAGATATAGTGAAAATATGGGAATTCCTTCAAATGGGGCTCACTAAACTTTAGGGACAACTTGTTAATGAATTTAAATTTGAGCAAATAGTTGTTATTTGGTAGGAGGACTTCATTGGCAGAATTGGATAATAGTGGGGACTGGTTGTGTCTAGAGGGAAAGAACAACTAAAATAAAAGTTGGGATCTGTCTCAAAGTGAGTTTAGGTTGAACAAATTATTGTATGGGGTTATTTTTGGATCATTGGTTGCTATAGGAATGGGTAATCTAAAATATTAGTGAAATAAGAGTAGTCAAGGATTGTGGAAAGATGCATGAGCTAGGTACATGAAAAATGGTGGTCAGAAATGCATTATTTTAGCAATAATTTTTAATTATGTGCCCATAAACACACAAAATAACACTCAATGTCACACATAATGCTAAGTTACACATACAAGGGATAAGAATATGTCACAAGAAAAGGTCAAGGGAAAAAAATAAGGGACATTGAATGTCACAACAAAGAAGTTCAAGGGCCACATATAAGGGACATAAAAATTATGCATAGACATAAGGCCAAGGGACACATACAAGTAATTAATAATCTATATGAAAATTCACAACATCAATGAATCATAAAAAAAATAACTAGTGTATGCAATCCAAGTATGCCAATGTCACAACAAAGTAAAGTAACATATCTGTGTAACACTCTATAACATATGAGGAATAACAAGAAGTTTAAAGTAGCTCAACATGGTAAATGGAAATGTCATAGAAATATATAATCTATAATAATGTGACATGTGGAATAATATTCCCTTATCATTATCATGGCCCTTAGGTATATGATGGTATAACATCTATGTATCCATGTATCATGTGTGTCTATATGTTTGGTGCAGGGCTACTCCACCCAACATTCACACACAACACAACAACAAAGATTCTCAAATAAATTTTTGAAGAATATAATCAAACATATTTTATTATCAAAATAAATTACAATGATCTATCTACATGGGATATCTCACTACAAAGAAAGTTAACCTACATGCTGGAGCCCCAATCTGCAATACCAAGTCTTAGAAATCTATCTCCAAAAAATATCTCCCAAAAGCTTCTCCTAAAGCTTCCAATCAATCTCCCTCAAATCAAGGCATAATAATATATAATATATCTAAGTGTGGTGCTAAAAATAAAGATTCCCCCATTTTTTTTAAAGGTCACATGGGTGGAGAAAGGTAACTTATCATATTTATCCACTTGCTATTTTTTCATTTAGATCCTGCCTTTTCCCTCTATAGTTGCTTTTTCCAAACTCAAGGATAAGAATGAAACACAAATTAGTAAGTTTCCTCAAAAATAATCCTCATATTATCTTAGATAACCAAACCCACTTTGGTAAGTTTACTTCACCAAAAATGCACACCACCTTGATTACATTTTAATTTTGAAATAACAACTTTCCTTAGAGTCCACAACTTCTGAGAGGCATATCTTTTGAACTGGGCATCTGATTGATGAACTATTTGTTACATTAAAAATATTTGGAGGTGATATATGACATATTATACAAACATTTACATGCAAATATATACATAAATACTAAATTACTAAAAATAGTATGTTACTATTTTTATCCATTGAAATATTTTGATAGTTCTAAACCACTAAAAACTTTGACATGTGCTCCAACTGGATAAGAACCTAAAAAAAACTTAAAATCAACAAAAATATTTTCTACAATGATGCAAAATTTCTTACACCCTAAATTATCCTACATTAGACACCCAAGGTAATTTGAAAGGTGACCTAGTCACATCTCAAGTGTTTGAGGAAAACCAAGACGATCAACCTCTACTTTAGACAACCATGTTGAATATTCAAGAGGCCTTCCTTTCCACTTAACCAAGTATTATTCATACTTCCTATTCCTTGTACCTATACCCACATGACTATCCATGATTTCTTCTAACTCTTCCTTTTCTGGAGTAGTTTCTAGAATTTTTCATAATTCCTTTACTGGTCTAACCTCAGTGTCTCCTTCATGATATTCTATCAAATCAATAATGTTAAACATAGTTGTAATTTCAGCCCCATTTGATAGTTCCACCTCATAGGCATTTCCTGAATTATGTCTCTTTAGAATCTTTCATGGTCAAAACCTCTTCATTTTTAGCTTGTTATATGTTCTAGCAAGAAATATTTTCTTTCTCAGGTGAGCCATAACTTCATCTCCAAATTTAAATTCCTTAAGCTTCCACTTCTAGTATGCCTTTGCCTTATACTGAGTATTCATGTTATTAAAATGACTTATTACCTCTTTATGCAAGTTCTTTAGGTGTTATTCAAAGTCCTCAACATTATCGCTACTCTTTTTTCTTTTGTTCATCTTCCTCAACTCAGGAGCATTCCTTAGACTACTCCCATATACAATTTAGAATGGGGATTTGCCATTACTCCTATTGATAGAATTATTGTAAGCAAATTCTACTTGGGATAGAATAAAATCCCATCCCTTGGGTCTAACTCCTATTAAGCATCTCAGTAGGTTGCCCAAAATCTTATTCACCACCTCTATTTGTCCATTAGTCTATGGATGTTAAGTAGAACTAAATTTCAAACCAGTCTTCAATTTATTCCATAAGGTCTTCCAGCAATACCCAACAAATTTGGTATCTCAGTCTAAAACTATACTCTTTGGTAGACCATGTAGTCTTACCACCTCTCTGATAAACAACTCTATCATGTGAATAACATTATGAGTATTTTGACACAAAATGAAATGTGCCATATTTGAAACTATCCAATACCATGAATATTGAGTCATGTCCTCTCTGTGTCCTTGGTAAATTTAGAACAAAGTCCATACTAATATCTTCACATGGTCTCTCTAGTATAGGTAATGGTTGATATAATCTAGTATTATGATTTACTCCTTTGTCCATTTGGCACACTCTAAAACTTGACACAAATTTCTTCACATCTTGGTGTAATTATGGCCAATAGTAATTATCACTAACAATAACAATGGTCTTATCTCAACCAAAGTGTCCTACCAACCCTCTTTGATGCTTCTCCTTAATCAGGTTCTCTCTCATAGAACTCCTCGAAATACACAACTAGTTTCCTCTAAATAACATACAATATTGGATCATGAAATCCAACCATTTTATCCTCTCCAAAGTAACAGGTTCCAAATAAGCTTTTCAAGCCTTTGAAAAATTTGGATCTTTAGGATATAAAATTTTGAGTTCATTGAACCCAACAAATTTTATCTTCATCTTTGTCAACAAATTTTGCCTTCTACTTAAGGAATCTACACCTCTATTTGACCTACCATTCTTATGCTTTAAAACAAAAGTATAACTCTGTAAAAACTCAACCCATCTTAAGTGTATTTGATTCAACATTCCTTAGCTATTAAGATATTGTAAAGCTTGATGATCAGTATGTTAAAAAAATTCCTTTGGTAAAAAATAATGTCTCCATTTCTTTAAAGCTTGAACTATAACATAAAATTCATGATCATAGACAAAATACTTTTTCCTGGCATCATTAAGCTTCTCACTAAAATAGATAATGGGTTTACTTTCCTGGCACAATACAACACCTATAACACTCCCACTAGCATCACTATTTACCTGAAATACCTTGTTAAAATCTAAAAGTGCTAAAATAGGTTACTCTATGACTTTCTTCAGCATATCAAAACTCTTGGCTATTCTTATAGTCCACTTAAAATCCTTTCTATCCCCTCTCATTGTTTCAGTTATGGGTGCACAAATGTTACTAAAATTCTTGATAAAATTCCTATAAAAACTCACCAAACCATGAAAATATCTTACCTTTGTAGCATTCCTTGGTGTAGGCCATTCAATAATAGCCCTTACTTTCTCTAGATCCATCTTAAAACCCTCAACTGAGACAAGAAATCCTAGATATACCAATTATTTCTTTGTAAAACTAAATTTCTTCAAATTAATCAACAACTTATCCTCCCTTAGTTTATCAAAAACTCTTTTGATATGCATCAAATGCTCTTCCCAAGTTTTGATAAAAATCAAAATGTCATCTAAATAAATAATAAAATCCTTTCCCAAAAATTATTTGAATACCTTGTTCATGAACCACATAAATGTGCTCTATGCATTGGTTAGCCTAAATGGCATGACTAACCATTCATACAAACCTTCCTTTGTTTTGAAGGTTATTTTACACTCATCTCCTTCTTAGATCTGGATTTAGTGATATCTGCTCTTCAAATCTATCTTTGTGAAGTACTTGGCTACACTCAAGCAATCTATTATGTCATGCATCCTTGGCAATGGGAACTGGTACTTGATTGTGATCTTATTGATAGCTCTTGAGTCTATACACATCCTCTACTCTCCATCCTTCTTTGGCTATATTAATGTAGGTACTGCACATGGACTTAAGCTCTCTATTATTAGTTCTTTCTTCAATATCTGCTGAACTTGCCTATTCAGATCCTCATTCTCTATAGGAGTCATTTTGTGGGTTACCTTATTTGGCAAAATAGTTCCTAGTATTAAATCCATTAGGTGATTTCTTTCCTCACCAATGGTAAACCTTCTAATGTATTATCATATGCAATATATTGAAATTCCTCCAAAAAATTTGAGAATTTTATTGGTACATCTACACATTCCTCCTTGTTGATCTTAAGAACCAACAAAAAACACATATACTCACGCCTCATGCCTTCAAATTTATTGCCATCAACCAAACAAATTATGGCACTACTATATACCTTCTTTTCTACATCCTTTAAATGTTTCAATTTATGATGCATTCCATCTTTCATCAAGGAATAGGTATTTGTATGGACATCATGGATAAAAAAATCTATCATACTGCCAGGACCTCCCCAATAATAAATGATATGCATCCATTGAGATGATCTCACATAGTACCTCATTATAGTAGCCTCCAATCTTGAACTTGATGAGACTCTGCTCATTGACCAAATCTTTAAGGTCCTTTTACAACCATGCAATCCATTATGGGTGTGGATAATTTATCCTCTCCAGTTTCAACTTGTTGACCATCTCCTCTGAAATTAGATTATTAGTACCACCACTATCAATAATAACTTCACAACATTTAGCTCTAAATTTATATCTTATTTGGAATAGAATCTTCTTCTAGACTGGTTCTCTATCTTGATTCAACAAGGCTCTCCTTACAATAATGGATTCCATTCTTTCAACATCTACAAAATGTTTAGACTGAGCATCTTCATCTACATGTGCAACCCATGCAATCCTTTTAGGTCTTCTATTTATCCTTTCTTGATGTTGGGGATGCTCATAGGCTCGATGTCCCTCTTCTCCACATCAAATACAAGTTCCTCTAAAGCCTCCTCTTCCAAGTCCTCATCTAAATTTTCCTCTTCCTCTTTGCTCACTATTATTTTGGTGTCAAGGGAGATAGGCATTATATCCTCTTTGATTTTGGCTAGTACTTGCTTCTTCATTTTTATTTTGATCTTCATTTCATCCCCCATTGGATCTTCTACCAATCCTTCCACCATGACCTCTTCCTCTTTTTTTAATATCAAACCTTTTATTTAGTTTATCCTCTACCTTCATGGAAAATTGGTATGCATCTTCTATGATAGTCTTTCTGACCAGACTCAGCTCCTCTTGAATGCTTGGCCTCAACCCATTAATGTAATGGGCTACCTTCTCCTTGTTAGCCTTTAAATGTCCTATTATAATAATAATATTACATAACTCTTTTGTATACTCCTTAGCAATCATATTTGATTGTTTTAAACCTTGCAAAATTTTCAACAGCTCCAACTCATAATCTATAGGAATAAACCACCTCTTCAAAGTTTCTACCATTCTATCCCATTTGGTGATATTCTCTTTTCCTCTCCAATTTATCTCTTACTAAACTTCCTTCCACCAAACATTAGCATGGCATTTTATCTTGATATTTTTAAATTTTACCATTTTAGGGTCTTCCACATCTTTGTATTCAAATTAATCCTCCAATTCATTGATCTAATTGATCAATTCTTCCAGGTTCAGATTTTGGAATATGTAGAAACTTCAATCTTAAACCTTTTTCCAATCTTGGAAATGGCCCTCAACAACCTAACTTGCTTAGTATTTCATATAACATCTTGTTCTTATTCAAAATTATCTTCTTTTTCATCTTCATATTCACTTTCCTCTATTCGTATTGGCTCAAATCCTTTTTGCAACTCCTCTTGCAATCCATTGATTTATCTTTGTAGGACTCTAAAACCCTCTTCTATCATAACATTTCTCCCAGCACCACCATGGTTCCTTCATGGAGGAAATTTGATCTCTATAAAAAAATCATAACCTTAGGTCCTAGTGCAAACTACCTCATAGTCAATGATCTATCTACACTCTCAAGAACTAGTTCTCTAATACCACCTGGTGCAAGGCTACTCCTAATATTCACATACAACACAACAACAAATATTCTCAAAAAAATTATGAAGAATGGAATCAAACATATTTTATTATCAAAATAAATTATAATGCTCTATACACATGGGATATCTCACAATAAATAATGTTAACATGCATGCTGGAGCCCCAATCTGCACTACCAAGTCTTAGAAATCAATCTCCAAAAAATATCACCCAAAAGCTTCTCCCAAAGCTTCCAATTAATCTCCCTCAAATCAAGGCATAATAATATATAATATATCTATGTATGGTGCCAAGAATCAATATTCCCCCATTTTTTGGAAAGGTCACATGTGTGGAGGAAGGCAACTTATCATATTTATCCAATTACTATTTTTTCATTTAGATCTTGCTTTTTCCCTCTATAGTTACTTTTTCCAAACTCGAGGATAAAAATGAAACACAACTTAGTAAGTTTCTTTGAAAACTCATCCTCATCTTATCTTAGATAACCATGCCCAATTTGGTAAGTTTACTTCACCAAAAATCCATGCCACCTTGATTACCTTGTAACTTCGAAATAACAACTTTCCTTAGAGTCCACAACTTTTGAGAGGCATATCTTTTGAACTGGGCATCCGATTGATGAAATGTTTATTGCATCTAAATGATTTAGAGGTTCTCTATGAAATATTATGCAGAAATTTACATGTCCATATATATATATATATAAATACTAGATTAATAAAAATATTAGGTTACTATATTTAGCCATCGAAAGATTTTGATAGTTCTAAATCACTAAAAAATTTGACATGTGCTCCGACTGACTAAGAACCTACAAAACAAACTTAAAATTTAAAAAAAAAATTATCTACAATGATGCAAGATTGCCCTTACACCCTGAATTCTCTTGCATCAATGTTCTACATGTCACTCATGTATATCATGAAATGCATGGTGATATGAAAAAGGATATTTAATCTATCAAATATGTGATAAATAACATATATGAAAAATGTAACTAGTAGTCATATCATGTTTAAGTATTAATTTTTTATTTTGGAAAATTTGTATGTTTTTTATTTTTAATTTTTTTTGAACAAATGTGTATTCTAGTTAAGGTTCCAATCAATATTATGTGCCCTTTTAAGGTATTATATCAATCAATATAACCTTCATTCATTGGAAAATTGTATTGGCCTTATTTGTATCATGGCTTTTAGTGTAGGCATTTTCCCACCTAGTGGTTTTAACTACACATCTTTTCAACCTACTTAGGTTAGTTAATTAAGTCATTAGGGGTCATTTACCTTTAAGTGGGTTCTAATTGTGAATTAGGGTTTTACATTTTTGGTGACCTAATTTCACCTTATATGTACTACTTTCTTCTTCTAAGTTGGTTAATGCAAACATTTCCTTTATGTAATTTTCTTGTTTTTAGATCTCTCATTCTAAATCTATAGGAATTTAACATTACTACATGCTCTCTATTTAGAGATCTTGGTTAATTCTAACAATGGTTGGTTGGTGACTGGCTTAATGAAATAATGCCTTGCTTTTAAATCTATTGTTGTAATACCCAAAAAATTATTAGTGTGATGTCCATGCATTTTTCAACAAATAAAATAATATCTATATTTATTTATAAGATGCATTGGAGGGAAAGCGATAAACTTGTTTCGAAGCATACCTCTTATAAATTCACTCGAATTCTTATTAACCTTGTGAAAACCATTTGAACCATTGATTATATAAGTATTATATTTTTTAACCCACACTTGAGATGAAATATTTTGAGGCAAAAATCTATTTAAAGGAGAGGAAAATGTTCCACTAACACTAAATTAATATTGTGAACATGTGAAATCTTATCCTAAGGAGATGTAATCCTTACACATAAAGCTTCAATTTTACTTTGTTGTTGTTGTGAGCTAACAATGCAACATGTGCTTGTATTCTGATTATGTTGATTGTATTTAAGTATTTTTTTATTTTTCTCATTGTAGATTGTGCTTGAATAAAAAATTTGAATTATCATTTCTATTTTTACATGAATTATCCTGATACTCTCTAGGACCAATAGGCATATGTACTCACCTAGGTCAATAAGATTGAAATTTATCTTGCACAAACAATATTATATATTATCTTGTATATCTTTACTATCATCATCACTATCATACTAATATGTGATGATGAAATTAGAATTTTCCAAATTAACCAAAATAGGGAGATTTGGAATTGTCTCTTTTTGTTTTAAATAACTTGTGTTTTATTTGTGTCTTCATTAATGTTCATAACCAGTTCCTTGTCATTTAATTTACTTGATTATTCAACATCATATATGTGGAGTTTATTTAGTGGGATATGTTATGATGGAGGCACAGTAGGGTATTTTATAACATATAATTTTGAATTACTCCCATTATTGGATTTTTTTTTAAAAATAATTTATGAATGGATTGTCATCAGTTGGGCATGTATGCACATATGTACATCCTGCATCAATTTCAAAAATGTGTAGTTTAGATGGTTCTACTTATATATCATGTATCCAAGGTCAACCCAAGAAAAAATTATAAGGTATATTATTAGACATGACCTAAAATAAATTAGGTAATGTTTTGGGTCCTACTATCACATCCAATGGCATTGATCTAAGTTCCTGACATGGGATGTCACCATTAAATCCTTTTACACTTGATCTAATTTTTGAATAGTATTTTTATAGACACATAATTATTATAAGAATATTTTGTTTTAAATATTCATTCTTGATCCATTAGTTATCAATACACATTTGACTAATTTAATTTGGATTTGAGATTAAATGAACAACTATATATTTTTGTCTATTATTTGTTTGGTGGGCCAATATTACTTTTCAAAGGAAATCACTTCATCACTATCCTTAAATATATTTAAAATGGAGGTAAAATATGCAAGTTTTATATCATTTGGGAGAGTTATCTCACTCAATTCCTCCTATAGGATGTATTTGTAAGTAATTAATCTCTTGAGTAATTCAAGGATAAAAATCTTGGCATGGGTAATCAATGATATCATACCCTTTGGATTGAATGGATGGTCTCATGGGAGCTAGAGGAGGATGACAAGGAACATGTTGACGATCTTACTTATACCATGTATGGTGGGGCATATTAGCTTTTTTTTTAGTGATAATGTGGACCATGAAACCTAATATAATATTTGGGTGAATAATGGGGGTTGTATGGTAGCTGAGAAAACATAAAGGTAGATGGGAGGAAAAACAAAAATATTCATGCATACCCTATGACATCTAGTGGTGATAGGAAGAAATTCAAATTAGATATATAACAATGTGAATTGACGAAGTCTTGAGATTGTTCATTATTTATTTCAACCTTATTAGTGTATAAATGTTTGATCCATTTAGTTACATGATTACCAAAGATATTAAATATTAAAGGGAAAATAATGCAATGATTAAAACCATAGATTGAGTAAAAAAATATAAATTATTTCCATATATTATACCCATGTGTAATTTGTGAATAAACCATAAATCAGGTCTAAAAAATTATAATTATTTACAAAAATTTGAAACCTAGAAAGAAAGATGAAACACTAAGTGAAACTGGGATTTGAAAATTTTGAAGAAATATATAGGTTTGCCAATTTGTTTGACCTAATTTTGGATTAATTTTAAACTTGATAAGATATAAATTATGTGTATTAATTCATATTAGTATGTATTAAAATGAAGCATAAATGTAAATTTAAAAGACTGAAGATGATTGGTCAATTTCACTTGTTAAATATAGAATGTATAAAAGAGGATAAAATACTTAACATTATTATGTACTATGTGGGAATAAAATTAGATATAGGTGGTAGGGAATATAGGAAACTATACTATGAGTTGCTTATATTATAAGTTGGAATTATAAGCTCACCTAGATGCTACCATCAATCATTGGTCACTATCATCAGTCATTATGTTTTAAGTCTGACAATTTTGTCTCTAAAAATATTAATTTTATGTTTTGGTAAAACCAATATCATTACTTTTATTATGTATATATATGTGATCCCTAGGTCTATCTATTCATGTAATTTTTATAAATCTATCTCCTTATTTTGAAACCCTAGGTACATTATTGACACTTATTTTAGCCCTAAAAATGTGGAAGAAAGGTGGGTTGAGATAACCCCAACCATTATCTATTTAATGGTTGAGCTACTACATATCTAATAATCTAAAAAGGGAATTCATACCTCATGTAGTTATCCCCATTAGGTAGATGTGTGAAATAGTACTCCTTAGATTTATGCAACATGTAATATAGCTTTTGATACTTACCAAATGACAACTTTGGATTGGGCTTGAGGTGCTTCTGAATTGGATAAGACTTGCTCCTTGCAGATGATTGGTAAATTAAAAAAAATAGGGCAATGTATTTAATTTAAAAGTGTTAAGAGTATGCTTGATAGATTTTTTCTAGATAAGTAATAGAATTACACCTATTTTGTATTTATATGAGAGTCTTTGAGTAATTTATCATGCCACCAACATGATAGAAAATGGGGTGACACATAGGAATGATTTGAATTTAAAATGTGACCATTACTAGGGTTAGGATGAAACTATCAAGTTTGGATGGTACCAGATGAACGATATCATCTAAGTCTATTTTTCTTCTGATAGACATGACCACTAATATGATGATTTGGAGATGTTTGAGTATGATAATTAACTATTTTGGCATAAACTAAGGGAATTATTTTAGGTGACTAATAGAAAATATAGAGGGTAATACCCATGGAGACTATGTGGATGTTAGAAAATGGTGAATAAGCTTCATATATATACACACAAGTCATGTAGGTTGAAGGTAGGTCAAAAATTACATTGCCAAGTATCTAATACCAGATTTCAGTATCTACATAGTGTTTAAAAACACTTATGTGTATATATAGAATGCAATATTCACAAGGAGATCCCAATAAATACCATTTGGTAAAGGATGTCAAGAACTACACCATTTAGCCTATAAATGTGATTAAAAAAATGTTTGGTAAGTTCCTCTCAAGCTAAAAGGCTTATTAATGCAAGTTTGAGGTTTTGTTTACTTATTTTGAGATATATTCAAGATAAAAAAGTGGATGCACATAAAAATTATTATAGCATGTTTATTAATAAAGAGCATAAGTTTATGGGATATTTAGTTTATAATTTCAAGCAAGTATTTCATGAGACCATGAGCTTGCCACTACTGAGGCCTATTGAGTATGAAACATAGTTGCTACCAAATAGTCTGATTTTAAATCTCATGTTGTATATGAATTATTGAAGGATGCCAATGAGTTAAAACATATATTATAGTATCTAATTAATCAAGGTGAAATCCGTATTAGCAATTCTCCATGTTTTTATCCTATTATTTTAGTAGCTAAGAAAGATGGTTCATGGAGAATGTGTGTTGACTACATGCACTTGATAGATAAATTGAATCAAGAATATGTACCATATTTAATAAATTAATGATCTTCTAGATCAAATTTAACATGCCAAGTATTTTAATAATCTTGATTTGAAATTCAGGTATCATCAAGTGATAATCAAAGAAGAGGAAAATTTGAAGAAAACATTCAAGACAAGGAAACAATTATATGAATGGTTGGTTCTACCATTTGGGATATGAAATGCACTAGCTACTTTCATGTAGTTGATGAATGAGGTAATTTATTGATTCCTTTTTCACTATGTATTTGGATGATACTCTCATTTTAACAAAACTTTTGATGAACATGATGATTATTTACAACAAGCTTTGAAAGATTTAAAGGAGAACAAGTTAGCATTGAATAAGAAGAAATGTGAGCTTTCTTAATAATAACTTGTCTACTTGGAGCATGTGGCTAGAGATGGGAAATTGAGAATTGAATTGGAAAAGATAGAGGCCATCATGAATTGGCCAAAGCCTTCTAGTATAAACAAATCAAGGTTTTTTTGGTGTAGTTCAATATTTGAGGAAGTTCATGAATGATTTCTCTTCTATAAACACACCTTTTCATGCCATTATATCAATTGGTAAGACTTTTATTTGGTGTTAAAAGTAAAAATATACATTAGATATGTTCAAACATAATATTATCCATGATTTGGCATTAGGTTTGCCTAACTTTTAGCTACCCTTTGAGGTGAAAACATATGTTAGAACTATGCTATGGGGGATGTCCTACTATAAGGAGGTAAGCCCATATGTTACAATTTAGATTTATTTCATGGTGTAATTTTGAATTATTTTACTTATGATAGATAACTATATGCTCTTGTTCAAGTTGTTGAGAAATGGAAACTCTATCTTATGGCTAAGGAAACTATTGTCCACATAGATCACCAACCTCTCTAATATTTGTAAGCACAAAATAAACTTCAATAAACTAGATACTATATATGGATAGTTTTTAGAAAAAAATAATTTTATTATCAAATATTAAAAATGTGTGACTAAAAAACTAGTTGATATGTTATCTATACCTACTTTAATTTTAGCCATGGGCACCATAAATCTTCTTGAGCCTTTTATGTGTGAGTATTATGTAGAATTATATGAGCTTGATGTAGATTTTGGGGATATATTTTTTCAATTAAAGAGGTCTCAAGGTGTAGGATTTGACCCTAAGAGGGATTATTACCTTAAATATAGGTTTCTCTACAAGATGGGTAAGCTTTGTGTGCATAATAGGTGAGAGTTCAACCAATGAGGGAAGCACATATGTGATACAACATTAACTTATAATGTGTCTAGGTATATATGTGATCTACTTGTATATTATATAACCTTTTATACTATCTTATCTCATTTCTCTATGTTATTATAGTATTAATAAGGTTGGCTTATAGAATTTCCATGGCCTGATAGAGTATATATAAGAGGTAGTGGTTAGTCTTTGATCTTCATTAATGAATCTGCTCTTATTACATTATTGTAGAGGTTTCCCCCTGGAAGTGGATCAACCATATTTATCAAGTATTCTACTCTTTTATCAATTATTATTGTGGATCTGATTAGGGTAAGCATTGTATGCATAATATGTGAGAGTTCAAATAATGAGGGAAACACATATGTGTTACTCCCTTAATTTTTAATGAGTATAGGGATGTGTGTGATTGAATTTTGGCTTACATAACCTTTTTTATTATCTTATCACATTTATCTATGTTTTTATATTATTAACATGGTTAAAATATAGAATACCCATGGCTTGTGTATAGTATATATAGTAGGTAGTGGTTAATATTTGATCATTATATTGTAAATTTTGCTCTTATTGAATATTATGGATGTTGCCCTCTCAATGTGGCTGATTTATTTTTATCAAGTATTATAATCTTTCATCAATTATTATTGTGGATATACTTACTCTAATCATTTTTATATGATATTATTCCATTTATGTGAATAATCTAAGGAATTTAATTACAAATGGTATCATAGCTTCAATTTTGGCAAGTTTTTGTGACATAGTTTTTTTGATTTGGCATAGATGTTATCTTGAGAGCTGAAGGATAGAAATAACATAAATTATGATATAAGAAGATTTTTTTAGAACCATAGTATTTCTCAAGGTATTTTTAGAGTCTAGAAATTTTTTAAACCCTTGTAAAAATTAACAATCATTGAATTTGACTTGTTGAGATGCTCATAATGATATGATTCTCCATACACTTTTTTTTAGATTAAAACCCTAAATCCTAGGGTTTAGACATGGCTAGTTCAAACACTTGTGGCAATGTGAAATGGAAAGAAACTCTAGGAATAATACCTCACAAGGATGACATGGATTCTAAAGCTTTATATCCTTGGGTTTCTAGGATGGTTCACCAAATTCAGTGAGATATGCCAAGTATGGTGAAGAAAGAAGACCTATATATGATACAAGGGGACATCAATGTGGTAAAAGGGGACATGGATGATGTGAAGTATGATTTGGTAGATATGAATGTGATATTTACCACTCTTATATATCATATCACAAAACCAGATAATCATCCACCACTTCATTCTAGTTTTCCTAACTAGAACGATCAAGACTCAAAAACATGTTCAAAGAACATGTTGCCAAAAGTGGAAATGTGAGTTTGATGTTAAGGATTCACTCATTTGGTTCAATAAAATGGAAAATTTATTTTATATACATTTAAAACAAAGGTGGTCATGGAATATATATATTTTAAACTTGAGCAATTCATTTGGTATATGTGGTTGTGTGCTCAAAATAAAAATAAAGGCCTTAATATTAGCTAGTCAATGTTTATTAATGAGATATAAATACACTATCATAATAATGTCTGAGAAAACTAATTTCCTCATTTAGAAAATTGTAAACTAATAGGGCCTATCAAGGATATATTCAACAATTATAGAATCTATCTTTAGGCTTGGATGACATCAATGGGGACAACATGAATGATATATTCCTTGGTGGTCTCAAGTATAACATCTAGATTTATGTTCACATGTTTAATCCAAGTTTAGTATCTAAATACATATTATTGGTGTGTAAGGTAGAGGAAAAATATATAGACAAATAAATGTTTTTCACTAATGGCTAAGAATGTAATTCCCTAGCATAATTATTTCCTCATCCTACAAGATTTACCCATATGTTTCAAATGTGATAACAAGTGGAACAAAAGACATAAATGTTCTTAGAATAATTTGGTCTACATTTAAGAGTCAATGAAGATGAAGAAGATGATATAACTTCATGTGAAGGTGAGGAAGAGACAGATGATGACTCTATATATTCCCACCACAATATCTCATGTCATGCACTTTTGAGTATTAACACACCTCAAATCCTTAAGATCATGGGATTCCTCAAGAAATAGAAGGTGATAATTTTGATGGACTTAGTGAGTACACATAGTTTCATCAACAATAATTTGGTTACTTGTTTAAACTATTTCATTAACCCAACTTTAAAATTTTAGGTCATCATTATAGATGGTGGCACAATTAATTATTATGGAAAATACCATAGTATAAAGCTTGTTATGGGATACTATTGGATATATTAAACCATATTATTTATTCCTGTGAGTGGGACATACATTGTTTTGGGAGTCTAATGGATCAAAACCTTGGGCAAAATAGAGATGAATTTATAAGAATTGTTCATGTAGTTTCATTATGAAGTTATGACATTTAAACTAGATGGATTAAGGGTAAAATATCTACAATTAGTCAATTCACATCAGATGATGAAGATTATTATAAAAGGGGCTTAAATATTTGTAGCATAATTATTTTCCATATAAGTTCAACCAACATATGCATCTACAGAGCCTAATCTAAAATTATTATTGATGACCACCTTTTTAGTGATATAACAAAAGGACTACCACTAAGTAAATAACATGATCATGACATTCACCTACTTCTAGGGAGTCAACCACAAAACATTAAACCATACAGGTATCCATATGCCTAAAAGAGTGAAGTTGAAAAGATGGTACATGAGATGCTGGAGGTGGGTATTATCTAACCAAAGTGAATATTCATCCTTAGTGGTCATGGTATGTAAGAAGGATGAAAAGTGGAGGATGTTCTCAGACTAAAAATAACTCAACAAGTAAACCATCAAATATAAGATCCCTATTCAAGTAATTAATGATTTGATATATGAATTACATGGTTATGTTTATTTGAAAAATCTATATCTTCATTCTAAGTGTCATCAAATTCAGATTATAGATGAGGATATCCATAATTTAGCTTTTAGAAATCATAAAGGCCATTATGAGTTTATGGCCATGCATTTTGGTCTCACAAATGACCCATCTACATCTCAAAGTTTGATGATAACTATTTTGAGGCATTTTTGAGTAAATTAATGTTGGTGGTTTTTGATGACATCCTAATATACAATTTTTTTTGGGAAAAACATTTGAAACATATGAAATGGGTTATATTAGTTCTAAAACAATATCGGCTTTATGAAAAACCTTTAAAATTTTCTTTATAGTATAGGAGGTGGATTAATTAAGTCATATTTTTTCACATGAAGGAGTTAAATTATAACCTAAAAATATCAAACCTATGATGGAATGATAGGTGCCAAAAACACTCAAGAATATCATAGGCTTTTTGGGTTTAACAAATTACTATTGTAGATTTTTGAAAAATTATGGTAGCATAGCATCACCAATCATATCCTTGTTGAAGAAATACTCTTTCCATTTCAATTTAAAAACTACCAAGTATTTTGATAAGTTAAAGGAGGATATGTGCAACACTCCAGTTTTGGCTACGCATGATTTTTACAAAAAAAAAAATTATTGAATGTGATACATCGAGATATGGCATGGGGGTAATACTCATTTAGGAAGATCCATTTTATTTGAGAGTCATAAAATAAAGTGTAAAAATAGACTAAAACCAATATATGAGAAAGAGATGTTGGGTATTATTCATTCAGTCAAGTAATGGATACCTATCTGATGGGTGGACACTTTAAGTTAAACATTGATCATGATAATTTAAAATATTTATTAGAACAATGATTATATTTATAATAAAAATAAAAATGGGTCTATAAAATTTTTGGATACAAATTTTAAATCATCTATAAGAAAATAAAATATAATTTTATATTAGATACACTATCTAGGAGGGATGAATTCATAGAGGCAGTATTATGTGCAAACCATTCGATAAGCATATTGGTTAGAAGAGGCAATATCAAAATGAGAGAATGATAGTGATACATAGGTTTTAATTCATAATATACAAAATGGTTCTCATGATTCTACCAAATATGAGTGGAAATATATTGCATTATGGTATAAAGATCGCTTATACCTATGTACAAATTTTGTCCTCAAACACAATATCCTTAAAGAGATTCATGCATCTACAATAAGGGTCACTCAGTATTTTTAAAAACCTAAAATATAATTAAGTAAGATTTATTTTGGGAAGGAATCAATGGGAGTATGTAAAAATTTGTGGCTAAATGCATGGTGTGTTGATAAAAACAAGGGTGAAAAAATTAAGACACCAGGTCTTTTGTAAACTTTATGCATTCCTAGCTAGAGGTGGGAGGAGGTTTCCATGGATTTCATTACAAGATTTTTGAGGTTTTAAGGTGAAAATTTCATCATGGTAATTGTGGATAGGCTCATAAAATACACGTATTTTTACTCCTTGTCACAACCATTTGTAGTTAGTATAGTAGTTGTTGATTTTTTGGATATAATTCAAAAGTTGCATGGTATTTCCAAGATCATTATAATTGATCATGATCCACCTTCACCGATAATATTTGGAATAATTTATTATCATGTTTGGGTACTTATTTGGATCATGTCTCATCATATCATACTTAATCTAATGGGATAACAAAGGTGGTCAACAAATGCCTAGAAGGGTATCTTTGTTGTTTTGCATCAGATAAACAAGAACAATGGACTCATTATATACCAATAGAATAATGGTGGTATAAAAATTCCATACCTATTCCAAAATATCTCCATTTATGTCATTTTATGGTTATCATCCCTTATTTATCACTTCATCCTTGAGAGTACAACCCAATTTTTGAGCTATTGAAAAATACATGCAACATCAACAGGAGGTATTATATAGTATAAGATAAAATTTGGAAATGGCACATAATAATTTGAAGAAAAAATAAGATCAGAACCATAGTGAGAGGAATTTTGACATGGATGATTATGTTTTTGTTCACTTGCATCTATATAAGCACATGTATTTAAAATAATAAATAAAAGATAACAATCTTTCTCTTGAGTATTATGGTCTTATAAGATCTTTTAGAAAATTAGAAGTGTTGAATATAAGTTGGAGTTACCCTAGTCTACTCAAATACACTCATATTTCATGTATCTTTCATTAATAAAGTAATTAGACAAAGAGTGTCTACCCATACTGAGTTACCAAAAATAGATGAAGAAGACCTAGTCATTCTAGAACATGAGGAGATCTTTCACACACACACACACACACACACACACACACACACACACACACACACACACACACACACACACACACACACACACACACACACACACACACACACACACACACACACACACACTAAAAGGGTGAGAAAAAGAGAGATTAAGGAGTATGTAATCAATTGTAAGAATCTAAAATATGAAGACGTAATGTGGGAGGATTAAAATTTTATGCAACAACATCTGAAGGATGGGCATGCTATGTCCTTAATCTATAGTATGTCTAGGGATATGTGTGGTTGACTTGTGACTTACACAACCTTTCATATTATCTTGTCACATTTCTCTATGTTCTTATAATGTTAGTAGGGTTAGCCTATGGACTAACCATGGATTTATTAGATTATATATAGGAGGTAGTGGTTAGTATTTGATCATAGTATTGTGAATTCTACTCTTATTACATTTTTTTGGAGGTTGCCCCCTCAAAATGGATTAGTCATATTTATCAAGTATTCTACTCTTTTATCAGTTATTATTATGGATATAATTAATTTATCATAGTTATGTGATATATTATTCCATTGATGTGAATCATATAAGTAATTTCATTACAATTTTTCAAAAAAATTAGGTCATATTAGTGTTGAAAATATTAGTGCACATTTACAGAGATATGTTTGTTGGCCTAATATGTAGTTTGATGTTGCTAAGTTCATAATGGAAGCATGATATGTATCAAAATCAATCTTAGTAATATGAATTTATATTTGTATACACCATTACCATTTATTTCTAGGCCACATGAGATTATTTCCATGGTTTTTAAGGTAGGTTGCCTGTGTCAAGGAATGGGCATGTATATCCCTTTATGGTTATAGACTAGTTTAGGAGGATGTGTATTCTTATTCCTTGTAAGAATAACCTCAAAGGTAGTGACATAACTAAGTTATTTTTTTTTAATGTGTGAGTTGATTTTGGTTTGCCTAGTTCTATTATTTCAAATTGAGACTCAAGGTTTATTGGTAATTTTTGGGTCACATTGTGGGAGAAGATGGATACCAAGCTGATATGGTCTACCACTTTTCACCTACAAATTGATGGTTAGATAGAAGTTATGAGGAGGACATTGGTAAAAATATTGAGAAGGTATAATAGGAAGCATCCTAAGACTTAGGATGAAAATTTAGGGTAATTCAACATTCCTATAACATGGTAGTACATTCTTCTACTAGAAAAACTCCCTTTGAATATTTTTTTGGTCACTTACTTCTATGTGAAGTTGATGTTGTTTTGATACATCCAAATAAATTAAATTGTAAATTGGATCTATAGGTACATAAATATTAAATATACATTGATAAGATTTATGAAATCCACCTCCAAGTGCAAGATAGGCTGAAAGAGTCATAAGCCAATTACAAATCAAGGGATGATAAACATAGGACCAAGCATAGTTTACTTATTAGAGACATGGTATGGTTGTACTTGAGTAGAGAGAGATTAAAAGGAAGGATTTGTAATCTTAAGCCTCTTAGGCATGGTCCATTTGAAATTTTAGAACAAGTGGGTAATAATGAATTTAGACTTGATTTGCCTCCTTACATGAAGATTTATTTCATTATTAATGTTGAGAAATCATGTCTCTTTGAGTCTACTAAGTTAGAAAATAAAGATGAAGGGTTTTTTTATAACTTAAATTTAATACCTCACTCATGATAACTAATTATAATTATATGATAATGTTCTGCTATAAAATAGGAGAGGACATCGATAGAAAGAGTGCAAGAGCATTGGCTAGTTTAGTTAAAGGGTCAATTACTTGGTAAAGGCCAAATGGTATTATAGATAAGAAGACATGGGGAAGTTATTTACTCAATTAAATAGTTATTGAAGATTTTAGTGGCTTAAAATTCCCAAATTTTGGAGGCATGATCCAAAATATGGACCTAGTTACTACACAAGTCTAGTTCATTTCCACTATACTCAATTATGTAATCCATGCATGTAAAACACTATGTAAGACAAATTTTAAATTTTTTTCATGTATAGTGAACTATTTAGCTAAGTTACCATGGTATAATAAATTTTAGGATGGTCCAAAAATTATTGTATTGATGATGTTAGTAACTTTAACCTTTGAAACTAAGTGTTGCATCAAAGATGATGAAACTACATGTAAAAATAGATGATGATTACACAACCACTATTTTTTTGGGTGGTCATCATGAAACCACCCTAGTAGTTACATATTCATCAATCTATATAAACTGGTAGTTTTTCCACTAACTAAAACATGAGAATGGGAGTGGTTGTAAATGCTTCCTCTTCTTGGCTATGGTTTGTTTTGATTGTTTGGCAATTCAATGTGCAAGGGCATAAATATAGACTTTATTGAAGGTAGAGGACATTATAGAATTCAATGAGAAGTCTTAAATCTGGATTCACATTATAATTTTAAATTTTGAGTCCTTGTTAATTTTGTATCATTATTTCTTAGTTGTGCGTAGTTGTTGTAGCTATGTTGGATCACTGTGAAGTGTTTGAGAAGTTCAAAGCAGTCTTATGTGCAAGCTTTGAATAATGTAGTAAAGAAAACTCTATCCATGAAGGCCATTTTAGTAGTAATTTAAATAATTTTTGAGTTACATAGTGAAGGGGAGAGAACTTTCCTCACACACTAAGATTTTCCCACATCAAGTTTTTCTAAGTCATATAGTTGTGTTCATCCTACACTCTGTCTAATATTATGATTTTTTATTATGTTTAGCTTTTTGTACATTTAATTTCCAACACTTTTTTTTATCTCTATTTTATCATTTAAAGTACCATATCATAGTTGTTTATCAATCATTTTCTAAGCTAGGAATATAGGATTTGTGTTGATGAAGCTTAGGGTGGAATATCCACCTAGTTTACAGATCATAAGGGGAGAGGGGTGCATAATTAAAATTTTGTGTATTATATGTTCTACTCCTAATATTTTTATCAAATATAGTTATCTTTATATAGATAGGTATTAACAACACATTTTAAATCTTTTTTAACTTATCCTTCAATTGATTTATGATTACTTAGTCATCAAGTTTTTCCATATGTCGATTTATTTGATATATTTTTATCAAAATTAGCATGTAATGGCCTCAATTGAAATATATCAAGGACACATCTTGGGCTAAATACTAGGTAAAGCAATGTGAATTTTTGTAATATTAAGACATATCACACAATGTTCAATGACTATTAAGAGCACAAATAAAAAATAAAATAAAAGGGAGTGAATATCTCTTCTTCCATATACAAAATAATTATTTTCAGGGTTGAAGACATGTAGAGTTATTTTTCCTCAAAAATAAATTGAATTTATATAAGGGTGTATATGGTTTGGTAGACTATACTTCTAGGAAAATTTATATTCCATCAAGAGTATAGAAAAGAAAATCTTGGTCAAAAGCTTCCAATTTTTATGGTTAACTATTCATAGTAAAATAGTGACACAAAAAAACTCCATAGAGAAGAGGTTGGCATATACCATTATAGAAATATATGGCGCAATCAAAACACCCCATAGTTAATCCTTGGAATTGATGTCAATCATTCTCATTATGTTAAATAAAACACCATTTACAATTTATGTGTATGGGCATGGTGTATGGTATAAAAGCATCAGATGTAGTCACCATCACATAACATAACATATCATATGAGGCTAATATCAACATTGAATATTCATGGCACCTTATCTGACATCAACCAAAATCATGCCAAAAAGAAGCTAATAAATGTTAAATTTTAATATATTACAAAAAAATACCCTCCAATAGCTGTTGATATTATTATCACAACTTGAAACTTCTATTGAAGGCCAAGAATTTAATAAAAGAAATGAAAATAGAAACTTAAGACCATTTTTTAGTGAGAATTACATTAAAGGCAAATAATTCAAGAAGAAGAATGAGAAAATAAACTATGTTAGGTTGATTCAAAAGGTTTGCATTTAGGTTTTCCATTTATTTTCACTAAAAAGTGAACATATTTTGGGGAGGAAATAATGCCACATCTATTTTTGCTACAATTATTTATTGGATTTATTTATTTATTTACTACAAATGTGATTGGGTTTATGTATATTGTATTTGGGTTTACACACAACTATTATATTTTTTGTGTTCTCTATCATAAGGACCTCAAGTGTAGTATCTCTACATTTGAACACAATATATACTATGGTAGCCATCTAAATTTAAATAAAATTGTGCAATATCCTTAATTATTTTTAATTTCTATATATATATTGAAAAGGGATTTATAAAAATACAAACTTTATGAAGTGTCATATTAAATTTTTTAATATATTTAATAATACCTCATGATACATAGTCACATTTCCCTTGACTACTTAAATTTATAATTTTACATCTTGTATATAGTGATTATCAAATAAAATTATATCTTTTATATATCATTCCATCATATTGTATATAGGTATGTAATCATATTGTCATTGTAACTTTTCATACATTCATATTCTTCTTCAATTGAAACAATGATGAACCCAAACTCAATTGTTCATATGCATCATTTTATTCCCATATGTAATTATAGCAAACCCTAATGAAATACTTGTTGTACATATGCAATTGTAGAAAACCTAAATGAATACAATTTCAACTATTCCTATGATCATATTTTTATTATATTGTAATACAAATGAACTTAAATGTAACTATTCATATTATATTTCTATATGAAAGTCTACTAAACCATAATGAAACCCTTGTTGTATATATGAAACAATAACATACCCTTAAATAAGCCCAATCACAATAGTTTATATGATAATATTATTATTCAATCACAACACAAATGAACCCACATGTAATTATTCATATGCTTATTATTATATTTCCATATGTAACTTCAATATACCCTAATGAAACTATTTATAATGAAATGTATGTAATTAAAGTAAACCCAAATTAGCTCAAGCAAAATTGTTCACATGTTCATATTATTCTTTATTTACAACTATAGTAAACCCAAATGTAACTATCATTTATAGTTATGATTTTCTCTATTTTAAAATTACAAACCCAAATGCTACTTTCATTTATCTTATGATTTTACCTATTTTATAGGCATGATATACCATATTTACCCTATCAATTTATCATTTTATACATGTTTTTTTAATGTTACAAATGAAAAGTACATTATTAATTATTATTCCTAAATTAAATATTTGATAATATACGTACAATTGGCCAAGGGATTGGAAAGTATGGTGAAGGAAAGGAAATAAAACACAATTACCAATATTGTAGTTCAAGAGATGCTTGAGAAGAAAGTATTATAAATAATATATTGAAAATTAAGTAGGATCAAACGTAAAAGCAAAACTATATTTTTAATGGTTAAGTTACCATTGAAATGAATCAATCAATTTATTTTAGGAGAATAAAGCAATCAATATGACTCATGCACATTTTTATGTAGGAAGAGGACACAACGAATGAGGAAGGGAAAAATACTTATGGATGTCATAAAAAGTGAAATGTAAGGCCTTATCTAAGTTACTATCATGGATTTTTGTTAGTGAAAATTTTAAATATAAACTTAATTAATGTATTTTATGGTTTAGATATTTGTGCTCATATGGTCCTTGAGATATAATAAATTCACTTATTAGCCCACAAAGGATGAGGGAGTATCTAAAAAACTATTTTGATTATGCCACTCTAATATGAAGGTTTATGAATCTAAATCTGAAATGACATTCATAACCTTAAATAATTATCAACATAATGATGCAAAAGGATTTCCTTGTCATGGAATGACCCCTTAAAATATTTTATGGCTATTTATGCCCCATGACTCTCTAGTCAACTTATTTCAAGGATGAAGGAATTTTTGGTACTAGGTGTGCATGTGGAAATGGTGTGTGATGTGAACTATTTGAGTGAGGTTTGTGGTGACTTTCCAAATGAGAGAGAAAAAATGTTATTGAAAAAAATATTTTACAAGCATATATTATAAATTGAGAAAGATTGTGTTCCAAAAACATGATAAAGATGTTAGTAGTGTGAACATGTGGTACAAAGAGGAGAAAAAGAGTTATTTTTATTACACAAAACCTAGAAATAATGATGACACCCCATTCATAATTAGTATTAAAAAACATGGTGAAACATTCACATAATAATGTCATTGCCATGGACTCAAATTTCAACACCTAAAATTATGTGGCAAGTTTAATTTTGGGTTACAATTTTGTCTTGTATTTTCATTTTAGTTGCGTATATATTTATTTAAATTTATAACATTATAAATATATTGTATTTATGGTTTATTTGAACATTTTCATTAACTATGTGGATTCTAAATGTATTTAACATCTAAAACATTTTCTCTCTATATATTTATATGTCTTTATGTCCATATATTTTTTTCCTTGGTGATAAATTTGTTCTTCATTCCATTGATCTCATTGTCATATACTCTCATTTATTTGTGATGATTTTAACTTAAAATACCTCTTTAGCTTTTTACTAGATGTATTTGGTGGCTAAAATTAAAAATTTATATGTCTTGTGCATAGTGACATAGTATGACATAATATCTAAATGGTGTTTTTGGATTTTTAGAAATACTATGTAATTCTACTCAATATATATGCTATTTCTTTTAATACTTTAATAAAAAGTTGATGTCATTTAACATGTGATTAAATTTACATCATGGATTATTCTACTATTACATATCATGACCAAAAACATTGTTTAGATATGAAATGAAAAAGTATACCCCTCACTTGTAACTATCTAATTGTTATTTCAATGCAGTATACAAAAAATATAATTACTTAAGATATTATATTAAACCCATGTATATATTTTAAAATTTATTCATGGATTTAATTACCTTTATTTAGATATAATTTAGACCCTTTAAGAGATCTAAACATGACATAGTTCGAGCTATATTGAATTCTAATTACAAGAGCATAAGGAGTCAAACGAAGTTGAAGCAATTACATTAAATCATGAAAAATAACTCAATCAAATTGAACTCACAAAGTAATTTTTATTTTGAAAACCCTATAAATAAATAAATTAAGTCAAGGATTTATGGAAAATACTCTTGGATTAAAACAAGCCATAATAATATTAGTAATTATGGCTTCTACAAGTTATTTACAAAATGGAGTTCAAAGTGCACTATAAAGTAACTCCCTTGATGAATTATAATACTAACTAAATTTTTCATTACAACAATACAATAATTGAATTAAATGAGATTTTAAGATCCAATAGTTTTTAGCTACTAATTTCCCTATTTAACTAAGAAGAGTGTCTAATACCTCTTACAAGAAACATAAAAGAGTCTTGTAAGTGAAGATAAGTGTAGATACTAAAATATTAAATTGAGTAATTTACAATGAAAAACTTGATGCACATTCACCCAATATAAATTGCACCCAAAAATCTGGTCCTAACTTGACATTATCTTGCACCTACATGCTACCTTATGAGTTTGATCCTTCTATTTGGCTATTACATACCTACAAGCACTTTAGTGAATATTTGAAACCTATTTAATATCTTACACAAAAATATCTAGATGCTTACTTTAGTCCACCTTTACATGGGTTGATAACATCATGTTAGGTTAGTATCATTAGTAAATAATGACTTGATCGAGTTGGTACCAAACCTCTCTCAGAAATAGATAATTGTAAAAATTAAACCATTCGATAGGGTTGGTCCATCTGCCTAGCATGTTGGTGGTGTGAAAAATTACCTAATTAGACTTGTATATATACAAATCAAAGTCTCACTTAGTAGGGGACTTGTGATTTATCTATAAAACATGTGTAAATTATTGCACATTAAAAATTATATGTCATATTCTTCCCAAATAAAAAATAACTCACTAGGAGTAATCACAATCCAATTTTGAAGCACACTAAAGTTAAGTCAAAGTAAACATTGTTAAGTATCAAAGGTGAATCATTAGTTGTACATATATAGTGATATAGTACAATTATAAAATCACACTAGGTGTGAGAACTATGTGTGGCCTAATTTCTATACTTGAAGTATTTGATGCATATGTAGTGGTAAATAATCAATGAGGTTGATTAATGTCAGCTCAATCCATTAAAATTTCATGATTTTTGTAGGTTTTTAGCTTTCAAAAGCACACCTAGGTTTTTAATGTGAAGGAGGCTGATTTATGGAGTTGCACACATAATCAAGGTTTGGAATCATGTATACATAGTTTACATAGACATGCAAAGGTAGATGCATGGATACATATGATTTTTTCAACACAGTTCACTATAGACCACTCAGGTCAGTATTGACAATCGATATTGATCTAGATTTGATGAAACTGACCTTGCATAGATAAACACATTTTCTTGAACCAGATAAATCACATGCTTGATTAAGTCTATTTTCCAAAGTTAGAATATAGTCATATTTAGGTAGTTTAATAAAAAAATTAAGTACTCATTCATTTTTTTTAATAACTATTGTTAGCATATACCACTTGTCAAATCATTGCACTCACTTTCAACATTTTACATTCAGATGTATGCTTAAATGCTATATTTAATAATTTGAATTATTATATTAGTATATATCTTATTAGGGTTTATAAAATCAAATCAGGATAAAAAATATTGGTAAACTTGTACAATAATCTGACCTTGTCAACACCATAGATTTTCATTAGGGTTCCAAAGTTTAGCTTTGGGTTTTATTTTTAGACTTGATTTTTGATCAGTCCCTATCAATACAAATTACCTATAGATATCATTAATGAACATTATTAGTTAACATAATTAATAAAGGTACTCTTTTAATATTGTTCTATTTGGATAATGTATCTTATTTGGATCAATTATGTAAGAAAATGGATCAAATATAATAACTCTAATAAGGATTAAATTAATAATGAATAATCCAAAGCATACCTCTAATCACATTATTGTAATATCCAATCCAAGTTGCATTTTTTAACCAAAAGACACCAAAAGGCATACATGATTCCTTTTATTCCTCTTCACCATATACTTAAAGGTTTCACTAGCTACCATCTGGTCCCCATTATTTTCCCAAGGCTTATTTCAATTTTTGCATTTTGTGTTATCAACACTTAGATGAGGTAGGGTGCCCCATCATGCATGGTATAGTGAAGGTAGTCAATAGTTCATCTTAAAACCCCTCTACCTCCCATGAAGTAAGGTAATTAACCCAAATGGTATGACATCATAAATCTCTAACAACACCATTATAAAATTTGTATCTTGGAGTTACTCAAGAGATAAACTATCTAAAAAGACATCTTATATAATGAATTATAAGAAATAACTCTTATTAGTGATACACAACTTGAATCTTTTTCCTCTATTATTGTTGGTTGGAAATATTATATGCAAACAAAGTTTGTATATAATAGACAACATTGATACAAGGCAGAGTCCCTCCTCTATTAATAGGTGATGCTACATTTATTGAAAGAAAATAAAATTTGAAAATGAAAAGTATTTACAAATATACATTGTTGTTTTATGATTTTGCATGTGTGAAAAAAGGACTTTTAATGAGTGAAATATAGAAGAATAATGGAAATACATGTAATATTTAGAAGAATAAAAAGGAAAGAACATGAATAATTGAGAAAAATCAGATTTCAATTATATCCCACATTCTTGAGATGAAAATAAAGATGTCTATTTAACCATGATAATTTTGCATGAAAGAAAATGCATAAATTAACACAATGAAGCAATGAACATAAGAACATTCATTCAAAATGACAATATAAGCACAAAGTCATGAAATTATCTCATTTTATTAATTTTTGAGAAAAACACTTAGTTTCTTATTTTCCCATTTCCTCTCTCCAAAATCATGTATCTTGTCAAAAGTTAAAAAGCCATTTGAAATCCCCCATTAATGGGTCAACCATAGTTCTTGGGGAAAAAATTAGAAAGGGTAAACATTCTTGGAACCCTCCACCTGCAGGATGGTTTAAGTTAAATTTTCATGGGGTGTCTAGAGGAAATCCTAGGGCTTCAGGGGCTGGTTACATTATTAGAGATTACAACAGATATTTAATTTGAGCAATGTCTATAAAAATCCTAGATGACACCAACAATAAAGTAGAGGTGCAAGCACTCATCAATGGGATTGAACTTGTAATTCAATGTGATATTGCTAAGATAATCATTAAAGGTGACTCATAGATTATAATTTATGCATCTTAAAATAAGGTTTCCACTTCCTATCAATTAGAAAACAATTTGTCAGGTGCTTGGGATAGATTGTACCTCTTCACTTCTATTGAATCAAACCACTATTATCATGCAGCTAATACAACACCAGACTTCCTAAGAAATTATGGCATCAACCAAGTTGAATTAATCCATGTGGACAATGTGTGGGAGGCCTGAGGGGAATTCCCATCCCTTTCACATATATATTTGGGATGATAACAATTTTATTTTCATTATTTAAATTTTTTTTATTATAAAAACAATCTCAAAAAAGTGGAGGTTTTAGCGGCCAATCTTTTTGGCAGAACTATGGTAACTTTGGCAGTGAATTTAGTGGGAGGATTAAATCTTGGAAAAATATTCCATAATTATGCTCCTTCATGATTTATTTCATGAGGTGGATACACTCATAAATGTGAAGGATGATTATTTGATTGACCTTCATGTCAGTTTACTCCTGGCATGATTGTATCAAGAGGTTTCCATTTTGGTTTATGATTTCCTTAATTTATTTTGTTCAGGCATCTTAAACACAAACTAAATGGTGACTATTGTTCTTCCATTGGCATGTATCTTATCTTTCTCCCTGGTTAGCGGTAGATCATCAGTGGATGCAACTAATCTTGACATGAAATGTGAAGTGGAAATTGCCCTTGTCACCCCTTCTGTTTATGGTGGAAGATCTATCCCCAAAATGGCTTTCAAGGGAGAAATTTCTCAAACATGTCTTAAAAACATATTTTGGGTACCATAAAAGCAATTTATTGAGATTATATTGCTTGTTTTGGGGCTTGAATATCTGGAACAGGGGGTTCATTATAGGGTAAATTTTGAGGTGGTGGGTATTTTTGCACCAAACATCATGGTGTTAGTTTCTAACACAAAGGTGGTTACCAATCTCATGTCATTCTACATGAGCCTAGAGCATCACATTAGCTTGGTTGAAAATATTTTCAAGCTTGATCTAGGCCCCCTGCCTAATTGGCCTTTCATAGGTTTAGATGGCTCAGTCCTAGTTCTAGTCTATGATTTTCATGCCTTGAAAATGTGCTTTATGTTCCTTATTAGCTTTGTGGAGGAGCTATAATAAGGTAAGTTATTATGACCCATTAGAATCTTAATTTATAACCTTGACACTGATTTAACTATTAAAAATCCTATTTCCTAATTTATCATTATGGTGGGATAGTTTCCATAATAAGGTAAGGGTATATGTGGCCAAAAATATTTCAAAAAATGGTGGCTCATAGTTTAGTAACAACACCTTAATGGTTCAAAATTTTCAAAAATCAAAGGTTTATAAAGATAAATCTATCTCCCTTAATACAACAACTCTTGAATAGGGTTTCAAAGTTTACTAGAGTAATACAAATGTGAGGTTTTTGCGGAAGTTGTCATCAATGAATTCTAGGGTAGGGAACTCATCTTCATTGAGGATGTGGATGATGAAACACATGCCTATGTTAATCTTTAATCCTTTTCTTATCTATTATTTTGGTTATGTGTAATATTTTTTTGTTATCTATTGGTTGTGTTATGGGTGTTCTTTTTCCCATCTTGGTTGTTGTAATCCCCTAGTTTGTTTTGGGATCTTAGTTATTTTGTTTGGTCTGGCTTAGGTGAAAACTTCACTATTTTCTAGCTCTTGCCTATGGTGTTATTTTTTTTAAACTCTTATTTTGTATGGGGGCCTTAATTAACCTCATATTTATCATAAAAAATCCATTTTAAATGACATGCAAGCCTCTATTTATAACCTAGAATGTGATAACTATCAAGTAGGAAACTACCTTTTGACTTAGTAAACCATTAAAATAATCACTTTTATAAAAAACAAAAATAACATTTACAAAGTGAAATAATTCAGAACATAAAAATTGTAAAAGTTATTATGTCAAAATGTAGTTTTGGAAACTATAAAAGGGAGTACACCAAAACATAGATTTGGAAGCTAAAATTTAGAGAATCTCTTCCACCACCTACTAACTACTATATTCATCATAAATAACCTAAAATTAATTTATATTTTATACTTTAAGCATTTTTTGTTAATCATAAAACAACTTCATCAATTTGGCTTCATCTGGACCATCTGAATGGAGGTAATTGATTTCTCCTTTGACTTGAAGATCTATCATTTGCTGTGGAACACGTCAAAATTTATTCAACTATTTTCCAAGTTTATCAAAATAATTATAATATTTGATGAAAATTTGATGAATATACTCTTAATTAAAGGTAGAGATGGTACTTGGCTCTTTCTCTATCAACTGCTTGAATTCATTCTTGATAGTCTCTATTATAATTACCACTCCATTATTGTCAAAAAATAAGCAAGGAAGTTTTTTGATTACTTCTTATATATCATTTTTAGCATCTATTGACATCACTCGATACTTCAAAAATTTCCAAGCATTCTTTAAGAATATAAATCCAAAAATTGGTAGTGCCTAATAATTTAGTGTGATCTCCATGACATTCTTGAGTTTGAACTTTTTTTATGATAAAAGTGTCCATATCTATTTTGGATAAGGATTATAACATTGGAAACACTTATTTACATTTGTTAATTTATATTTTTAACTTAGCTTCAAATTTCATAGCATAATTGAGCTCACTCTCAATTTTCATAAAAATAAACATGGATACATTTATTAATCGAGTTCCTTACAAACAAGTTCTTTGACCATTCTTTAGTGGCCCTACTCATGTGACCTATCTCCTTGGCTATGTTCAATGTTTTTGTATTAGGTTCATAATCATGTGGACATGATTGAATTGGATTCAACAATTTATGGACCACCTATGAGAGTTGTTTGATATTTTCATTCATATTATCTTTGGTCATTTTATCATGGTCATAATTCTTGAGAAACATACTGATATTTATTTTCACATATTATTTTATCCACTCACGATTAGCCTTTTGAAGGTGTACCTTTGATACTTGATAGTCTTTAAGACCAATATCTTCTCTAGACTTGTCTAAAGGAGGAACTGCAACTTCAAAATATATTTTCCCATGTTCACCCATGCCTATGCAAGAAACTATTTTGGGTTTATTTGGTGCATGAGGATTAGGTGTGGTAAACAAATTGAAGTTAGCCTCATGTCATTGAATTATATTTTTATCTTTTGACTACCTCATTAAAATAGTTTAGTATATTTACACTAGGATATTCTTGTATAAGTCCTTGCTTTGTTCAGGTTTGAGTCTCACTAAGATTAGGGGAAATTATTAAGGTTTGGGTTGATTCAATCATAACATCTCCCTGATATTACTTAGGAGATTTAGGTTTAGCTTCAAGAACATGAGGTGAAGGTGGAATAGTAGCCTGAGGGGAAGATTGAGGAGGTGACATAGAGTTATATTATGAGAGGTGGACATAAGGACTAGTAGATGAGGCTTTATCACCACATACTATAATGTGGCGTTCTTGATCAAACCCTAATAATGTAAAATATTTGAATATGGATCACTTAAATTACTAAATATCCCATGAGTTCATTTAATCCCTCTGGTCGACATCTTAATCCTAATCTTGAGTTGATTTTTAGTTTGACCAACTTGTGGGGTATCTACTTCTTTCTCCTTTTCATCTTCAATTATAATTTATCTCATAATCACATTAGAATATGAACATGTGAGTGATTTCCCATATTTTGACTTTTTTTCCTATTCATGACTTATGTCCATAACTCTCAATGGTGGCAAGAACCCAATATTTTCAACATCAACCCCTTTACTTTTAAGTAATGAGAGAGTTATGTTCAAGACCATCTACATCCTATCTTCTAATGATGTCAATTCTATCTTACTCCAATCAACTTGAGGTTGGGGTCTTTATTCTATATATTATTCATGATAAAAAATATCCACATCATCTTCAACATCTTGAATGTCTTCTAGAATATATGCTATGTTGTAATAAATCACTTGATCAAGGGTGAAGTGAGATTAATCTTAGATCTTGACCTCTTTCTCACTATCAGAGTATGGCTAGTAGTATTCATAATATGGAACATAAAAATATGAAGAACTAAGGATATTTTATACCAACCCCTTGACATTAAAATAAGGTCTATTATGAAAGGGCCGAAGGGTAACTAGATTCATTTCAAAATCAATTAACTTTGACTTGAAGAGTGAGGCACAAGCGTATCTCCCAATATTGATTGGGAAATTAACCCTTGACTTATGCTTGATAGATAGGAATTTTTGAGTTTTTACAAGCTCACATACTAGTTCCATCAAGGCCCACCTATCATAAAAAAATTCAACAACATATAGGGGGGTTATCAAATCCAATTTTTTTGAAATATGAGAAAATGGGGAATCATATGAACTAGGCATTTCATATGGAGGTATCAGTGGTAGCTACAATAAATAATATGAAATTGTATGTTTTTGGATCAATCATTTGAATAACATAGTTTATAAAAACATCATTAACCATGTGAAAATGTTTAATACTAGCACCCAATGCAAGCTGAGGGTAAAAATCATAGATACACAATATTGATAGATGCCCAACCATGTTTAACCCATTATATATCCTTATGCAAGAAACCACATAGACAAGATAAGAAGTCATATAGAACTTCCTTATTTAATGTACCTTGCACAATTACTTATAGTCAAATTCACCAATTAATTATTCCCAATTGATGAACTATTTATTATCATGGATGATTTAAATTTATCTATAATCTATTCTTGGAAGTCCTTAGTAATGGGATTGATAACCACTTTATCCAAGAGTGTAATAATACCATTGATTTCCAACTTGAATTGAATACATACAATGATCTTGGGTATTTTGGTAGAAGTGGCCTTAGGTTTTATTATCCAATGTTTATTTAGTGATTTAGATCATAAAATTGAGTTAGAATCATGTTGGGTTTTATTTTCTATCTAGACCTTTCCCTAAGGGTGTTGAAGCAACTAGTTCCCAACAAGCTAACACATTGGCATTTTGTGCAAGACTAAGATATTGCATGCTCACCCAAAGAACACAATAAGAAACTAGTTCCCATGGGTTATGTCATTCAGTAATATACTTGTCATGTATTAGTTCTTAATCATATTCCTTAATCAATGACTAAAAAAAAAGGAAACACTAAGTAGTGGAATTAGTTTCAATTATGTAAACAAACATGATTATGAAGATAATTGTCATGCGATTCAGTGTATGTATTACACACATTCAGATAACATAGATTATATTCATTATAACCAAATATGAACCAAAAGTTACATAATAGTTGTATTGGTAACTTAATGATACAACTTAACTATAAACTATAGTGCAATATCAATATTACAATGGTTTCTGTGATTCCACTAGTTACCACAATCAACCATTATACAATATCAATTTTCAAAAACATTATAAATATCTACACAGGGCTATTTATAGTTGGTTATCTCCAACCAAGTTGTTACATTAATTATGACACTTAGAGTGACTAGCCAATGATCTCTAGTGGATTGAGAGTCATGGTAATCATCTACTTTTTTTTCCTATGGACCCATGCCTTTGTGCCCCTATATTTCCATTTGGTGTTAGATCCTTGTTACCAAGTGTCCTCCTTTGTTTAGGTCAGTTCTAAACTCATGTGTGATTGAAGTATATTCTATCCTTAAGAATCACTCCTTAACTATTTATTTCTTCCTTCATGCTCCCCAAGTATTTTTATAATATATCAAGTCCTCCATTCTCAGTTTCTCTATTTGTTATGCCTCTCCTATAACTGGGTCTTCTCACACCATGATCTTTTGTGCCATGCTTGTTCTGCACCATGCTTGTTTCACACCATTACCAAAATACTTAGCCAAAATTTAAGGTCTAACATCACCCCACATTATGCATTTAGTCTATCTCAAACTAAACATTGGTATCAACCTCAACTACAAACTCATGACCAATATGTTTGATCTAATTTATGACACCTTACCAATGTGAAAAGGTGTTAAGCAATTTTTTTTTTATTTCCACAATTACTAATTTCAAATTTTTGGTCTCCTCAAGTTGATTAGAATACTTGCTTGCCTTATTGACCAATTATTCAAGGGATGTGGAATCATCCTTTTGAATATATTCTATCATGGTGACCTCATTCACAACCTATCTTTAGAACATTGTAAAGTTTAAATTTATTTATTTTTGATGCATGTTTATTGTTTATTCTAGAGTTTTGACATATTAAAATGCCTTAGTTCACTTAATGTAGTCTCTTTTTAATAGTGTGATGTCTACCAATTTATGACACTAAAGATCTTATGCCTAGAGTCAAACTTATAAAATTTTATTAGGCTATGCCATCTTCTCAAAAATCCTATCTAGGATGGGAATCACCTCCCCAACTCATTTCAAGTTTCCCCTGTAGACCCCTACTACTTTAGAAAACTATTTGACTACCCATATTGTTTCATATATTTGCATAGGATGATCTTTACATCACTTACATAAGATATCCATAAAGGTCTCTAGATTATCAATAGCCTTACCCTCTAAAGGGACCCCATCTATTAGCGATAGGTCCTATCTTAAAATAGCCTTACATAGATTCAATATTTTGACCTTTGCTACTATTGTACCTTCTAGCTGGCATTTTCGATCGACCACTTCCTCTTCAATTTTATCTTTGATGATGACTTATTTATCATACATTTACACCACCCTAACATGTTTTTATTATACTTATTACACATCAAAATATGTAAGCACATTTTTTCATGCTACTTTAGAGGCCAGTTTCAAGAGTGCTACACTAGTTTGTAAAGGAGAGAGTTGTCAGGGATCGACCCAAAGATGTGTGGGAAATGTCATTGATTCAAAATATAATACTAAATTATCAAGAGGCATATCAAAATGGAATCACTTATCATACATGTCCAAGAAGAATGACATCTCATGTTGGGTGTGTATAGAGGCATCTTTTGAATCAAAATGAGAATACAAATAAAGTATGTTGCTAGGGATGCCTTTCTGGTATTAGGCACATAAGTTGGTGGTTGCATCATTCTTAGGTGGTTAGACCAAAGTTTCAATAGGTTTTTTACATTTTGTGTAATATTTCTCAAGTATCTTTACATATGTGTCCTATTTCAAAGAAGTGGTGTTGATGTTCATGCCCTTAAATTATTCCACTTTAAATCCATCCCTCTCTTTACAAAGTGGATATTTAATGTTTAGCTACACCTCTTCAAGGGTGGTATCTTATTGCACTAGGGAGAGTGTTTTCTCTAAGTCAGTATCTTCCTATTTTTTATCTATCCCTATGGTCCCTCTTAGTAATTCTTACAGTTCTTCCCTGTCACCATCCTTAAGCACTTCTACTTGTTCCAACTGAATAGTTTGCATTGATGGCACTGAGCCTTGAAATTAACTTATCAGTGGATCTTTTCTTAGTGAAACCTTTGGTGATGATGACCTCAATGGTGAATCCATCAATGGTTGTTCCTAGGAAGTCCTTTACCTTTTTAGTGGTTTTAGCTGTGAACTTGTGCTGATATCATGCTAGGTACGCTTCTTTCTATCGAGTGGTGGCACTGGGGGAAGCTTCTATTTCTCATGTTCTATGCTTCCCAAATATTTATTTTTAGGTTTCAACATATAAAAGGGATTATGAATTGAATTACAAACCAAGTTTCGATGAACTTTGATGTCAGTTCTATCTATCTCATACTTTTCTCTATATGGTTTCTTTCTAAGATATCCATACATTTTGTGGATAATGTGAATATTTGAGTCAATTCATTCCACTTAAGGGGTTATAAACTATGCATAATATATGTGGTTGATATAGTTTATAAATTAACACAACATTAAATCACAGGGTAGCTTCAACAAAGTAGAAATCTCTCCATATGGGGCTATCCTAATGCGTGCAAAAGAAAAGTGTTGCTTGACAACAAATTTGACTTATTTGCCAACTTGGGTGGGTAAGTCCTTTAGAATATGCCATTCATTCCCAAAGGTTTATTTCATGCCATAATACCATGACTTCATCTTAAGCTTAAAATTCAGAGTAATATAGCTAGGGCATGTGAATGCCTTGTAGCGATCTATAGGGGACATGTTCTCAGTGGGTATAACCACTTCAATTCTCCATAGGTGTAATTAGGTACACTAATTTCATTGAATACCATTAAAAAAAGGAATATAACCCATGGGAACCTATATTTAGGTGTCTAATGAGCCTTCTCCACTTCTATTATAATATTATTAGCAAAATACATTGCCCAATTATACTTTAAGCCCTCAGTTACTTGGTGAACAACATATAGGTGGGCCATGTCTACCTCCTTCCATCTATCACTGTTACCAAAATTTGTCATGATGATGTGTGTAGCTAATCAAATGGTGGTATCTTGTAACTTATTTATATGAATCACATGGCCCTATTTATAGTATCTGAGTGTTATGGAAGTATTTTGTATTTCTATCGAGTCCTCTAAATTAAATTAAAGGTCTACATTGAATCACTACAACCCTAATACCTTTATGATTCTTTCAATTGTGATTTTCATCCAACACCTAACAAAGTGGATATAATACTCATGTACTCATGAAAGTAAAAAAATGACCACATCTATAGGTTTTCCAAAATAGGGGAGGTTGAAGAGCTAGAAGAGCCATGTAGAGTCTAAGGAGTTGAAGATTTTCAAATCATAGACAAATTCACTCTTGGTGTTTTAACACTTGACTTTGTAATCATTTTAAAGCCCAACATTGTTGGTGGTGGTTATATTTGAAGATAGTATAAGTGGGCACATTTAATACCAAATTCTCCATCCACAACACTATTTTTGGGTATTGCATCTCCTCAATTAGCAAGGGTGGAGGTGGGGGTACTTGGGCTTTCTTCTTAGTTTGGGCTATGTACTCACCTTATTCTTTAAGTTTTTCCTCCCTAATTATTATTTTTTCCTTAGAAACACTTAGCTCATCTTATTATATAATAAATAGTAATGGTTTACTTAATTGGGCCTTTTTCTTAGGCCATATCACCCTTCATGGATCCCAAAGGTTGATCCAAAATAAATACATTTGTACTGTGAAAGTGTCTCAGCTCCCTTGATTCAATGCTCACTAATTATGGATGCCGACCTCTAAAACTTCCAATATAAGAATTCCTCTACATTATTTCATTTGATCTATCTCTAGATATTCATTTAGACAAATCCACACTCTTTATTATCAATGAATTGGGAATCGATACTCTGTGCTTATCTTAGAATTACTTGAATTTGGTTGTTCACTCTTCAACTCTATAAAATCACATTCAAAGCAAAAGTAAAATCTGAAATGAACCTCCTAGTGTCTTTTTATAGGTTTGAGGGGGTAACTTACATTTACTACCCCCATATATTTTACCATCACTTCTTGCAATAAATGTAATTAATGGTATTGCCATGATGTGATGTTGGCATGCTTATGATTACCACTACCTCATATTAATGGTATGTCTTATACCACACTTTTATTAAAGTGCATGATAGCTATAGAAACATTTGGATATTCATACCAAGAGAATATTCAAACCATATGCATGAATCATTATTGAATAAAGTAAGATTATGGTTACGTGCCACATCCTACATAGTCTTTATCCTTGTACACCTTTTCTTGCATGGATCTACATCTACGCATATCTCTATGGAGAATTTCCCAACATACGTAACACCCCTTACCCCATACTAATCATGATTCATGGTCCTCCATGAGAACATAAGTACCAAGTTACAAAAAAAAATAAAAATAAAAAGGGAAAGTAATTAAGGCAATGCTTTATTGAAAATAAGAAATCCTAAACTAATGGCATACATAATTGAAAATAAACTCAAGCTAAAAAATATGGCTATAGTCAACTACCATTGTAATGACCAAGAAGAACTTGGCCATCCAATGTTTTCAAATGACATGTACTAGAAGGATGAATACTATGAATAATAAATGGTTCATCCCAATGAACAGGGAGCTTCTTAGAGTGGCACACAAACTTGGAGTCATAGAGTAAGACTTGCATTCCTGGTGTAAATGTCCTTTATTTGAGGTGGTGATCATGCTATGCCTTTTATTTACATTTCTCCACATCTTGACTCTAATGAGCAAGAAAACATGCTTCATCAATTTATAACAAGGCATCTAGACATGATTTTAATGATGGTTCATTGTCTAGTATTTTGACATGTGCAATACAAAGAAAATGAACTAAGAACTCAACCAAAAGAATTACTTCTATGTTGAACACTAGATTAAATGGTGTACTTTTATTAAGGTGCTTATAAGTTATCTATTATGACCAAAGAACTATAGACACCTAATTGTTCTAGCTGATGCATCCAATATTGTAAATTTTTATGAGGGTTGTGCCCAAGATTTTGTTGAATGCATTAGCAATGTCATTTGCATGGGGATGAAGGCAATCAAAAATTTAGATAATAATACTCAGATAGTCTCATTGAGGAAGTGATTACCTCAATCACTAGTAAAACTAAGGGTATGACCAAACCTTGTGATTATATGTTCCCAAATGAAATGTGTTGCAGTTGATGCAATACAATCCCATGTAGGTGTAAATTTAACCCAATGTGTGAGATAATTAGTTATTATAATGACATAACATGAACTAGTACACCATTTGGATTGATTGATGTGACCAAAAAAGTTAATGGCGCATTTCTCAAATGGTTCTTATGAAATAATAAGATGTAATAGCATTAAATCCTCATGATTTGGTTTCCCCATGCATTGATAATTATCAAATTGATGTGCATGCAATTTTGCATCTTGGAAAAGTGTAGGCTGCCATAAACTAGATTATAAAACTTTGCATGTAGTAGCCTTACTGGCATAGTGTCCTCCAATAATACCTTTATGGAATTCATGGAGCACATTGGGGTGCTTTTGTTTCATGACATAATGTTGAAGGACTTCACTTCAACCAAACTTATAGAGGTCACCTCTTTTGAGCTGAAATGGTGTAGGATGAATAGTTAGTTGCTTATTAGCTGATGTACTTAAATTATTTATAATTGTGCTAGTAGTTGACAAGAATGCTATGTCTTCTAACTCCTCAAGAACACGTTAGATGTGAAATAACTACACATCAGGTAGGTTGTCTTTGATGGCATGCCAACTCATCAGAATCAATTCTTGAGAGATGGTTAGGACTGTAATTGGCCTTACCTGGATTAACCATAATGGAGAATTGAAATTCTTGGAATAACACTATCTAGTGGTAAATTTGACCATGTAAAATAAGTTTATTAACTAGGTACTTCAATGCTTCATGGCCTATGTAGAACAAAAAATGAGTCACCAACATATATTGTTAAAAATTTTGTAGAGCATAAATCATGAAGAGTGTTTCATGCTACTTCATGGTATAGCTTCTCTCATCTAGAGTAAGCTTTCTACTTACAAAATAAATAAGGTGATCTAGATTACCTTCTCTAGGTTGCACAAGTATTGCACTAACGGCCATACCAGAAGCATCAACATGGACATTGTTGAGGTCAACATACCCCCTATTTATGAAAATTGGAGACTCATGTGTTAAATTGTGTCAAATTTTTATTTTTAAGTTGAAATTCACTTGACTAGAGCATCATTAACATGTTTTTCACATTATTTTCATTTGAATATCATCCACCCCTTGGTCTGGTTAGCCTTCTTTATTCATAGTTCTGCTTTAGCTTGCCAAATGTTGCTAATAGTGGATCTTTATGTTTTGGATCATAGGCTTAATAGATCTCTCCTTGATGGGATCATACTTGGGTTTCATAATTTTAAAGACTTTATCTCAATTTGAACTTTTACTAGCCTTTATTCTGTTAAAAGTTAAGTTGAATCCATGTTCAAAACCATCATTCAAAAACCCTAACAAAAATGGTGGGATCAATTTTAGCAAGAATATTTTAAATAGTCCATGGATTTAATCCTAATATTTATATTAAGGTTTGGTTGTGTTGTTCAACACGACCTAGCCTTAATCTAAAAGTTATGCTTTTGGTCCCTTTCACATCCTGATCTCCTTTATCCCCTTTTATTTTTAACATGGTTCAAAATTAATACTACAAAGTCCTTTTTATTAAACTCCTAGCTTGGTCTGACTTTATTTACTTAAAGTTTAGTCTATAATATTAGTCCTAAGGACATATTAAATGAGACCTTAGTCCTAAGACTTTATTCTAAGTCTTATTTTCCCTGATCCCTAACTTAAGTCACATGCTCCTCTATAGGATCTACGACCCACTTACATTTGAGAAGAAATGATTAGATGGGATGAGATGGAGCTAATAAGTCCAAAATATATATCTTGAAGGAACCTATAAAAAATAACTACTTATATCATGATCAATGGTTCACGTTTGCTCGAATGAAGCCAATTGAATGATGCATAATGGGTCAAAATTTCCACATGGATTACTATGTTCCATGAGACTCAATTTGATGTCTGTGAGGTTGTCAAATTTAAACCCTATTGATACATTAATAGAGCTTAATTTTGACATTTGTGTAAACATCATTGACATTTGCAAGGCCATCATTGACATCTATGAGACTACCAAAATTCAAACTCATGGATTAATCCCACTTAGATAAATGGACATATTATTGCCTTAATCATGCTTGGAAGTTTTGGTGCTTCAATGTTAAGATTGGTTTTTGATTAATTGGAACCTATGTTTCAATTTAAAATTTGAATTTACAAGGGGGAAAATTATAAATATCATAGGCCTAGCTTGAATATTATCATAAGGTTGAATCATGTTTTTTAACATTAAACCATACCTTAGTTGAAAACCTTATGCTTAGTCTATATATATACCCCCATGGTCTTGTGAAAGATTTTATGGGATTATTAGTGAATCTTGACAAAATTTGAGGCCCTATGGTATGAATCCTATCTTAAAGTATTTATCCTAAGCTTTGCCTTGTATTCATCAATGTGATAAAAACCTTAAGTTAAGTCTTCTTTTTATATCAAATCCCCTTTTTCTATGATTTAAACTTAGCCTAAGGTTTATTTCATGTTTGTTAACATGAAAAAAAACATTAGTTTAAAGTATCTAACCTAAGTTCTTTACATGGTCCCATGCTAACTTAAAGTTTGTGCACCTTTTTAGGATCAATGACTCATGCTTAATCAGAATAACATGAACAAAAAAAGTGAGATCATTATGGACTATTCAATAGGACCTCTGAGTAAGCATGAAGCCACTAAATGGAAAAAATTCATTCACCATGAGACTAACAAAGATGCATATCTCAAAAGGCTCACAAAATTGTTAATTGTCACAATTATAGGGCTTGATACAAAGGACAACCAATGGTGTGCAACTAGCCAGAATGAGATCAATGATCCACATTGATCCATATAGATCTATCTATTAGAGTGAGATCAAAGACAAATTTTAAAATGAAATAGTTAGGTTTCAAAGTATTTATGAACAAAGTACCACAAAAGTGACAACTAGGTGCCACATTGATGCCACTTAAGTAGGAAAGGATAAAACCTAAGATTTTGTGGGCTTAAAAAAGGCAAAGGTATAAAGGCAAAAATCCAAATCATATCCTAGAACCAAGTTCACCTATGTGAAAACAACCATCACCATTAAGCTCAAGAAGACCTACGAGAAGCCCTAGCATCCACAGAAGCCCTAATTTGATCATAACTAAGCTAGAAAGAGTCCAATTACCATTTGAACGAGTGTAAATTAGCCCTAAGGTTGATTATAGACCACTAGTGGAAAATTTATAGACTCAAAGCCATGGAAGCATGAAAGTAATATAATAAATAAGACATAAATTTGTTCTTGAATTTAGATGTGGATGAGAGATTCTTCAAAAACACTCCACTTGATGTGGTCGCATTGAACACTGAGGATAATAACTGGTCTAAGATTTTTTGGGCCATTGAAGAACTATAAGCAATAACCAAGGAGGATAAAAAGAATGTCATGGTTCACTATAGGTACTATGACCTAGTTGTAGTCTAAATGATAAGTCTTCACCATGAAACAACAAAACCATAGGTACTTCATTGTATTGATGCTATTACCCCAATCTTTAAGGATTGTAGAGTTGAAAAAGATATGATAGTGCATGAACATAATTTTAAAAAGGTTGCTTACATTTCCACTATTAGATTTGAAAGTTACTACAAACTTCCCATTATTTAGGTTGATTTTCCCAAAATTAAGTAATGCTCCAACCAAAATGACCTAAAAACCACCCTTGCCCCATGGCTATATTCAGGAACCTATGTATTTTATGACCCCACTAGAAGAATCCCTATCACCCAGTTTAGGGTAGGGATTAGAATGATTATGAATTTCCTAAATAGATTGATTGGGGCCCCTTCCACCATTTATGTCAACAAGATCTAGGTCCCTTCTATATATTTCATGGTTGAAAAGGGACTTACTCCTCCTATAGGAGAAATGATTAGTATTAGCCTAAAGCAACAATTATCTACCATAAATAAGAGGAATTGAAATGACTTATTTATGATGTCTTATCTTTTGGATGATCTATTGGTCACCACCACAATCCTTAACATCAAAAATTGGTCACCTAATGGAAGGAAAATAGTCTCCCATTACTATTCCAAATTGCATATATTCAAGTATAGGGACCACATAAAATTCATTTGTGATTGTGTATAACTAGCCTTGTCTGAGGCTATAACAAGGGTCCCTTTGATGAGAGTCAATGCCTTAATCAAAAAGTATGTGGAAATTGTTGGAGACCTTTGGTTATATCTTGATTGCACTATAATTAGGATAGAGTGTACCTTATGTCAACCTCTTAGATTGCCTGTCTATGTACCCACAAAGCTGGTTGAGTAAGAGATAGTGTACCAATTATTTTATGGTATTAAGAATGTATTAAAATATAAAAGGAATGGGCTAATCCATATTTTTCCTTTGACTATTAGTAAAATTATGTTGCAGAATTAAGACAATGTAGACACCATCTCCAGACACAGATTCATTTAATCTACAACTTGACGATTTAAGGTAGTGGGACCCCCAAGATAATGTTGTAAAACATTTGAAGGCTAAATAAATTAACATGAGATATGAACATCAACTCGGTGTCCATTACATAATGTACATTTGGGCATATTCATTTTTAGAGGTCCTAGCAAGATTAAAAAAGCATAATATCAAGCTCGAGGCTAGGTTGAAAATAAATGAGAAGCCAACTGGTGAAATATGGTAAATGAGTCCTTTACAATACCATTTGATTCCTAAACCATCTACTAGGCCTCCTCTAGAATAACCAGAGACACAAATTTCATAAAGTCTAGAGAAAGAGAAGCTTGAAAAAAGACCTAGTGAAGGGGAACCATCTTCTACCCAACCTAAAGAGCTAAAGTCTCCAATTGAATACATTGACATGATAACATTTCATCCTAGGGAAATAATGGAAGATGTCTTGGAATCATTGGCTAGTGTTCATGGGTCGAATGAAGAGGAGCTTCAAACTCAAGAAGAAGAACCTCAACCCCAAGTTGAGGAAATAAGAAAGTAAAAGGGGAAGGAGATAACTTTGGAATTAGTTTTAGTTATTCCCCCTCAAAAGAGAAAGGTTGAATTAACATTAGTCCCAACATGAACTAAGAATCCCTGATTAACCCTCACTCACCCTGTGAGTGAGGTTAATTTGTTCAGTGATGAGAACCCAATTTATGGTCCAACCATTCCTAAATGGTTCATATATGGAAAGTTACAAAATATCCCAACTCTATATCATCAATGGGCCATAAAAAAATATGTCAACATCATAGTTCATGAGGATCTTAATCCCTAGATAGTGTCTCTACAAAAGGAAGAAAAGGAAAGACATTTGGCTACTCCTAGGTCTTCAAGTAGCACCCAAATGGAAGTCCTAGAGCCTCCAAAAATGACACACTCTTAAGTAAGTGTCTAATTTGACCCAACCATTACTGGATTGGAAAGATTAAAAATAAATAAAGCTATGGTGGGTGGAGAGGAATTCACTTTTCAAAAGGTGGAGCCATTTGTTGGCTTGACTCTAGTTGGAAGCCAAAGACCAAGTGAAGACCCCATCCATGAGGAGGATATAATTAGGTTAGCCAAAGCTCAATCAACCCAATTGCAAACTAGCATCAAAGGCATATAATAATGAATAAAGAACCTTCAAAATCATAATGAAGATTTGAACAAATATGCAATTTTATCAGCTCTTGATTCCATGATTGAAATGTTTAAGAGATTATTTCATGACATGTTTGAATATTTAAAGTCAATAAAGCTAAGACAAATAACACTATACCTATAGGATATAATATTCAAGGGCTTAATCACCCAATGGTAGGGTTCTAATGACAAAATAAATGATTTGATTAGCATCTTGTTAGGGGATAAAATCCTTAGTTTCAAGACTATTAACATACTCATCTCAACACCATCCTAGGCTTGATTTTAGATAAAATCAATAGTTTGAGTGCATGGTCCAAATCCTTAGAAAAGATTATCAAAGATGATAAAAAGTTGTTAGATAGAATTTAAAAACTTCTAGGGATCATGATTTCTTAGCCTACAAAGCTCATCTCCATAGGCATTATTGCAGATGATGAATTTAGACACATGACCAATTTGGTCATGCAAGAGGTGAGGAGCAAGAGCCAAGGTAGGTCTAGAGGTGACAATAATATGATCATGGATATGATCCTAGCTATAGAAATGAAGATATCCAAGGTGAGTAGCATTAAGGAGGCTCTAGAGAGAAATTATAGGGACCTGGATGATTTGGTAGATCAAGAGGATGAGTTCCTCCTTGAGCCTGTTGTAAATTTGAAGTTAGTTAATGCACATCATTAAAAGGTGATGAGGTTAATTTAATAGAACCAAGGGTTCTCATCAGCACATGGTCCACCAAGTAGTTAAGAATATTCTCTTTTATGGGAACATTATGAATTTTGAAAATGGAATATTCTTTTATAAAGGAAAGTGTATTTTGTTATCACATTGCCTATAGGTCAGTCCATGTGGAAAGAATTAGTGTATTCTAGAATCCTTTGTAAAGAGGACATCTATCTTAACACGTATACTCTTTTAATTTGATAGGATTGATTGAAAAAATTCCTTAAAATCTATAAAAGGAGTATTATCATTTGTAAAAGAGGGGAGATTTTGAGCTACAAAACAAGTGTAAACTTTGAAGCAATTAATACAAGAAAATAATTCTAAGAAGATTATCTCACCTTGTTTGTGTCAATTATCATTTAGTTTCTCTCTCAATTATTTTTTCTAAATCTAAAATTTGAATGGGTTTTAAGAATTCTGGGCATGCATCTTTAATACAGGGTTGATAATTTATGAAAATGCTAGATTAGTTGAATGTTTTTGGGTTTAATTCATTTTATTTGCTCTACATAAGGATGTGCATATGCTATTTGACTATAGTAGTAAATCTTTAAAGTAAAGATAGTTCTTTCTTGTATTTATTCATACTATCCTTAGATACTTGCCTGATGTGTGGTAAGATTTAGGCATATGTTATTTCATGCTATACATTGGTTAAATGTATTTTTAGTTTCAATTTAAAATTTGTCATGATGTTTGAGGTAAAGATCAACAACATGTTTTCTTTCTACCCTACCCTTCCCCTTTTCTCTTTGTTTAACTAGATCACTGTAGCTTAAAACCATCATGAATATTCATTTTAAGATAGTATTATATTAGAATTTGATCACAAACCATTGACGTTAGTATAGATTACTATATCTTGTGAAAATATTGTTGAGAGGACCAAGGTGGCTTCCAACCACTAAGTTTTATAAATATTATGGAACAGTTTGCTTGTTCAACCGCTAGTTCATCATAGGTGACCAAATCACAACAACCTGTAACTCATGCTCTAAATTCTTTGAATTTTAAAATGAGAATTTTTATTTAAGCACTAATAACACCTATGATACACTTAGAGGCATCAACAAGCAGAGCTCTATTGGTGTTAGAAGGAGGGCCTCAATAGATCTTTGAGAATTTGTAAGATCTTTACGTGTTTTGGTGTATTTTGATCTAAGATCATGTTAATATTTGCATATATTTTTTTATTTTATAATAATTATGTAAAGGTTGGTGATCTTCATGATTTTGGACCCATATTTGTGCTTCCTTTAGACAAAGATCAATGTTCTTTGAAAGTATACAAGTGATTATGGTAAATATGGCTTTAAATTTGCTAATTCAATAAGTTTGAGGTTAATAATAGCTATTTTGGTTAAAGATTCATAGATACATTATAAATTTGAGTTCATTTAAGCTTATATTTTTAAATATCATTTACATTTACATATTTGGACATAGCTTTGATCTAGTTTGGTTGAAGATCTTAGTCCTTTGTTGTTCTTTACATGAATGTTTGAAAAATTTGCTTAATGTGCAAGTTCAATATTTGTTATTTGTAAATATAAATTTGACACATTATATTTCAAATAGAATTTAATGTTTTAAATATGGAATTTCCTAGAATCAAAACAAGGTCATATTCAGAAATAAGGGAACCTCTGTTGGAACTAGAAGTCCACAAGAAAGCTAGGCAAAATAAAGGTAGGCGTAGATGTTTGAAGTATTTACCAACTTCACCACTCCAAGGTACTCCTAAATTCAACATTAATCAAGGTATGATGTGGTTAGGTGATTCTTCGATCAATGTATTAGGTGTAGTACATGATCTCCCCCACAATCTTGAGAAATATTTGCCAACATTTAGTCTAAATGGTGTTGTAACTATAGAGGAACACATTAAATCATTCAAAGCTACATTAAGATTATTAAATTTCACCCATGAAGATGTATCATGTAGGATATTTCATTTTACATTTAGGGATGATACATATGAATGGTTTCTTAATTTACCTAACAATTACATTACTAACTGGGATGGTTTTAACAATGTCTTTATTGACCAATTTGGCAAGGTTATAAGTCCATGTATCTTATACCAATAATTTACCACCATCAAAAGAGATGATAGTGAGTCCATAAGAGCATTTAATTTTAGGTTTAAAAATATGTACAGCCAGACCATATATCCCTACAAACCTGATGATGTTTTGGCTTTAGAAATCTATAAGGATGTAGTAGATCCTATGACTTTTGTGTTCCTAAAGATATTTCTTATAGTCATAACCACCTTAGCCCATTCGTATTTTGAAGCAATGATCATTAATGATCAAATGCAACCTCAGGAATAAATGGCTTACTCTATCCCAAATGTTAATCCACATATACCCACCTTGAATATATTTCCTAACAATAATCAAAATAGGCCAGATCTAAATTAGATCCTAGTTTTAAACTAATTACCCTTGAGCCATGATAATCCTGACCAAAACTTAGGATTCCTAAACCATGATTCCACTAAATTCAATCCAAATGATGATAAAAATTTAGTACCAACCACTGGTGCTAACCAGGTTCATAACTCTAAAGCTCCCAAGAGTGAGAATGACTCTATTTTAAAGATGGTCTGAAAGCTTAACATTGATTTCCTTTAGTTTTAAAACTAGGTTAGTCATACTAGTGAAAGCTTAGGTAGGAAATTCTCATTTCAAAGGTTTAATAGATCCAATAATAGATTCTAGAATGATAGTTTCCATAACAATAAGAATAATGAATCATTTATTGATAAGAAGAACATGGACATTAATGTTATTGATGTTACATTAACTAATTATTTTAGAGTTCATTATAATGCTAAGCATGGTGAAATGGATTTCATTAAATTTTGTAAAGCTTTTGAAGCCTTTTAGGATGAATTGGAAATATTTGAAGTAGTTCTTGTTGACAATTTTGACCCCACAGATCAAAATTTCAACCCTTATCATTTGAACTTTACAAAAACATGCCTTTTATCCAAGTGTCAGAATTTAGTCTTTGCAATTTTTTTTGAAGGGCTCCTTCCTTTCAAAAAGGTCCATTTTAGTAATTTTCCTAAAGGTCACTTCTCAACAAATTGGGCTTTTTCATAATTTATAAAGGACCATTGCAAAGTTCTGATGTCATTTCCAAAAAGTTTTGAGGATCGATTTAATTTTACTGAATGGTACCTTCCCTTCAGGAAAAGGCATTTTCAAAGACAGTGGACCAAACAAATTTTTTGAAGGGTCACTTGACAAATTTCTTGAAGGGTGTTTTTCATAAGGAAAAGGTCATTTACAAAAGGGCCTAATGGTACAATTCCTTTGAAAAAGGTCCAAATGAATAAATCTGAAGGGTTTATTTTTTTGGAAAAGTCCTTTAAAACTTTTTTGAAGTGTAAGTGGGCCATTACAGTTTTTTTGAAGGGTGAGAGACCATTTCAAAATTGTGAACCAGTCCATTTTCAGATTTATAAAAGGTTCATTTTCAAAAGTCTGAAGGGCATTTTCATGAAGTTGAAGGGTCACTTAATTTTTTTGAAGGGCCATTTCTTTCAGGAAAGTGACAATGAAAAATTCTGAAGGGTCTTTCTATTTAATAAATTCCTTTTCAAGTTTTCTGAAGCCCTTTCAAAAATTCAAAAGGGTACATTCTAATAATCCAAGAGGTCCATTTCACAAACCTAAAGGTCCATATGCAAAGTCTCAAAGGGCTTGTCAAAAAGCTCAAAGGGTAGTTTCAAAAAACTTAAAGGGAAATTTAAAAAAGTTCTGAGTACATGAATTCCTTTAGAATTGTTGTTCGAAGGAATTATACATTGAAAAAGAAGCCCAAAAAAATTACTTCGGACTTTTTTTTTGAAGGAAGTGAAGAGAGGAAACTCTAAAATAATTCCTTCAAACTTTTTGTCTGAAGGAAATAAACAAAAATAATTCCTTCAGACTTTTTGTTTGAAGGAAATAAACAAGGAGATAAGACGTAGACAAAAGTTTGAAGGGGAAGACCGAAACAAAATTTGAAGACCAAAAATTTGAGACAATTCCTTTGGGGAAATTATTCAAAGGAAAAGTCAGAAAGAAAAGTGCATAAGGAAATTAATCTCAAATAAATTATCTACAAGAAATAGATAGGAAATTGTCTAAGAGGAAGTCCATAGGAATTGATAGAAATAGAGGGTCTAAATATAAAGAGCCCAAATAAATGCTAAAAGAATACATGAAGAGCATGAAAAGTATCCCAAGCTCAATTAGATGTGTCTAGGTGGTACATGAACATGTAAAAAACAAAGACATGTAGTTTCCTTCGAGCATGACTCTTTCAGTTCTAAAAGGGAGACTCAAATGCATAAAGGGCTTGAGGAGTTTAGCATTGGATGGTGGTTCAAAGAGATAACATAGAGTTTCAAACATTGCATACCTAATCTTAATATGGAATTTCATGCATGCACTCTTTTTTATCTTATTAATCAAAGTTTTTTCAAACACTTCTAACTCAACTTCAAGTGTTTCAAGATTGGCTTAACATCATGCATGAATAAAATTGAATTACTAAAGATCCATGATGTTTGATAAATTTTGTAAAATTTAATGTTTATTCTAGATTATGATTATAAAAAGGGCTCTCCATCATTTTCAATGCCAAAGAGCTTCTCATGCAGGACATAAGTTAGAAGGATATTATCAGAAGGCTTAGTTATCTTGGCATAGCTGAAGTTGGACTTGGGGTGATGTGGGAGTTGATTTCTTCTTCTATTTTCAGTGCCAAACTCTTGGATTTTTTATGATTTTTCTATATAATTTGGATTTTAGCCTTGAATCAATCATGATCCCTCTTTTGGAAAGATTAAACTCTACCAAAATTTGAGTTTTGTAACCTTTTTAGATAAATAGGACTATTTTCAAATTTTAGAGTGCTGGTATAGTGTATCTATGTCAGTGATTTGCATATGTGATAGATTTTTTCTTCCTTGTCAAGTCTTGATTCTTACCTATTTACTAGTTGATTAGAATTTGTAGGTCATGTTCTATGTTTGATATCTTCTGGATGAATTTATAGTGGATGTAATTGGATGGTTAGTGCCTTGAATTAGGCCTATTCCCTCATTTCCCTCAAGATTTGATCACCATATAGAACCTTTTCATGAAATATTGATGCATATGAGTCAATTGGAATTAAATTTTTAGTATTTTCCTTATCTAATCATTATTTTTTAGGAGCTCAAATTGAGTTAATGAACCAAAATTTAGGTGTATCACCATCATTAGATATGATTTTTCCTTCATTTTTATTTCTTCCCTTTTCCTAGAAGTTTGTAGCATAGATTAGAGATCCTAATTGATACACCAAAGGGAGATATCCCTTAGAATCTAGAGATTTAATCCATTGATTAGGCCACCCATATCCTAGGATTTTTTCCATGTTATAATAGACTATGAAGGCCTAAAACTACCTTCACAAGGGTGCAATTCTGAATGACAATAGTTCTTAACAAAGATAATGGTGAAGGTACATCAGGATCTAAATCCACTGATCAAGCCTTCATGGTGGGAATTTTTGACTTTCCCTTTCAAAAAAATAATGAACTTGATGATGTTTTAGAAGAAGTACACACCTTCCAATAGTTCCTGAAGAAGACCTACCCTTTAAGGAACAAAGATTAGAGGCAGCCTTTGACTACTTCAACACCTTCAAATAACTTTGGGACTCGTCTAAACACTACATCAAATAATAACCCAAAACCTTCAAAGGGAAGTATTTATAACAAAGTACTAATGCATTTAGTTTTTTAAATAAAAATAGGTATAACATTGTGGAGGACATGAAGAAAATAAAGGCTAACATTATGTTGCATAAATTGACATAGATCATTGAGCAAAGGGATCTATTGTTGTAGTCCTTGCCTAAGAAACCTAGCAAGGCATCTAAAATTGATAATGCTAATGTTACTATGTACAAGGCTAAGACATAGTCTCCACCTTTTCTACTTACTATCAAAATGTTTGGTAAGAATCTACATAACTATTGGTTGCATTTTGGTGCATCCACCAACATTATGCCAGTAGGTATTTGTAAATAACTTGGCTTGACTCCTATCAAATATGATAAAGTTATCACTCAATTAGATAAGTCTAGAGTCAAGGTAGCTATGGAATTATTAAATGTTCATATGCATCTTTCTTTTGAGCCTATGATTCAATAATTTATTGATATCCAAGTTGTTGACATTCCTAATTCTTATGGTTTGTTGTTGAGTAAGGAATAGACCAAGGCCCATAATGGATACATGTCTACTGACTGTTCATTTTTGTGGCTACCTAGAAAGGGGTGCCAAATCAAATCGAAGTGGAAAGAGAACCAAGGATGAAACATATGATCATGGAATACAATGCTATGAATGAAAATGTGAACATAGTTGACTCTCATTTGGGAGTTTTCACTCTTAAAACTACTAAAGTAAGTAATTTTAAACCTTCTCATATTGTCCTTGGATTGTGGAAACTATTTTTAGATGGGGTTAGATATAAATCTAGGTCTAGAGTAGGAGTGGTCCTGACCAACCCTATTAGTAAGATATATCATGTTTCCTATAGACTCCAATTTTCATGCACCGATTATCTTGTAAAATATGAAGCATTGATCTTAGGTTTACAATTTTCCATCAAGTACAAAGTCAAAGAATTGTTGGTACATGGTGACTCAAAAATAGTATTTAATTAGTTAAGAAGTTAATACTAGTGAAAATTATCATACTTTAAGAGGTAAAAGTTTAGAGTTTGGGATTTGTTGGAGTCTTTTGATGTTTTTAACATTGTTTCCATCCCTAGGGAGGAAACCAAGGCTACTACTGAGTTTACCTTAGCTACATCCAATATTATGCCAAACCATGACTCTCATAGACTTAACATTGAAATGTTTTCATGCCCCTCTATCCTAGATAATGTGAACCATATGCAAGTCTTTAATGATGACTAATAGATCCTAGATTTCATGACTAATTCAAGAATATTTGAGGCACATGTCATAGATGAGGCTAATGAGAATACTCTCAAAGAAGATGGAATATTTGATAGTAGTCATTCAGATGAATGATAACAAAATTCCAAAAGTCATGATTTCCCTAGAGAGGTTATTTGACTAGGATAAGATGGTTGAGAACACTAGGATTCCCAAAGCAAGTGGGAAGGATTACAAGGCAGTTGATCTTGGACCCCGAGATCAACCTCAACTAGTTAACATTAGAATGACATGTACAAGAATTGAATATATTAAATTCAAAGAATTTATGACAAGCTACAAGGATATAATTTCATGATCCTATGACGACTTGAAGATTTTTGATCCAAAAGTCATCACTCATACCATACCCTTGAATAAAGACTACAAACCTTTTAGATAAAAGTAGAGGCCTGTCAAGCCTATTTTAGAACCAATGATTTTAAAAGAGGTTAATAATTTTTTAGATGTAAATATTGTATTTATAATTAGGCATTCTACTTGGGTTGCCAATTTAGTTTCAGTTTAGAAAAAGAATGGAAAAATTAGGCTTTGCATTAATTTTAGAAACCTTAATAAGTCATTTAAAAAAGAAAACAATCCTTTTCCTTCTTTGGACAAAGTTATACAAAATGTTTCTAGTTCTACTATGATATCCTTTCTTGATGGATTTTTAGGGTATAACCAGGTACTGGTGAATCAATAAGACAAGATGAAGACTACTTTCACTACCAGATGGAGCACATTTGCATACAAGAGGATATCCTTCAGACTAATCAATGTAGGAACAACATTCCAAAGGGCTATGGATCATGATTTCCAAGGTTTGGTAGGTAAATGCATCATTATATACATGGATGATCTTACTATTTTCTCTAAGAATAGTGAGGACCACATCATGCATTTAAAATAGGTTTTTGAAAGGTGTAGAAGGTATAGGATTTCCCTTAACCCAAAAAAGAGTATTTTTTATGTTACTGAGGAAAAGTTGCTAGGCCATGTCATTACTGAGGAAGGAATATCTATAGATCCTAAAATAATAGAATCTATATCAAAGATAGAACCTCCTAACAATAGAAAACAACTAAAATCAGTCTTTGGAAAAATGAAATTTGTAAAAAAGTTTATTTCTAGCTTTGTAGAAATTGTCAAGGCATTGAATGATATGATGAAAAGGGATGCCAAAATCACTTGGAATAAAGAAACTAATAAAGCCTTTAAGGACATCAAGGAGGCAATTAGTCAAGCTCCAGTCTTGATAAGTCTAGATTTCTCCAAACATTTTTACCTTTATTCCTTTGCTTCTGATCATACTATTGCTACAATCTTAGCTTAAAAAATTGATGGATGTGACCATATAATTGCTTTAATGAGCACTAATTTTAAGAATGATGAGTTAAATTATTCCTTAATTGATAATTAAGTGTGTACATTAGTAAATGTAGCAAAAAAATTTAGGCACTACATTCTTAGGAATAAAGTGCATGCCATCTTACCTGACCCTACAACAAAGCTCATGATGAGCCAAAATGAACTTGGGGAATGAAGAGGTAAGTGGATGTCTGTCTTGTAGGAATATGACATTGAGATGAATATGAAAAAATTGGTAAGGTTCCAAGTTCTGATTCAAATGATTTCCAATGCTAACCCCAAGCTTAATGTCATGCAGGTTGGATAAGAAAGTTTTTAGTCTAATGACTAGTATGATCCTATCATTCACTTTCTGATCAATGGTACTTGTCTTGTAGGAATGGCTATGGAGTAGAAGAGAGTTCTAAGACTCAAGGAAACCCTTTACCTAATCAATAATGGAGTACTATATCAAAATAAATTTGAAGGTGTCAACCTAAGATGCATTTTGAAGGAAGAAGCTACTAAGATAATGAGCATATTTCATGAGAAGTTAGGAAGCAAACATCCATCTAGAAGAACCAAAACCCACAAATTATGAGAACTAGCTACTATTGGCAAACCATCTTCAGGGAAGCTTATAAGTATGTGAGATAATGCCACTCATACTAAATATTTATCATGAAGGAGCCAACATTAGTAATGCCATTGCAACCAATCATGGTTGATAAACCCTTTACACAATGGAAGTTAGACTTTATAGGGGTGATCAACCCTAACTCATTGTAAGGTCACAATTATGTCTTGATAACTACTGAATATTACACTAGGTGGATTAATGAAGTGGCCACTAAGAAATGCAGAACTAAATAAGTGATCACCTTTTTATAAGAAAACATATGCACTAGATTTGGAACTCCAATCTCCCTAGTATGTGACAATGGATCTGCTTTCACATCCATTAAAATGATAGAATTGGCATATGATAATAATATTATGCTCAAGTTATCATCTAACCATTAACCTTAAGGTAATGGAGTATCTGAATCTATCAATAAGAACTTGATGAAAGCCATAGAGAAGTCTACTACAGATAAGCCTATAACATGGCACAAGCTTCTTGGGTAGACATGATAAGAATTAAGTAGGATATAAAATCATCACCATTATTATTAATGGTTAGATAGGATCCCATCTTCCCCATCACCCTTAAGTTACCTACATACAAGTTTATGCAGAGAAGAAGATCATGAACTTGTAAATTCAAGACCACTGGACATTTTTCAAATGGAAGATGCTAGAGAAGAGGCTTTTTATAATTTTAGTAGACACCAGACCATGTTGAAGAGGTGGTTTGATAAGAGATCAAAAGTATAGGTGTTTAGAAAAGGAGACTTAGATCTTATTTGGGACAAGGCATCTAAACCAAAGGAAAAACATGGGAAGTTAACACCTCTATGGATAGGCCCCTATCAGATTGTTGACACATTTAGGAATAACACCTTCAAACTGAAAGACCTACAAGGAATAAAATTCACATTACCCACCAATAGGTAGTATCTAAAGCATTAATTTTATTATTCCTCCTAGGGTCTTCATGGAGTAAATCTATAAGAATAGCTAGAGTTAGTGTAGGTAGGCTAGATGAGTTTTCCTTCTAATCTTTCCTTCATATCCCTTGTTTGTACATATTCTTGTATATATTTATTTGCTTTTATTTGAATTCTTTTTTGCTTTGATTTCTATTTTGTGTGTTTGCTTCTCTGCTTGGTCTCCTACTTCTGACAAACCCTTTTGGGTAGCCCTCAACTTAGAGTTTATTCAAAAATCTTAGAAACTCCACAAGTTTAGAAATACAGGTAAGAATCCTAAACAAATATTGATCATGGATCAGGAATATGAGATTATGTTATAATTTAAAGAAACTAGTAAGGACTAGTAGATAGGTCAACTATTCTATGAAAATCTAAACATTTTTTTGATCTAAATCATGTTTCAAGAAGAATTGCAAATGTGGGATGAAAGCTTGAAATATTAAGGCACAGTCATGCTTGCACTTAATAAACATCCTTTCTTGGGACAAAGATTGTAATCATAGGTGATTATCTAAGGATCAAACACTTTACCAAATACCTAAAGCTGGCTACCTTGGTTCCCAAAATTTTCTATAAAACCTAAAATATTTAAAAAATGAAAAAAATGAGAAATTATTGGAAAATGAAAAGTTTTCCAAGCAAAGGTGATTATGGTAATCTCCATCAGGGAAATAGACACTTGGCTACTAGTGGAGCAAGACTATGAGTGGAACCAAATGCATCTTTGTTGAGGCTATGAATGCCTGGATGGTAACAGAGTAATTCCCAATCTTTCCCTAAGCTATAACATGGTTCTTAATGAATATAAAAATGTGATGTAAGTCAATGTTAATGATTAAAGACATGAAACCTAGAATTTGTTCCCTAAATCCCGTGGCAAGTAATAAGTGGAATTAAAGCACACACATAACATGGATAGGTTTTGATGTTTGATCATAATTATATAGATGCAAGGTTTGTTTTAATTGTGAACTAATCTTGATGATGGAATTGATCAAGTAGAATAAGTAATATAGTTATTTGTCTAAATCAAAGTCTTTGAATTCTGACATATTACTATGTTCCCCTAGAAGTTTCCATTTATTGAGGTCAATATATCCCCTATTTCTAAAAATTGGGGACCCATATGTTAAATTGTGAAAAATTTGTATTTTTAAGTTGAAATTCACTTGACCAAAGCATCATTAACATGTTTTTCACATTATTTGCATTTGAAGATCATCTACCCCTTGGCCTAGTTGGTATTCTTTATTCATAGTTCTACTTTAGCCTTGCCTAATGTTATTAATAGTAGATCTATATGTTTCAGATTATAAGTTTAATAGAGATCTCCTTGATGTGATCATACCTAGGTTTCATAATTTTAATGACTTTATCTCAATTTGAATTTTTAATAGCCTTTGGTATATTAAAATTTAAGTTTAATCCATGTTCAAAACCCTCATTCAAAAACCCTAATAAAAATGGTGGAAACAATTTTAGTGAAAACATTTTAAATAGTTTATGGATTTAAAACTAATATTTATATTAAGGCTTGGTCATGTTTTATAACATGACCCAACATTAATATAAAAGTTATGCATTTGGTTCCTTTCACATCTTTATCTCCTTTATTCCCTTTTATTTTTAATGTGGTCCAAAATTAATACTGCAGGGTCCTTTTTATTAAACTCCTAGCTTGGTCTAAATTTATTTACACAAAACTTAGTCTACAATATCAGTACTAAGGCCCCATTAAAATTTATTTACCTAAATGAGACCTTAGTCCATCCTAAGTCTTATTTTCCCTGAGCCCTAACTTAAGTTACGTGTTCCTCTCCAAGATCTATGACCTATGTACATTCAAGCATAAATGATCAAATGGGTGAGATAGACGCAATAAGTCCTAAAGATTTATTCTATAGGAACATATCATATGTAGCTATGTGGATCATGATAAATGATTCACACTTTCTTAGATGAAGCCAATAAAATGATGTATAATTGGTCAAAATTTCCATAGAACTTATTGTGTTCTACAGGACTCAATTTGACATCTGTAAGACCGTCAAATTTAAACCTTGACAATACATTTCTAGAGATTAGTTTTGACATTCACGTGAATGTCATTGATGTCTATGAGGTTATCATTGATGTTGATAAGACCATAAAAATTCAAACTCATGGATCAATCCTACTTAGATAAATGAACATATTGTTGCCTTAATCATGTTTGGAAGTTTTTGTTCTTCAATGTTAATACTGGTTTTTGATTAATTGGAAGCTATGTTTCAATTTAAAATTTAAAAGTACATGAGGGATAATTATAAATACCATAGGCTTATCTATAATATTATCATAAGGTTGAATCATGTTTTTTTACATTAGACTAGACCTTGTTCAAAACCTTATGCTTAGTCTATATATATATATATATATATATATATATATATATATATATATATATATATATATATATATATATATATATATATATATATATATATATATATATATATATATATATATATATATATATATATATACCCCATGGTCTTGTGAAAGGTTTTATGGGATTTTTAGTGAAGCTTGATAAAATGTGAGGCCCTATTATATGAATCCTATCTTAAATTATTGTTCCCAAGGTTTTCCTTGTATTCATCAATACGATAAAAACCTCAGGTCAAAAACTTTAAGTTAAGTCCTCTTTTTATATCGGGTCCCCTTTTGCTATAATCTAAAACTAGCCTAAATAATTTAGCCTAAGGTTTATTTCATGTTTATTAGCATGAAAGAAAACCTTAGAATAAAGTATTTAACCTAAGTTCTTTACATGTTTCAGTGCTAACTTAAAGTTTGTGCACCTTGTCAGGATCGATGGTTCATGCTTAATCAGAACAACATGATCAAATGAAGCAAGATGACCATGGATTATTAAATAGGACATCTGAGTAAGCACAAAGCTACCATATGGAACAAATGTGTTCACCATAAGACTAACAAAGATGCATAGCTTATAAGGTCCATGAGATTGCCAAGTAGTGCAACCATGGGGCCTAATACAAAGGACTACTATTGGCATGTAACTAGTAAGATCACGATCGATGATCCACATTGATCTATATAGATCGATCTGATGGAGTGAGATCAGAGACAAATTTTAACATGAAATGGTGAAGTTTCAAATCATTTACAAATAAATTTCTATGAAAGTGCTTGCTAAGTGCCAGATCGATGCCACTTAAGCATGAAAGGACAAAACCCAAAATTTTGTGGGCTCAAAAAAGGCAAAGGTATAAAGGCAAAAGTCTAAATAAAATCTTATCACCAAGTTCACCTAAGTGCAAAAAACCATCACCATTTAAGCTTGAAAATATGTATAAGTTTAACATCCATCAAATCTTGAATTTGATCTTAATTTGATCATAATCAAGCTAAAAAGAGTCCAATTACCATCTGAAAAAGTGAAAATTAGCCCTGAGATTGATTACAGACAACTGGTGGATAATTTATAAACTCATAGCCATGGCAGCATGAAAATAATAGAGTAAAAATGACACATAGTTGTACTTGACTTCAGACATGGATGGGAGAGTCTACAAAGACACTACACTTGATGTAGTAACATTGAATACTGGGGATAATAAGTGGTCCAAGATTTTGTGGGCCATTGAAGAGATGTAAGCAATCACCAAGGAGGATGAAAAGAATGCCATAATTTTCTAGAGTTAGTAAGACTTGGTTGCATTTCAATTGACAAGACTTCACCATGTAACAAAAAAACCATAGGTACTTCATTATATCGATGTTATTGCCCCTATATTTAAGGATTGTAGATTTTACCAAGTTATGATAGTGCACGAACATAATTTTTAAAAGGCTGCTTACATTTCCCCCATTGCATTTTAAAGTTAATATAAAATTCCTATTCTTCAAGTTGATTTACCAACAATTAAGTAATGGTCTAGCCAAAATGACCATAAAACTACTCTTGCCCCATGGCTATATTTAGGAACTCATGTATTTTATGACCCCACCAAAAGAATCCCTATCACGCAATTTAGGGTAGGGATTAGAATGATTATGAATTTGCTAAATAGATTATTTGGGGCCCCTTCCACCACTTATGTCAACAAGATCTAGGCACCTTATATATATTTCATGTTTGAAAAGAGACTTAATCCTATATGAGAAATGATCAATATTTTCCTAAAATAATAATTCTTTGCCATTAAGAAGAGGAATAAAAATCACTTCTTTATGATGTTTTATCTTTTGGATGCTCTATTGGTCACCACCACAATCCCTAACATCAAAAAATGGTCACCTGATAGAAGGAAAAAAATATCCCATTACTATTCCAAACTACATAAATTAAAGTATAAGGACCACATACAATTCATTTATGATTATGTATATACATCCTTGTCTAAGGCTATAATAGGGGTCCCTTTGATGAGAGTCAGTCCCTTAATAAAAAAGTATATGAAAATTTTTGGAGACCTTTGGTTATATTTTGACTATACTATAATAGGATAGATGGAACCTTATGTCAGCCTTTTATATTGCTATTCTATGTACCCACCAAGTTGGTTGAGAAGGATATAGCATAATAATTATTCCATAGTATTGATGATGTATGTAAATAGAAAAGGAAGGGGTTAATCCATCCTTTTCCTTTGACTATTAGTATAATTATGTTGCATAATTGGGATAATGTAGACACCATTTCCAGACACAAAGATTCATTTAATCTACAACTTGATGATTTGAGGTAGTGGGGCCCTCAAGATAATGTTGTAAAACATTTAAAGGCTAAGCAAATTAACATGAAATATGAACATCAGCTCATTGTCCATAACATAATGTACATCTAGGCATATTCATTTTTATAGGTCCTAACAAGATTGAAAAAGCACAATATCAAGCTCGAGACTAGGTTGAAAAGAGATGAGAATCCAGTTGGTGAAATATGACAGATGAATCTTTTACAGTACAATTTGCTTCCTAGAACATATACTAGGCCTCCTCCAGAACAACCAAAGGCACAAATTATGTGAAGGATACAGAAATAGAAGCTTGAAGAAATACTTGGTGAAGGGGCACCATCTTCTACCCAACCTAAAAAAGTAGAGTCTCCAACTGAGTACATTGACATGATAGCATTGCATCCTAAGGAAATAATGGAAGATGCCTTGGAAGCATTGGCTAGTTCTTATGTGTCAGACTAAGAGGAGCCTTACACTCAAGAAGAAGAACCTCAACCCCAAGTTGAGGAAATAAGAAAGGAAAAGGGGAAGGAGATATATTTGGACTTAGTTCTAGTTATTCCCCTCAAAAGAGAAAGGCTAAGTTAACATTGGTCCCAGTAGGAACTAAGAAGCCCATATTAATCCTCACTCACCCTATGAGTGAGATTAATCTGTTTAGTGATGAGAACCTAATTTATGGTCCAACCATTCCTGAATGGTTCACATATGGAAAGTTACTAAATATCCCAACTCTGCACCATCAATGGGCCATCATAAAATCTATCAACATCAAAATTCATGAGGAGCTTAAGCCTTAGATAGTGTCTCTATAAAAGGAATAAAAGGAAAGACATTTGGTTGCTCCTAGGTCTTCAGGTAGTACCCAAATAAAATTCTTAGAGCCTCTAAAAATGACACACTCTTTAGTAAATGTCCAATTTGACCCAAAAACTATTGGATTAGAAAGAGTAAAAATAAAGAAAGCTATGGTGGGTGGAGAGGAATTCACTTTTTAGAAGGTGGAGCCATTTTTTGGGTTGACTCTAATTAGAGGCCAAAGACCAGGTGAATACCCCATCCATGAGGAGGATATACTTGGGTTAGCCAAAGCTCAATCATCCCAATTGGAAAATGGAATAAAAGACTTGTAACAACAAATAAATAACCTTTAGAAGTAGAATGAGGATTTGGAGAAACAAGCAGTTTCTATCAATTCTTGATTCCATAATTGAAATGTTTGATAGATCATTTCATGACATGTTTGAATCTATGAAGCTAATAAAGCTAAGATAAAGTACACTGTACCTAAAGGATACAATAGCCAAGGTATTAATCACCCAATGAAAAGGTTCCAATGATAAAATAAAGGATTTGATTAGCATCTTAATAGGGGATAAAATCCCTATTTTCAAGACTATCAACATCACTCATCTGAACACCATCCTAGGCTTGATTTTGGATAAAATCAACAGTTTGAGTGCATGATCCAAATATTTGGAAAGGATTATCAAGGATGATAAATAAATACTAAATAAAATTGAAAAAATCCTAGGGACCATGATTACCAAGCCTACAAAGCTCAACTCCATAGGCATCATTGTGAATGATGAATTCAAACACAAGACCACTTTGGTCATGCTGGAGGTGAAGAACAAGAGACAAGGTAATTAAGAACAAGAACTAAGGTAGGTCTCTATGTGACAGCAATAGGATCGTAGATATGTTCTTAATTGAATAAAATAATACAATCAAGGTGAGAAGCATTAAGGAGGCTCTAGATAGAAATGACAGGGACCTAGATGATTTGGCAGATCAAGAGGATGAGCTCCTCCTTGAGCCCACTATCAATTTGAAGTTAGTTGATGAACAACATAAAAATGTGATGATGTTACTTCAATATAACTAAGGGTACTCATCAACATAGGGTCCACCAAGTAGTTAAGAATATTCTCTTTTGTGGGAACATCGTGAATTTTGAAAATGGAATATTCTTTTGTAAATGCATGTGCATTTTTTTAACACATTTGCTATAGGTCATTCCATGTGGAAATAATTAGTGTATTATAGAAACCTATGTAAAGAGGACATCTATCCTAACACTTATACACTTTTAATTTGATAGGACTGACTGAAAAACTTCCTTGAAATCTATAAAAGGAGTATTGTCATTTGTAAAAGAGGGGAGCTTTTGAGCTACAAAACTAGTGTAAACTTTGAAGCAATTAAAACAAGCATATAATTTTGAGAAGATTGTATCATCTTGTTTGTGTCAATAGTTATTTAGCTTCTCTCTCAATTTTTGTTCTAGATCTTATATTTGAATGGTTTTAAAGAATTTTGGACATGCATCTTTAATACAGGGTTGATAATTTGTGCAAATTCTAGATTAGTAGAATGTTCTTGGGTTTACTTAGTTTTATTTGCTTTGCATAAGTATGTACATATGATATTTGACTATAGTAGTAAATCTTTAAAACAAAGCTAGTTCTTACTTGTATTTCTTCATACTATCCTTAGATACTTTCCTGGTGTGTGGTAAGATTTGGGCATATGCTATTTCATGCTATACATTATTTAAATGTATGTTTAGTTGGAATAAAAAAAATGTCATGATGTTTGAGGTAAAGATCAACATCATGTTTTCTTTCTACCATACCCTTCCCCTTTTCTCCTTTATTAAACAAATCATTGTAGCTTAAAAGCATTGTGAATATTCATTTTAAGATAGTCTTAGATTAGAATTTAATCACAACCCACTGACATTAGTATATATTATTGCATCTTGTGCAAAGATTATTGAGATGACCAAGGTGGCTCCCAACCACCAAGTTTTATAAATATTATGGAATAGTTTGCTTGCTTTGTCACTATTTCATCACAGGTGACGAGATCACCACAACCTACAACTCATGCTCTGAATTCTTTATATTCTAAAATGATAAGTGTTATTTAAGCACTAAGATCACCTGTGATACACTTAGAGTCATCAATAGACATGGAATGGTTTAGTCCAATTAGAGAAATAGATAATTGATGTAATGATGAGATTATCTTACAATGCTACAAAAGCTTATTAGTATGATCAAGTCTAAATGAAGTGTTCATTGTGTTTCAATAATTCCTCTAATAGTGAGGCAATCCTTGCATAACCTTGGATGAATTTCTTATAGTACCTAATATGACCTAAAAATGTGAAAACCTCTCACTTGGGTATTGGTGCTGATAGATGGAGGATGAGGGAAACCTTAGCGGGGTCCATTAGAAGTCCATTTCAACATATAATATGACCAAGAAGAATGTTTAATAGAGTATAAAAAAGACATTTTTTAAAGTTAAGAGAGATTTGAAGCATTTTATAGTGCTCAAGCATAAGTTTGATATTATAACGATGGTCTTTCACCAAGCTGTGTACTATCTAATCATTCAAATAAACCTATAAAAATTATGGATGAAGTATTTAAAGGCCTCAATAGCTATTGAAGATATGTATTCATAAATTCCAATGGTACCACACACTCTCGCAATGAGGTCATAGTCATCTTGGGCCCAACAAGCATAGGCATTACTTGTAGTATCAGAAAGAGATTGTGTGTCTGTCCATCAAAGGATGCCATTAGGAGTAGGATCATGATGCTCACTACATTGAGATATAATGATGTATATGTTATTAATATCCTCATCTATGGTAATAATTTATACATATAGGGGTCGATGTGCTTGGTCCAACTAGATGATGACATGATGATCAATAGTTTCAAAGCTGATATATCTCTTTTTGAAGCTTAAATCAACATTGTTAGCATAGCACCAAGGATGACCCAATAGGGATAAAAATTCATCAACCTTAGCTAATTCTATAACTTTAAAGTCATCCTTAAAAGGTACCCCAAGGATATCTATAGTTGTATTTTTAAGAATGCCAATTGGTAGAACATGAGTTTTATTGGCCATAAATAATACATGAGGTGATGTTTGTAAAGCTGAGCTATATTTTACCATAAATCCTTTGTGAGGACATTAAAATCAATTCTAGTGTCAAATAAAATGTCTTGGATCACCCATCCATTGATGGTATCATTCACCAATATTTCCTTTTCCTCTGAAGGGCTAGGAAGAATAGAAGTATCTTGTCATTGAGCATTATTTAATTGATGATATTCAATTAGCCTTGACACTTAATGTTTAATCCGATTACTTAACTGTGGGATAATATATTCTTATAAAAATCACTTGAAAATTTCTTAGAAGTCATATTATGCCATATCTTGATGTTCAGTAGCCTTCTACATATCAACATGTTGGATGACATCACAGTCCTTAAAGAATTATATTTCCCCTGTAATTCATGTACCAAGGTCATAGTATCTTTTAGCACTTATTTTTATTGTTAAGCATCAAAATACCTAGTTGCACGAGGCTCTTTGTACTATACCTTATCAATGGGTAGAATAGATGTAGACTGGGACTATCTACCACTACGCATTATGATATTAACTTGTTAGTCTATCAGAGTAATAGAACATGATCTCTAGTGTGGCTTCTAAATGTGTATCATAATATCACCCTTTTCATTTCTATATTTTATGATGACTATGTATAAATTATGGCATTCTTCCAACTGGTGTTCTTTTAAATTACATGTTGGTTAGACTAGATAGTCTCACTAGTAGTGATCTAGAGACCAAAATTTATATCACATCCATAGTGGGAAATGTCCACCTCCTCATACCCATCCTCAAACTCATCCATGATACGCACCATTATATTGATTATTTGAAAAAAAAATTGGCATGTACCATGCATGTGTGCCTCATGTATATTTTTGATAAGATGATAGTCATTTATGTCATGGGTATATGCATCATATATCTTACAGTAGTCAAAAACTTTAGATTGTGTATCCTTTTATAATAGAGGATAAGAGCATACATCATACTCTTCATGGAAAATTTCATAAGACTTCTTTAGTACAATGCAAATGTTCTTTTGAGGATAATTATTTCTATTATGATCCTCAAACTCACAATAGATACACCAAAGACCACTACGAGTGTCATGAGCATTATTTACAATCAAGTTTTCTAACTATGATTCTATTGAAGTTATTTGAGCTTCCTTAAATGGGTTGATTCTATTATTGATGCTACCAATAGCTTCAATGTGGAGGGTAGATTTTATGGCCTCATATAGGTTGGTAAAGTTCCTTTTAGATAACATTCATCTAAAGAGAAGAAATAAGCCTCCCAAAAACCATTGGGCATGCTAAGAAACATTAATATCAAATGATAGCCTAGATAAGAGTGTCTTTAATCATGCATCGTAATCATGTACGCTTTTGGTTAGATCTTGTTTTATATCCTTTAGTGCAACAATACTTTATTTCTCAAATTTTAGAATATCAAACTCTTGAATAAATGTTGTCTTGAGCTCATCTTAATCAACTACTAATTATTGAGGGTCATACTTAATATAACATTTGTGTGCTCTTTCCAAAAATGTGGTTGCAAATTATTTTTCTTTCTTCTTAGAGGAAGTTATGCCACACACTCTCTAGATGAGTTCACACTTATAAACATGCTCTGTATCATTCTCCATGCCTTAATATCTTGGTAAATTGAGCATCATTTCATACTACAAAGTAGGTAGTTGAGTTGATTTCAACATTGGCTACTAAGAACTTTTAAGTCCTATTCCTGGGGGGGGAAGCCCACCACTTCCTCCTTTTCTACCTCCTAGTCTGCTAGTTGTTCTACCACTTAGTCCACCTCCTTCACCTTCAATAACACAAAAAACACTCAAGATGTTGGTTACAATATCAGGTTGATTTATTATACTTAGACAATTACTCTGCCTATTACTTATGCTAGATCCATTAGGCATACCAAGCTGGGCCATGAAATTATCTTGAAGAGGAAAAGAAAGTGTCAATTTGCTATGGTTTAAAGCTTGATCAATGAAAGGTTCTCTTACAGGGTTAGTCTATGACTCTACACTATTTACATCCAATTATGTATAATTAATTCATCTATCTTAAAAGCATGATCTCATACTATGGTTGGGGAACATGGTTGGTTTATTTTGGGTTCTTTAGTCTCCATTGCCCAACTATTTTCTACCATATATAACAAAACTAGCATTGGTTGTAGTCTGGAATTTGGTGAGTCTTCCTTATGCTCTTTTGCTTCCCTACGAATCCTAACAACACTTCTTATGTCTTCCCATCCACTTCTTACTCCACTTCCACCTATAACCCTTTTTTGAGCTTCATCATATTTATGATTTTACAACTCCCGTTGACTAGTTACCATCCTAAACCAACAATCCATCACAAACACCCCTACATTCTCCTCCCAACTATGTGGCTCAGACAAGGATGAGTTTAGACCTCCATGGGAAAAGTTTCAAGTCCAAAGTCAATAAACATATTCTTCACTTATAAAATAAAATGCCTAATAAACCAACCAAGTTATTCTTAGAGAAACTAGAACTTTACTTCTTTTGGACAAGAGTACGTAGTTATGACATACTCCAAGATGTAGCTATTCAACACCTCTGTTCACTAGATATTAATAGATCATGTACACAATGTTTGCACGTATGATAAGGTCCTCTGAATATAAAATATCTACATCCCAATTATTTATAATTAATTCATCTATCTCAAAAGCATGAGCACACACTTTGGGGAACTGGGTTGGTTTATTTTAGGTTCTTCAATTTCCACTACTTGGCTAGTTTCTACGACACATAACAAAGCTGGTGTTGGTTATGGTTAAAAATTTGGTGAGTCCTCCTTATGATATTTATCTTCCCTATGGATCATATCTTTCTTATTCTTCCCATCCCCTTTCTACTCCATTTCCACCTATAAACCTTTCCCTAGATTCATCATATTTACACTTTTGTAACTCCCACTAACTAGCTACCATTCTAAACCAAAAATTCATCACAAACACTCCTTCATTTCCCTCCCAACTATTTGGCTAATGAAAGGATTATTTTATCCCTCCATGGGAAAAGTTTCAAGTCCAAAGTTAATAAACAACTTCTTCACTTCTAAAAGGAATTGTTTAATATACCAACCACGTGGTTATTAGAGAAAATGGAACTTTACTTCTTCTAAACAGGAGTAAGTAGTCACAATGTATTCCAAGATGTAGCTATTAAACACCTATCTCCACCATATATTAATATCTCATATCCATAATGCTCCCAAGAATGCTAAGGTCCTATAACACTTTATCATCCAATCTATCCTTCATCCAAAATTTCTTGATCATTTTTTAGCATAGTTTGAGAGCCAAACATGCAAATAAATAGGGACTTATAAAAATAAACTTTCATATAGAGAGATATAGATATTTTTTTCAACCCATGCATGTGTAGAAACTCTTGGTTTAAGATATGGAACTAAAAAATTATCTTTGACCCTAATAAGCCATCATTTAATATTTTTGAGAGATAACCATTCAAGCATTTTTCATTACTACTCAAAAAGAGATATGGGTCTTGGAAATGGAACCAAAATGTTGGGTTTTATTTTTTATCTAGACCTTTTCCTAAGGGCACTGAAGCAACTAGTTCCTAATAAGATAATGTGTTGGAATATCATGCAATACTGAGCTCTTGCACGCTCACCCAAAACACATAATAAGAAACCATTTCTCATGGGTTGTGTTACATATTAATATACTTGTCATGTATTGGTACTTGATCATATACCTTAATCAATGACTAAACATAAAAAGAAACACAAAGTGGTGGACCTAATTTTAATTACATAAAAAAACATGATTATGAAGATAATTTCCATGAGATTTAGCATATGTATTGCACATGTTTAGATAACATATATTATATTCATTATAACCAAATACAAACCATAAGTTACATAATAGATGTATAGGTAACTTAATGATACAACTTAACTATCAACTGTAGTGCAATATTAGGATTACAATGGTTTTCATGATTTTTTTGGTTACCATAATCAATCCTTATACAATACTAATGTTCAACATCATTACAAATCTCTACATAGGGGTATTTATACTTGGTTCTCATCAACCAAGTTGTACATTAATTATGACACTTTTAGTGACTAGTCAATGATCTCTAGTGGACTGAGAGTCATGGTAGTCATCTACTTGTTTTTCCTATGGACCTGGCCCTTTGTGCCCCTATATTCCCATTCAGTGTTGGATCCTTGTTTCCAAGTGTCCTCATTCATGTGGGCTAGTCCAAATTTGTATGTGATTGAAGTCTATTATATCCTCGAGAATTTCTCCCTAACCTTTCCCACTTCCTTCATACTCCCCAAGTCTTTCACTAATATATCAAGTCCGTCATTCTTAGGTTCTTTATTTTTATTCCTCCCCTATGATTAGGTCTTATCGCACTATGATATTTCATGCCATGATATTTTTGTGTCATGCTTGTTCTGTGCCATTACCAAAACACTTAGCTAAAATTCAAGTTCCAACAAATCCCATTTTTTAAGTATAATTAGGCATGAGATCAATAAAATATTCATGGTTAAGTATTCTTAACTATATTTAATATTCTATGCACCAAGGTGGAGAATATACTCACCCTTTGAATGATTCAAATCTATGTTATCCTTCTCATATTGACTCACTAGGGTCAATACTAACTCAAGACACTAAACTCATATTGGGAAAGATTCAACTTGGGGTAGTCTACTATCATATATATTTTTAATCTAATAAAATTCTAGAGTAGTGTTAATCCTTTTCCAAAAGTATATCATGTTGATGTTACCTAGATCTATGTTGGTAATCCAGTCAACACTAAAATTAAAATTAGATTGGGGGTGATACCATAAAATTGATACTTCATGTCACCTTTATTATTTAAAGTCCCTAATATGTGCAAGTAGAAGTAAAATTTGGAAAAAAAACAAGTGTATTTTGACTAGAAACAAAATTGGGAACTACAAAGTAGTTGGTGAAAATAAATGAGTTGCAATTAGGTTAGTAGAGTTTGACTTATCTTTTGCATACCTTGTAGTCTGACATCTATATTACAAGCTATATAATTTGATGTCTATTTTATAATACATGGATTTTGATATCTATTTTATAGGACACAAAATATGATGAGTGATGAGTATAGTGTAATATTTTTTATGTGTTTAACATGAAATAGGGTTCAATATTTTTTGGTAGGTAATCAGAGTCTAAAATTGCCAACAATAGTTATGAAGTTAGTGGGTTATATTCACTATGTTGAATCTAATTAAGTATCCATTAGACGTAAATTTTGACAAGGTATGGAGGGGATCTAATTCTCTAGGAAAACCAATAGTATAACTAAAAATATTTGGTGCTACTGAAATCTCTACTTAAACACAAGTGAATTCTACAAAATTCATGACTTAAATGAGTGAAATGGAGTGAAATATAGGGTTTCGATAAGCAAAGGGGTGAGGGAGAAACCAAAGTGAGGTGAAGTGGTAAGAAAATAAAGGAGAATATTTAAGTATGGTGAAGTCCAAAGACACTTACATGCACAAGAATCAACCACATTAATGACAAGTTTTGGGAGGTGTTTAGTAGTCATCGAGTCCTGATGGCTATAAACTAGTTGTTTAACTCTGACAAGGAAAACCATTTTTGACACATTTACTTACACAAACCAAAAATTACACACTTAAAATGCTTAATTTAACTCAATTTGATCAATTATGAATAATCACATGTGGGGCATTTAAATTTTCACCTAGACTCGAATTGGGGTATATTACCTAGCTCAGATTGGGGATAAGGATTACAAAAGACAAAGTATGAACTTTATACTCTCATGTTATGCATATTAGTGCTTAAGTCCATTGGGTTATGGAGTCTTTATTATTCTCAAAAAGATGTTTCAAATAGGACCTTGACAAAATATGGTAATGGAATAAAAACTAAAATAAAAACAAAACAAAAAATAAAAGAAGAAAGAAGAAACACAACCAAAATCCTAAAATCACATACGTACATGGTTTGTGAAAACTGACCACTACTTATTGAAAATATTTATATATTACCCATTAAAGGGAAATGAGAGATGAGTTCCATCCAAATAAGTAATATATTACATATTATCCCCACAAAAATGTCACATTTTGAAAGGATCCTTCCATAAGGAATCAAAATTTACTTGATGAACCTTGGGCTCCCTTATTTTATCCCAGAAGAGGATGAGATCAATGATTTAGAAATCCCTTTATTTGTATTTCTTGTCAAATAACACTTTTACCTTTCTTTGATGTTTTGTAATCCAATCAACTACTTCAATTCTCATATTCCAATTTATTCAAATACATGATTCTCTTATCCAAAGAATCTCTAAAATTTTGATCTTTAATTGCCTTAGCTAGTTGAAGAGTTGGTAACTTTAATGAAACATGAAATGTGGCATGGATACCATACATAATATAAAAATGTAACATGCTAATATCCCTTTTCAGAGTGATGTAATCAACCTAAAGTGCATCATATAACCTTTTATGCTAGTTTCATTAATTTTTATCAATGAGTTTTTGAATGATGGTGATAATATTATTTTTACTCAATTTTTTATATCTATTATCTTGTAGATAGTATTCCAAAGAGTTATATAATTATATCCCATATCCATAACATAATCTGACAAGCTTAGAATAATACAATTTATAAGTGTTATCAATTACTATCATTTGTGGGTCACCATACCTGACCCAAATATATTCATTAATGAAGTTACATACTAATTCTGAAGTGGTCTTATTTATAGGGATAAATTCTACCCATTTCCTTAAATAATTAGTTTAAATAAGAACATGTGTGTGACCAACATTGGAATGAGGATTAAACATGATGATGAAATCAAGGCCCCATTTTTGAAAAGTCTCTTCGATCACAAATATTTTTAGTGTAGTGCTACGAGCTTTGGATTACCCACAAAATATTGATAGGCCTCATATTTGAAACCCACTTGTAAACATATTTAAAGAGGTTAGGCCAATAATAATGATCTCTTATGATATTATGTGTCATAACAGGAGATGAAAAGTGCCCACCACACACCTTGTTATGAAATGTCTTTAACAATATCTTCTACTCCTCTTTATTAACACATCTTAGGAAAAGACCATTGATCCTCTTCTTGAATAGAGTATTATCTGATATAACATACTTGGAAGTTCTTAACTTTATTTCCCTTTTTCCCTTGGAAATGATATTTTCTTGATACTCCTTATATGTGATGAAGTATTATATGTTTGTATATAATTTATTGGTGGATCAAATGAACATGACTAGGGGTAACTCTTTAGACACATCTTGCTTTTATGGTTTATCAAGGTCCTCATTACTAAGCCCATTTTTTAGATATAAGCTAACACAAGTCACATCCTTAAATAAGCTTAGTTATCTTGATATCCAAGTCATACTCTTAGACCTTTTCTATCCATCCTCCTCTTTTTTAGCCAAGTTACTATTGTGTCAAGATAGACTTGATTATTATATTTGGTACCATTACAATGGTGTTTGAGTTTAAGATATAATATCTAAATTTATTGAATACCTTGACTATTGCATAATCATGATTTTCAATTAAAGAGTACCTAAGTTTGTGATTCTTTAAACCATATATCATGAAGTCTATATGTGACTCAATTTATTCATTATTTTTATGTACCATGATCACTGATAAAGTGTGATATGATGCATAACAATAAATTATAAAATATTTGTTGAAATAGGGACATACTAGGGTCAGTGCTCTAGTAATGGCCATATTTTTTTTTTTTAAATATTCTTAACCTTCCTTACTCCACTTGAAGGTAGATTTACCTTCCAACATTTCTACAATATGTTTAGTGAGATCAACAAAGTTAGGTATAAACCTTCTCAACAAATTCACTTTACTAGAGGAGTGAGTACATAGTTTACTAGTGGGAAGTGTTATATTTTAGATGGCCTAAACCCTCTCTAGATCAATATTTGTTTCTTATTTTAACAAAATATAACCAAGAAGTTTCCATTTATTTACCCCAAACACAAACTTCTTAGGATTGAGTGAGATACCATGATCTCTGCACTTTTCAATCACTTTTACCAAGTGATCGTAATGGCCTTTTAATTTCTTTGAGAAGACATTTAGATCATCCAAATATACCACAATGATATTATTTTAATATCATGGAATTCCAAATCCATTGTACTTTTAAAATTATTTCCAACATTAATCAAGAAAAAAGGCATTCTTCTATATGTGAAGGTTCAAAAAGGAGTTATGAATGTCATATTATGCTGATATTGAACTCCAACGTCAACTTGATTATAACCCAAAAATCCATCAGGCATGGAGAACATCTTTGATCTTGAACCAAATTTAAATATCTAATCCATGATTGGTATGGAGTAATTGTATTTTATAAATGCTTGATTAAGATTCCTAAAGTCAACACAAATCTAGATTTCAACACTCTTTTTGTGAATGGGAATGATATTAGCTACCCATGTAACATGATGGATAGGGAAGATAATTCATACATCAAACACTTTTTGAAGCTTGACATGGACAATTTAAAAAAATTAGGATTGTATTTCCATTGTTTTTTCCTATAAAGAGATTTACCAGGTTATAAAGGTATGTTGTGCTTCACCTCTTTCGGCCTAAAGAGTCTAAGATCATCATAACTCTAGGAAAATACATATTTGTATAACTTTAAGATTTGATGAAATTTCATATCTATTATTTTGAGAAACATTTATTGATTTTAATGTATTTAGGTTCTTTATAGGTATCAATATTTAACTTTTCGTACTCAAAAGATCTAACTGGTTCTTAGTGAAATTTTATTTTGAAATACGTATCATGCTTGTCAAACAGGTCTTCTATAGAAACCAAACCTTTTAAAATTTTATTACCTTTCAACTAAATCACCCCTTCATGCTCACTTTCATTACAAGTATTCAATCTTTTAGTGGTCTTAGTTGATTAAATATCAACAATATCTTTTTCATCATCTTGGACATGTGATTCCCTGTATACATAAGTTGTACCCTCAAAGCACATATTTATGAAATTATTTACCTTTTCAAGAAATGCTATTATTTTTTCATTATTGTTGAGAACCTGCAAATGTTCTTCATTTCAGGTACACTAGGCCTAAACACTATTTCAATGGTGTATTTTTCTCTATCTAAGCCAAGAGGAGGGATCATTAGAGAAGTGTAAACTACAAGTGCATTTTCCTTTGCTTCATCATCCATTGGAATAACTATGATTTAAGATGATTTGAATACCTAGATATAAACCCACACATGATTCATGTAATGCCTCAAGCGATCATTTTTTACTTGATATTAGTTCTTTAATTGCTTCACAATAAGCTCAACATCACTTCGTGCCTTAAAGTTTTTTATTCCCATTTATTCATTAGTCTTTAACAATTTATGATACATCTAATTCTCTTTCTGAAATAATCATGTATTTCCCTAGGCCTGCATTTTCATAGAGAATATCAGTTCGTGGGTCTTCTAATTTTCAAACTATGAGTTTAGTGTTTACTTCAAGATTCAGTTTGTGTTTGAATCCATTTATTGATAATTTTGCATGAGATAAATCCATATTGATCTCTCCACCCAATTATTTACAAAATATTCTTCTCAACAACATACTATATGTGGCAAGAATATTTGCTACTAGGATAGTCATATTTATCCCCTTTTGTAGGAAAGATGCCAAGGCCACTTGAGCATCCTTGATGTATCCAACTATTGGGACCTATTTATTATCCATTAAAAAACATTGACCAATTTTTTTATGCAAGTGAGTCTTAGAACATGAGCAACTTTGGCTAGCATGACATTATCAGAGGCTCCAATATTAACTATGTAGTTGCTTAATTTTCAACCTTTCAAAAAAAGGGATATATAAAATGGTTCTTATTTTTCATAATTATAAGTGGATGTAACCATATTATTTATTTAGGGTTTCAAATTATAATGTTAAATAAAGATTCATTTAGAATTAGGTTTGCATGCAATGACAATCTCTCCTTTGATAAACCAAAAAAGTCTATTAAACCGATCAAGATTAGATCTCAAGTACTCAAATTGGGACATTTGAATCTTGGATGTATTAACATGATATAGGATATCCAACAAAGGGATATTAGAAGAAAAAATGGTGTCTAAATTTATAGGTGATGAATTTAATTCCACATTATTTTTATAATTAGCATTGATCTTCTAATTTTATAGATCATGAGTTTAAGGAGAAGTACTTACTAAAACTTATGACTACTTTTTATTTTATTGAGGAGGTAAGGGAGATACTCGAAGAAGGATTATAGTTGTAGGATATGCCTTAGGATCTTCTTTAACTTTAATATTTTTGCTTTGGTTCACTTTATCAGCCTCCTGATTATTTTGGTGTCTTCTTTCAAACCTTGTGATTTTGTGAAAATTTCATAAGACTGAACATTCATATCTCCAACTACATACTCATTATCATCTTCAGATGCATATTATAATAAAGGTATTTTTGGAGTCACCATTAGGTTCTTCAAACATATATTTTTTGTTTTAAGTTATTTATCATCATACATATAGACTTCTTCCATTTGTAATATTAGATTTAATGGAGGAGCTTCAATAGCCAATTCTGGTTTTGGAGTGTGTAAAAAAAGACGGTTATTAATTTTATAGACATAGTTCCTTATGGGGATATATTATTATAGAAAAACCAAATTATTTTGAGGTAACTTATGATTTAGAGAGATAATATCATTTTCAAATTTTTTAATCAACTACTCCAAGGAATCCTAGCTAAAATCTTGTCCTTTATATTTCAAAGAGTCTATTCTCAATTTATCAGCCATAACCATGTCATATTCAACATCAATAAAAAATTTATTAGGTTTTATTTAGATCAAGTAATATATTTATCTTTAATAGGAATTGCACTTATGGTAGTCATGAATTTATAAATAAGCATTTTTGATTATTTATTGTGGGATTGGCTACTTGAGGAATCTTATTTAAAAACTTGTTGAACTTGGAAACATAGTCCTAAATGGGTTCACGAGCTTCCTTATCCATCTAAGTTGATTTCATGATAAGTGCATGCACATCTTCATCTACTTTTAACTAGACTTTAAACTTAGTTCTTATAGTATCCAAATTTGTAATAGAACCCAAGATGAGAGGTTAAAACTAGGAAACTACCTCATATGTGAGAGTTTATATAAACAAACTTATACCAACATATTCATGATAAGCTCTAGGGATTCCACATGTAGTGAAAAAAATATCAATGTGTTCATCTAGGTATTATTTCCCATCACCTAAAAATTTAGGTAAGTTCTTCCATGAACATGTATATAGTTCACATAACTATCCTAGGGATAACAAACCAATCAAATTACCTTAATGTAGTACCATATTTCAATAAGTTACATTTTGGGCTATACAAGTTACAAAAAGAATAAGTGATTGGATTATCAAAGTACCTCATTAATGTTGATTCTTTACCCTAGAACTTGTAGGTTTAATTACAAATTTTCTATTCCTTATTTTTCATTCAGGGTTCAACTAAAAATTGAGTTGTTGTTTCAAATCAAAGAAAAGATCATACACACCTTTAGTTTTACTCATTTTGGTGAAACTTTTTTTTTTCCATAATGAAATAAATTATAGACCAAGAAGTTTAGATGGTTGATGAATTATACAAACTAGTCTTATCAAAATATTTCCTAATTTTCTTCTTGAACTAAGCACAACTACTCTTTGCACAAGGTCTACATGATCTTCCTCCTCATCTAGTATGACTATAGATTGGTGAAAATAAGTAGTGCTAGCTCTATTATACCAAGTGAATTATAAGAGATCAGAAGCAATATTAACATGTGCAACTTATATAGAATAAATTCATGGATGATGTATTGGATTTGGGTTCCAAGAAGAGTCATGCAAGGACTTATGGATATTTTTGGGTTCATGGAAAAGCATAGGTGCCCCATGGTGGGCACTAAAAACTGATGGATAGAAATTTTGTATGAATTTGTTTTTGTATATCATATAAAAAATTACTAAGGGATAGTTTCCATCCTCTATTAGTAGGGGATTCTACCTTTATTGAAATCAAAGAAAAGCTAAAAATGAAAAACATTTAAAAATATACATTATTTTTTGGGATATTGCATGTGTGAAGAAAGAAATTTTAATAAGTGAAAAATAGAACAATGGAAAAAACTATAAGATTTAGAAGAATAAAAAGAAAATAACATGAAAAATTGAAGAAAAACAAATTTTAATTATATCCCATGTTATTTAGATGAAAATAATGATGATTATTTAACCATGGGAATTTTGCATGAATGAAATTGTGGAAATTAACAGAATGATCAATGAACATAAGAACAATAATTCCTAAAGACAATAGAGGCATACAGTCATGTAATGATCTCATTTTATTAATTTTTGAGATCAGTTTTTTTTTTCCTTTTCTTCTCTCTAAAATCATGTATCTTGTTAAAAGTTAAAAAGTCCATTTGAAATGGCATGCAAGCCTTTGTTTATAACCTAGAAGGTGACAACTACCAAATAGGAAAATTCATATTGAATTAGTAAACCATTAAAATAATCACTTTTATAAAAATAGAACAATTTCACTTTTAATTCAAAACTAACATTTACAAAGTGAAACAAGTCATAACTTAAAAATTGTAAAAATGCTTATGTCAAAATGCAGTTTTGGAAACTGCAAAAGGGAGTACTCTAAAATATAGTTTTGGAAACTATAATTTAGAAAATCTCTTCCAACCATTGTTAACTTCTACCCTCATAATTAATAATATAAACTTCCTTTTGATTTTTTTCTAAATCCCTTCCTAGTAATCATCAAAAAACTTCATTGTCTCTTTAACTTTGTCTTCATCTAGACCATCTAAATTGAGGTAGTTTATTTCTCCTTTAACTTGAAGATCTATCATTTGATGTGGAAAACACCAAATTTTCTTCAAATATTTATCAATTTTATCAAAATCATTCTAATATATAACGAACCTTTGATTATACTCAAAATTAAAGGCGTAACTAGGATTTAATTCCTCTATCAACTACTTGAATTCATTCATGATGGATTTTGTTGGAAGTAACAATCCATTATTGTCAAGAAAAACACAAACAAATTTTTTAATTACTTCTTTTATATCATTTGTAGCATATGTTTCCATCACCCAAGTCTCTTTGAATTTGTACACAGATTCTTCAAGCATATGAATCTATATCTTAGTAGTGACTAAGAATTCAATGTGATCTCCATGAAATTCTTTAGTTAGAACTTTATCCATGACGAGAGTGTCTGGATATATTCTGGAGTAGGCTTCTAACTTTGGCAATAATTTTTTACTTTTTTTTAGTTTCTATTTTGTACATATCTTTAGTTTTAATACCAATATTGAGTTCACTCTCAATTGTCTAATAAATAAACATGGATGAATTTATTAATTTCATTCCTTACAGAAATAACTTCTCTTACCATTTTTTGGTGGCCCTGCACATGTGTCCTATCTCCTTAGTTGTGTTCATTGTTTTGGTATTAGGTGAATAATCACATGGATGTTATTGAATTAAATTCACTATTTTTTGTACCACCAATGAGAATTTTTTACCTTTTCCTTCAGTTTTTCTTTGGTCACTTTAGCTTGGTCATACTTCTAAACAACGTACTTATGGTTATTTGCACATATTCTTTTATACCCTCATTAGTAGCCTTGCAAAGCTATATTGTTGATACTTGATAATATTAAACACCAATGCCATCTTTAGACTTATTTGGAGGAGGAATTATAACTTCAACATATCTTTTCCCATGTTCATCCATGAATTTATGAGAAACTCTTTTGGTTTTATTTGGTACACGAGGAGTAAATTCACTAAAGTCAACCTCCTGTGGTTGAACTATCTTCTTCCTCTTCTTGAATACCTCATTCAAATCATTTGGGATCCCTTGATTCATCTTGGTTTGAGTTTTAATAAGATCATGGGAAATTATTAAGGCTTAGGTTGACTCATGTGTAATATTCCATTTATCTTACTTAGGATATTTAGGTTTAGATTCAAGAATAAGAGGTAGAGGTGGACTAGCAGCCTTGGGGGAAGGATGAGGAGGAAATTTATTTATATTAGGAGAGGTGGACATAAGGAATACAAAACAAGGGTTTGTGGCCATATTGAAATTTGGTGTACTTGATCAAGCCCTGAGAATGTACAATATTTGAAGATGGATCACTTAAAATAATAAATATCCCATGAGTTCTTTTAGCCCTTCTTGACGATTTACTAATCTTAACCTTGAGAATATTTTTAGGTTGTCCAACTTGTGGGGCCTTTGATTATTTCTCATTTTACTCTTCAACTATACTTTGGCTCTTATTGACATCAAAAGAGGAACCTAGGAGTGATTTCCCATCCTTTGAATCTTGTGACTATTCATGACTTATGTCCACAACTCTCATGGTGGGAAACCAACATTTTCGACATAAACCCCTTTGCCTTTAAGCCATTAAAGATTTATGTTTAATACCACCAATATCCTATCCTCCAAAGATTTTGATTCTAGATTACTCCAATAAACTTGAGGTAGGGGTCTTGCTTATATATCTTGTTCATGATAAACAATATCCACATCATATTCATCATCTTGAATGCCTTTTAGAATATATTTTATGTGTACTCAATCACTTTCTCAAGGGTGAAGTGAGAGTAATATTGGATCTTGACCTATTTATCACTATCATAATCCATCAAGTAATCTTCATAATATGGAACATGCTAATATGAAAAACTAATTATATTTTCTACCAACCCTTTGACATCAAAATAAGGTTCGATGTGAAATGTCTGAAGGGTAACTTGATTCATTTCCACATCAATTGAGTTTTCCTTGAAGATTGAGGCACAAGTGTATCCCTAAATAATGATTAGAAAATGAACCCCTAACTTATGCTTGCTAGATAGTAATTTGTTAATTTATACAAGCTAACACATTATATCCATTAGGACCCACCTGCGATAAAAAAACTAGAGAAACATATATGGGAAATCACAAATACATAGACTTTTATATACAAAAAATGGAAATTGTATGAACCATGCACCCCAATTGGATATCTCGATAGTAGATGGAATAGATAATCTGAAATTATATGGATTTAACTTAAACATATAAATGACATAGTGCAAAAAGGAATCACTAACCCTAAAAAAATGTTTAAGGCTAGCATCAATTTGAGGGTAAAATTCATAGCTTTGTGATGATGACATCTAGCCAACTATGTTTAACCATGATATATCCTTCTATGGGTAACTACATAGAATAGATATGAAGTCATATATAACTTCCCTATTTGGTGCACCTTATACCATTAATTATTTATAAGCACTAATTAAATATGCCCAATTGATAATTTTTTTAATGTCATAGATGATATGAATATATATGTACATCCATTATTACAAGTCCTTAATGGTGGGATTCCTGACCACTCTATTTAAGAGTGATAATATCATTAATTTCCATCTTGAACTCATAACATATAATGGTCTTAGGTATTATGGTAGAATCAGACTTAGGTTTTATTACCCAATGTTTTTTCAACAATTTGGAACATGAAACTAAGTTAGAATCCCAAATTTGTTGAGTGGCATTAAAGGTGAGATTGATAAAAGATTCATGGTCAAGTATTCTTGACATGTTTTCAATATGATATACACCAAGGAGGAAAACATACTCACACTTTAAATTCTTCACCTCCATGTTATACTTATCATAATGACTCACTAGGGCCAGTAATAACTTAAGACACTGAACTAACACTAGGAAAGTTGTAGCTTGGGGTAGTCTGTTGTCATATTTTCTTTGAATCCAATTAGATTTTGGAGTAGTGTTAATCATTTCCAAAATGTTTGTCATATTGACATGCCCTAGATATATTTCAAAAATATAGTTAACATTAGACTCCAAAGTATATTAGGGTTGATCTCCTAAAATTGATACTTCATGTCACCTTTATTCTTTAGATTCCCTGACATGTGAAACTAGAAGTGAAAAATTTGGTAGAAAATAGACTTAATCTAACCAAAAGTGAAAACTATGAACTACAAATCAATTGACAGAACCTGATGAACTGTAATTAAATTAGTGGATTTTGATGTCTATTTTTCAAGCCATAAAGTCTGACATCTATTTTGTAGGCCATAAAGATTGATGACTATGTTTTAGGCTACAAAGTTTGATGAATACTGAGCAAAGGGTGGGATCCAACATGTAATAAAAAATACATAGGGTTTAACATTTATTTGGTAGGTGAGCAGAGTTAGAGAGTGCCAAAATAAGTTATGAATTTTGTGGGCTATTTATGATGGCTAAAATATAATGAAGTCTCAATTGGCTACAAGGATCAATGAACAATGGAGGTGGTTTGAGGCTTTATGAAAAACTAATAGTAGAAATAAAACTAATTTTCAATACTAAAACACCTACTTAAATAAAAGTAAATTTTAAAATAACCCTACCCTAAATGTGTGAAATGGTGAAATGGAATGAAACTTATGGTTTAGGTGAGCAAAGGAGCAAGGGATAAATAATTTGGAAAGAAAATGAGGTGAATTAGTGATAAAATTGAGGAAAATGGTTAATTAGGGCAAAGGTCAAATACACTCACATGCACATGCATCAACTACATTAATGACAAGGTTTAGGAGTTATTTAGTAGTTATTGAGTTTTGATAGTTATAAAGTAGTCATTAGGTTTTGATTATTGTAAAGTAGTTGTTGATTTTTGATAGAGACAAAGCAACTACCCAACTCTAATAAGGAAATCTATTTTAAACACATTTATATACACAAACCAAAAATGACATGGTTATGATGCTTAATTCAAGTCAAATTGATCAATTGTAATCAATCACATGTGTGGTATCCAAATTTTCACCTAGACTCAAATTTGGGTACAAAAATTATGAATACATTCAAGCATAAAAATAAATTCATTACATTTGAAAAATATGATTTACCTACTCAAAATATAATAGAGAAAAATATGCCATTATTCATTCAAGTTCAAGTGCAAGGTAGCTTGGTAAACCATGTGTTAGTAGATAATGGTTTTGGATTGAAAATTTGTAACACTACCTTTTTATAACTATTGGAGATTAACCTAACTACTATTCAAAAATTAGATCAAATCATAAAATTATTTGACAACACTTTGTGTCAAATAATTGGAAGTATATCACTGCATGTGAAACTAGGTTCTAGAATGGTACCTACTACCTTACATGTTATGCCTAATCATTTACATTACAACTTGATTTTGGGGAAACAATGGATGAATTTTATGGAAGTAGTACCATCAACATTACATAGACGTATCAAATTCATGCATGAAGGCTATAATTACACATAACTAATAGACAATGACCCTTTCAAATATAGTAAGATCACTCAGTCTATTAATGGGGACCAATCAAAGTTATAGTTGGAAGATAATATCATTATTACTCTATCACAAATTATTATAGTATTATGAGGTGGGTGAATCAAGTGTTAAAAATTGAAATGAACCAATATTAACATAAAAAGTAACTATACATCATGAACCACAAGCTAATATAGAGTAACCAAAATCTATTCTCAATTCTCCTTTACTAGTGAATTCTAAATATCAATATGGGATGGTCATATATTATTATGATAATGATGATACTAACATGGTAGACATGACAAATGATCAACTACACAAGTTAAACTTCAATACTTCAAATGATAATTTATCTGACTTTATTTGTTGGTTGAATATTTTGTCGATCAGTGTATTGATAAAAAAATAGGTTTGATCAGCCAAAGTAGGAAGATTAGTCATCCAAATGTGTAGTTTTACCACATCAGAAGGGGACTGATCTCTCCTCTCATCAAGGGGAGGTTCCCTGTAGGTATGCTATATATATAAACAAAAAATAATACTGAAGGGTAGGACAAACCATCCATCTCTCTTTCTTTAGAGATGATATATACAAATCAAAGGAAAAACTCAATGGAAATAATAGACAACACTCCTCTTCTTTTAGAAGTACTATTCAGAAAACCACAAGAATACTCCTGGTAGTAACATCAGGATGAAGTAAAAGATGTAACAACCAACAAATTGAGATGCAGCACAAAGTCTTCACCTGGATTGCTCAAGAGTAAGATACAAAGGACAATGAGGGCACAAAGTCACCCCAAGGTCATTTACATAGAAATGAACAGAAAACACACTAAAGGCAATTATGGGGGCACAAAGTCTCTCCACAGTTGACTCTTTAGGACACCTTATTGACTGTTGTCACTAATTCTGCTTGTTGAATTAAAGGAACAGAAGATATATTGAAGAAAAAGACATAAGAACAATTTCCTCAATAACAAAGATATTACAGCACAAAGTCTAAAAAACCACTTGCTTTCTTATTCTAGTAACAAAATATGATCAGCAATTTGAGCTCAAAGTCTCAGTAATGCCTTACAATTTGGGTAGAGTTTTGTTCTAATTGTCAAAAAAGAGATCTTTATTACAATAGAAGAGAGTCCCTTATATAGCCTCTTCAAGAAGGACTCAAGAACAGTAATACATCATGATGCATTGGGAGCTGTTAAGAAGACAAGTTAGAACTTTGGGGCATTTTACCCATTTGATCTTCTCAATGTAGATAAATAAGCCATGTAATTAAAAGATTGCAACTTTTAATGTCTATCTAGCAGTCTGATCTTGTCTTCATCGTTCCTCCTTTTTTGGTTAATTGAATTGGGTCCTAGATTCATTCATTGTTTTGTCTTTCCTTGCTTTTTGCTTGTCTTGGTCTTGAATTCTGAGAATGCATTCGGGTTTGTAAATTCAAAGGATCAACGGCTATTTCATGGACTTTAAAATTGACGTTCACATGCCCATCGATGTGTTCTCAATGGCTAGTTTACTATCTTGAATTTGACATCTTCAAGTGTGTCACCCCTTGGTCCTCTTTCAGCTTTTGGCTTTGCCCTTTCGGGTCTTAAGAAATGATCCTTGAATGGGTCAAAAATATCCCTTTACTTTGGCCGCCGAGAGTCCCCCGCAAGGGCACCTACCCTTTGGGGTCCTTCGACAGCCCTTTGCCTTGGTAGTTCTCACGGACAAATCCCTGGGCTTTATCCCGTGAACATTTCCTCATGTGAAATTTTCCCGTAGACAATTCCCCAGGGAAAATTCCCATGGACAAAAGTCCAGGGAAAATTTCCATGGATAAAAAGTTCAGGGAAAATTCTCGCGGACAAAAAGTCCACAGAATTATTTATTTCACCAAATCTTTGAACAAGTCTTCGGATTTTGCCCACATTTGCTTCTTTGATTTCTTTCAGACTTTTTGTCTGAAGGAATTCCATCAGACAAAAATTTGAAAGAATTATTCCTTAGCCAATTTTAAATGCCTTAAACAAATCTGAAAGAATTACCTTTCAACTTCCTTGAAAATGACCCTTTCAAAGGGTGCTTTTGTCGATTAAGTGTCCTCCGCAAGGGCACTTGTCCTTTAGGAAGCTTCCTTTTGCATTGAATCACCCCTTTAAACTTTGGTGATGAACCATTCTATTGAACCAAGATGTTGAACCAATCGGTTGAACCAAAAATGGTTCAAGTCGATGGTTCAATTGAATGAACCAAGCCGATGAACTAAGTATTGAACCAAACATTGAACTTGCCTTTGAACCATGTCTTTGAACCAAAATGTTGAACCTTTTCATTGAACCAAGACATTGAACCAATCAGTTGAACCAAAAATGGTTCAAGCCACCTTGATTTGGCCAAGTGTTTTGAAGTTGATGAACCAATTGAAATGATTGAACTTTGAACCTTGATGAAGCACTTAACTCTTGCCAAAGACGTTGAACTTGTTGAACCTTGAACCCATTGAACCTTTGAACCAAAGTGGTTTAATGGTTCAATGGTTCAAGTCCTTTTTGATTGAATGCTTGATGATAGACACTTTTGATTGAACTTAGGCTTTGAACCAATCCTTTGAACCAAAAGATGTTGAACCAGAGGATGAGCCAAACATTGAACCTACTGCTAGTGTTTGCAGATGGATATTTCTATTTGAACCAAGGCACTGAAATAGTCCCAAAAAATGACTAAGTGTTGAAAAACTAATTATTTTGACTAAAAATACCTACAGAAGCCTTTGAACATGTAAAAATGAACCTACCTATAGAGTCTATAGATTTTCCTTTTCCTACACTGTCCATAGATTTTTCTTCCTACTGAGTCTGTAGATTCAAGCCTGGAGAGTCTATAGATTCAAGCCTGTAGAGTCCATAGATTTAAGAAAAGCTTGAAAAATAAAGAATTTGAATGCCCAAGATAAATTTTGAAAAGAGAAGAGATAATTTTGGTCTGTAAGACCAAAATAGTTTAAATGTTGTCCCAAAAATGAGCTGATATTTTTGGGGGACAACAGCTGGCTCCAGTTGGGGAACTTTTGTCAATTTCAAAAGGAATTGAAAGTAATAGAATCTAGAATCTCCAGTGTCTTCATGTGTACCATTGGGTTATGGAGTCATGCTACCCAGAAATGGAAGGCATAAAAAATGGAAATAGACAAAACAAAATAGAATTAAAAAATGTACAAATGTACATATGCAATGATCTGATACTTCAAGAATTGAAGTATTTTAGATACTATTTCTTGAGAGACAATGAAAATAGTGTGACATCTTGGTAAACTAGCAAGAAGACATTTTGTCCCCAAAAATGGTGATGGGCGAATGGAGCTCTCCACCAGGAAACCAATTTTCTGCTTCTTCCTCTTGGTCTTTCCTTCTTTTTGCTCTATGGTAGGACGTGGTCTTCAAACTGAAAACCATAACTCCTTGCTCTCCCTGTGAAGGGTTCTTTTGCCTGATTTTGATTTGCAGTAGCATGGTCCACCATCATAACTTCTTTTTTTGTTAGTCCACTCTAACACATGCTTTGATTGTCAGCATCAGACCCCTGACAAACCACAATTTAACATCTCCTTTGATGTGAAGGAGTTTGACCTCTTCACCTTGAGCAGTGTTCAATCTGAGCAACAAAGATCTATATCCAGCTGTGGAAGAAATGCTGCCATCAGATTCCAAGATCCAAGCATCATTAGAAGCTGATATTTTATCAGATTTCTCTTCATTAGAGATGAAAGATCTTTCTTGATTTGTACTGCACCCTACTAATTCTTCTAATGCCTTGTTTGAATCAAATCCTGGATTGCCAACTATAGGACTTTCATTAGCTGAGATAGGAGCATCACCCATGGTCAAGAAGTAATTACCCCTACCTAAAGGCTTAAATAGAGTTTGAGCTATAGGGGCCGACGTTTAGGTGACCACAATTTTTGCCTCAGATAGGTCTATACTTGGTTTTCCATCAATGTCTAATTGCTCAGGATTGACTTGCAGGGATTCAAACTCAGTCATTTGAATTTTGGATTCCTTGACATGATCAATCATGTCAAATGACTAGAATGGACTTGGAAGAGAGGATGGGAGTTCATCCTTTTGATTTTTAGGAGGGGGAGGACTGATTTGTGAAGTTGAAGTAGATGGTGTAGATATGTTTGATGTACTTACTTCTTTTGTAATCACCGGGTCCTTTGACTGAAAAAGAAGAGGGGTTCTCTACTCAACAATTGAAATTACTGGTTAGGGTCGGTCATCTATCTTCTCTTTGTTAGCTTGCTGTATTGACTGATTCTCAAACCTAGTGAATACGGTGTATGATCCTTTGACTGCTTCACCTTCACTTCTGGGTTCATCATGGTAATTCAGGAAACCAATGTAGGAGTCACCAGTTGATTCTTCTAGATCCTCCATGAAGAGATCAGTGACATTTTCTTGATCTAACTCAGGTGGAAATAGGAAACATGCTCTATTTCTAGATATCTAACTACCGAGTTTGTTGGAGGTGCTTCAAGGGTAGGATTCCTCTGTGGAGGAAGAAGATGATTTGGTTGTCATTGAATTCTGGCAGCATTTCCTTAATATGGTTGATTAGGGAATGTCCTCCTTGGTATATCTTTATATAGAGGAGCAGAAGACATACTTTGTGCCATTTTCCTTTTCAAGGCTAGCAATTCATTTTCCAGCTTTTGCACCATTGGATCAGTGGTGCTTGTAGATGAATATTCAGAAGATGATGAAGCTCTATTTTTGTTAGGATCTCTCCTTATCTTTCCTACCAAGATAAGGTCATCTTCTAGCTCAGTAGCCAAGTCTTGAGCAGCCTCAAGGTCTATGTGTCTAGCCTGTCTCAATAGAAAACTCACTTTAGGTAGCTGTGAGTTAATGAAGAAACACATGAGATTCTAAGGTGTCAACTGGGCGACCATGGGAATCCTATGCCTTAGCTTGTTGAACCTAGTAATGAAGTCCCTCATAGGTTCATGGGGCTCTTTTTTCATCTGAGTGAGCTAGGCTAGCAAGGCATGTGCATCTTCTACAGGCTTGAACCTGGCTTCAAACTTAGCTTTGAGTGTATCCCAGTCAGTCACTAATCTAGCTTGCAGATGGTAGAACCAATCTATAGCAGCACCTTGTAGGGTCTCCACAAAAAGCCTGATTGCCACATCTTCAAATTCCACCCTTATCACACCACATGCTATGGTGAAGGCTACAATGTGTTCATCAGGGTGGACTCTTCCATCACCAAAAAATTTGGCGAAATTCTTCCTTGAACTGAGTGGTAGATCATGCAAGGGTGGAGTTTGATTAAGTGGACCAAAAGAGTTACCCTAGGGGCCTCAAACTGCCATGATCAGATTATGAACAATAGGGATAACACATTTGAGTGGAGTTTCCATATTATAGGACAAAAATGGAAAATAAATTAGCCCTGCTTTAGCTTAAAGCTTGAGGCTTCAAACTGCGCTTTCTTTCCCAGTATCTCTGGTTTTGTAGACTAGATAATATAATGGAGATGGATGAAAATGGTAAGGCCATAAATGGATAATGGGTAAGAAATGAAATAGAGTCACCAGAGTCTATAATGGATAAGGTTATAATGATAATGGGTTATATAGGTGATGTTTTAATTTGAAACTTGAGGTTCCAAATTTCACAATATTATGTATATCCCCAGCAGAGTCGCCAAAAACTATTGGTTGAGTATTTTGTCGATCAGTGTACTGATAAACAAAATAGGTCTAGTCAGCCAAAGTAGGAAGATTAGTCATCCAAATGTGTAGTTTTACCACATCAGAAGGGGAATGATCTCTCCTCTCATCAAGGGGAGGTTCCCTGTAGGTATGCTATATATATATATATATATATATATATATATATATATATATAAATAGAAAATAATACTCAAGGGTAGGACAAACCAGCCATCTCTCTTTCTTCAGAGATGATGCATATAAATCAAAGGAAAAGCTTAATGGAAATAACAGACAACACTCCTCTTCTTTCAAAAGTACTATTTAGCAAACCACAAGAATACTCCTGGTAGTAACAACAAGATGAAGCAAAAGATGTAATAACCAGCAAATCAAGATGCAGCACAAAGTCTTCACCTGGATTGCTCAAGAGTAAGATACAAAGGACAATGAGGGCACAAAGTCACCCCAAGGTCATTTACACAAAAATGAAAATAAAACACACTAAAGGCAATTATGGGGGCACAAAGTCTCTCCACAGTTGACTCTTTAGGACACCTTCTTGACTGTTGTCACTAATTCTGCTTGTTGAATTAAAGGAACAAAAGATATATTGAAGAAAAAGATATAAGAACAATTTCCTCAATAACAAAGATATTATAACACAAAGTTTGAAAAATCACTTGCTTTCTTATTCCAGTAACAAAATATGATCGACAATCTGAGCTCAAAGTCTTAGTAATGCCTTACAATTTGGGTAGAGTTTCATTCTAATTGTCAAAAAAGAGATCTTTATTACAATAGAAGAGAGTCCCTTATATAGCCTCTTCAAGAAGGACTCAGGAATAGTAATACATCATGATGCATTGGGAACTATTAAGAAGACATGATAGAACTTTGGGGAATTTTACCCATTTGATCTTCTCAATGTAGATAAACAAGCCATGAAATTGAAAAATTACAACTTTCAATGTCCATTTGGCGGTCTGATCTTATCTTCATCATTCCTCCTTTTCTGGTTAATTGAATCGGGTCCTAGATTCATTCATTATTCTATCTTTCCTTGCTTTTTGCTAGTCTTGGTCTTGAATTTTGGGAATGCATTCGGGTCTATAAATTCAAAAGATCAACAGCTATTTCATGGACTTTAAAATTGACGTTCACATGCCCGTCGATGTGTTCTCAATAGCTAGTTCATTATCTTAAATTTGACATCTTCAGGTGCATCACCCCTTGGTCCTCTTTCAGATTTTGGCTTTGCCCTTTTGGGTCTTAATAAATGATCCTTGAATGGGTCAAAAAGAGCCCTTTACTTTGGCCGCTGAGAGTCCCCCCGCAAGGGCACCTACCCTTTGGGGTCCTTTGGCAGCCCTTTGCCTTAGCAGTTCCCGCAGACAAATCCCCAGGCTTTCTCCTGTGAACGTTTCCTCATGCAAAATTTTCCCATAGATGTTTCCCTGAGGAAAATTCATGTGGACAACAGTTTAGGGAAAATTCTCGTAGACAAAAAGTTTGGGGAAAATTCCTATGGACAAAAAGTTTGCAAAATTATTTGTTTCGCCAAACCTTTAAACAAGTCTTCGGATTTTGCCCGCATTTGCTTCTTTGATTTCTTTCAGACTTTTTTTCTAAAGGAATTCCTTTAGACAAAAAAACAAAATAATTATGCCTTAGCTAGTTTTAAATGCCTTAAACAAATTTGAAAGAATTACCTTTCAAATTCCTTGAAAATGACCCTTCCGAAGGGTGCTTTTGTCGATTAAGTGTCCTCCGCAAGGGCACTTATCCTTTAAGAAGCTTCCTTTTGCATTTAATCTCCCCTTTGAACTTTGGCGATGAACCATTCTATTGAACCAAGACGTTGAACCAATCGGTTGAACCAAAAATGGTTCAAGTCGATGGTTCAATTGAATGAACCAAGCCGATGAACTAAGTATTGAACCAAACATTGAACTTTCCTTCGAACCATGTCTTTGAACCAAAACATTGAACCTTTTCATTGAACCAATCGGTTGAACCAAAAATGGTTCAAGCCACATTGATTTGGCCAAGTGTTTTGAAGTCGATGAACCTATTGAAGCGATTGAACTTTGAACCTTGATGAAGCGCTTAACTCTTGCCAAAGACGTTGAACTTGTTGAACCTTGAACCCATTGAACCTTTGAACCAAATTGGTTCAATGGTTTAAGTCCTTTTTTTTGAATGCTTGCCGATAGGCATTTCTGATTGAACTTAGGATTTGAACCAATCCTTTGAACCAAAAGACGTTGAACTAGAGGATGAACCAAACATTGAACCTATTGCTGGTGTTTGCTGATGGAGATTTTTTTTTGAACCAAGGCACTAAAATAGTCCCAAAAAATTACTAAGTGTTGAAAAACTGATTCTTTTGACTAAAACCGCCTGCAGAAGCCTTTGAACCTGTAAAAATGAACCTGCCTGCACAATTCGTAGATTTTTCTTCTTGCTGAGTCCATAGATTCAAGCCTGCAAAGTCCATAGATTCAAGCCTACAGAGTTTGTAGATTTAATAAAAGCTTTAGAATTAAAGAATTTGAATGCCCAAGACAAATTTTTAAAAGAGAAGAGATAATTTTGGTCTGTAAGACCAAAATAGTTCAAATGTTGTCCCAAAAATGAGCTGATATTTTTGGGGGACAACACTGTTCACACTTATTGGAGTTGGATAATATCGAGATGATTCATTTATAATGAAAAGAGATAAATCATAAATTCATATTTAATAAAATCTTTGAGGTAAAATTAAATATAACAATAAAAAATCATGAGTACATTCAAAATGCAAACATTAGTTGAAATACTATCTCACACTAGGCACATGCAAAACTAAAATTAAACATGACTTAGAGACATAAGAAATCAAACATTTATATAAATAATGTGAAGATGTCAGATACCAAAAATATAACACCATTGGAAGTAACAAATCTTGAAGATAAATTAATAAAAATATTGAAAAAATTACTTTATCATAATCTTAACACATTACCATCTACTAGACATTGAGTTGTGGAACATCTCTCACATCAAGACAAAAAATTATATTGTGATTGTCATAAAACCGTAGGACATGACTCAAATCATTATGAGGAATTAAAAAATCATATTCAATGATACAATAATGAAGGCATTATTAAGGTAATACATAATTAATAGGAACCACTTGCATTAAGTTTTGCAACAACACCATTTGTAATTTTAAAGATAAAAAATGTCCTCAATAGGAAACTTTGACCATTACAATATACATGGAAGGTGAATTATATAAACACATTTAAAGTAATGGAAATTAATGGGAACCCATATGTAGTGTTCTAAGATTACAAAAAATGGGACATGACATTAATGAAATAAAACACAACACACATTGGCAAGAACCCATCGGATATATCCATTATACCAATAGAGTGTGATCCAAAAGTGATATATACATACATATGGGTCATGATTTTTAATTATTATGTGCTATTAAAATTTGGGTAATAATGGTTGTAGTGTAATTAGTCTCACATGCATGAAGATTAATCATAATTTGACATGATGACAATGCTTCCCATCAATAATCACAATCTTTCGAGATGACATAAGTACATCACTTAAACAATCAAATATTTTAGAGGAAGAAAAATCAATGCAATTAAATAATATCAAGGACAATCCATGATATACCTATATTTATCTTGATGAGGATGAATTTTTCACCAATTCATGACCACTACTTCCAAATATTTCAAAAATATAAAAAAAATAAAATAATTCAAAAAAACAAAAACATTCAAAATATTCAAAAAATAAAAAATCATAACCTAAGAAAGACTTTATTACTATAGTAAACTATTTACATATGTTATTTATCACATGTTTTGTAAATGACATACTCTTTTCATACACACATGCATTTCATGGTATATGAGTGCAATACAGGATATGTATGTTACACATAGACATATAGAGGATGGAATTTCCTCTACCTAGTGGCCATGCCAATATTAGGGAAATATTATTTCATAGGTTTCACCATTACATGTTATACATTTATATAACATTATACCATAATGAGCTATATATATTTCTTACACATGTTTTTCTAGTTACTCATATATTACATCATGCTACATGGATATGCTATTATACTATTGACATTGATGCATATGAATTGTGTAAAATATTTTATTTATTCTATGATCCATTGATGTTTTTACTTTCTTATATGATAGACTACTTTGTGCTTGTCTCTTACATCTAGCTCTTGGCCCTTGATTGATACGACATATTTATGTCCCTTATTTGTGACATCTCCAAGTATTGCATTTGGCCCTTGGCCTTATTTAATATGACATACTTATATCCCTTGTTTTTGACATATCAATATCTCTTGCATGTGGACCTTATACTTGTTTGATGCAACATATTTATGTCCCTTATTTAAAACATCTCCATGTACCTTGCATGTGGCCCTTGGCCTTGTTTGATGTGATATATGTATGTCCCTTGTGTGTGACCCTTGGCCTTTTTTGTGACATTTTAATGTACCTTATTTATATCCATTGGTATTATGTGTGACACTAACACTTGATCTTGTTGCACTTGTTGAAAATTTTGACATTGAGTGGGGCCATGATCCATATCATGCACATATTCTACATAGTATTATTTAGTTATCTTTTAATGATTGTCACTATTGTGTGATTCATTAATACATATACATATATATGACACTTATATTCCCTGAATCACATATGTTACATATATGCCTTGATTTACATATACACTACTATGATTTCAGACTCTCCACATGTTCACATGATTATACCTGATGTTATCTCTATACATGACATGATATAGTTAACTCTTCATTTGAAATGAGTGACTTATAGGACACATACCTCATCTCAAATGGGGAATTATAGTGGGTTTGTCATAGATACATAAGCCTCCATGAACATAAAACAATTAGATTAGAGTATAAGTTTTAAAGATTCATAATGGTTTAAATATTACATGGTTCAATTACATGACAAATTTGGCTCATCAAAAAAGATTATGGGGGTGTATGTCATGCATATGCACTCATTTTATAGATACTTGAGTATGTATTCATACACACTTGGGTGCATATGCATGGGACTATGTACCCAATTTACACAAATAATAATTACATGTTTCCATACACACACATATGAGATACAAGTTCTCAAATTTAACATATAGATGTATAGAATTATATATTACTTGGTGCAAATTCAAAAGGCATGATATTGGTTCACGTATATATACACACTTTTATATTCATTACACATGATACTGATTCATGCACATAAAAAACAACATATTTTATAGTTGAATTAAAAATGGTTGTAATTCCACTTCACACATAACAAATCTACGATCATGATGGGGTCATGAACATTGTTCATTCTCTTTTGATCATGCATTCATTCTACATTGAGCCAACTTAATCAAAAATATACATTCAAACCAATGGTCATGATGGGGACATGAACATGGTTCCTTGTTGGAAATATTGTCATTGATGTCAAAAGTCTAGTAGTATTTGGTGACAAAGGCCCCATAGCATTTATTATCTAAAGGTGTTTTTAATGTTCATATTTTGGCTAAAGTGTGTTGATATTTATTTAATATTAATGAATATATTTTTGGTTGCATAAAGTCAAAATAGGGCCCTTAAGGAATTCAAAGAGTCACCAAGTGAAGACAAAAGAGGAAAGGGTGCATTTTTCCATAAAGATTCACCTTGAGGAATTAAAAAAGTCACCAAGATAAAGACAAAAGGGGAAAGGACACATTTTCTCATGAAGGGTCACCATGTGACTTTTCAAATGAAAGGATTTGAAGGGTTATGAAATTTTGGCACCATTTTCCATGTGGATTGAAGGGTCACAAAGGGTGAATGCCAAATGTCATTTGGAAAGCTATAAAAGGATGCTTGGGAAGCCATTTTAAATATGCAAGAGAGTGCATGGTTTGTAATTGATTTATATAAGAAAAAAGGAGAGAAGAGAAAGAGATATAGTAGAGTTCTATCATTTGTTGAGAAATCAACATTGAGAGATATTTGTGTTTTACATAAGAGCATTTGGTGCTCCTGTGGGTTGGTTCTCCTGCAATTTGGTGCTTGCAAACTTTGTAATTTGAGTTGGTTCTCATTCATAATACTTGATATTATTCTCCATGGTTTTTCCCACATTGGGTTTCCATGTAAAAATATGCTCTCTCTCTCTCTCTCTCTCTCTCTCTCTCTCTCTCTCTCATGTGTGGTGCATGTTATTATTTTAGTTTTATTACATATCTTGAATGTATGATTAAGTGGTTAAAGAAGAAATCAGATTAAGTAAAAGATTTAAAAGATATATGATATACGGATTCACCCCCCACCCTCTCAGTATATCTCATGCTTAACAATTGGTATCAGATTAGGTTTTTTTGAAAAGAGTTTAATAGCTTGAAGGTAGATTGGGGAAAGCCTAATGGTTGGATCACATGAAGGATTTTATACAAATAAGGAACCTTTGTTTGGTGGGATAAATTATTATTTTTGGATCATAAGGATGAGGACTTACTTTATGGCCCTTGGATTCAACATTTGACAAGCAGTGATGGAGGAATACAAAGAGCCATATACACTTGTCACTACTCCTATAAAAAAGAAGGCAAATGAAAATAATGCTAAAGCTTTAAATACTCTTTTATGTGGTTTATGTGAATCAATTTTTTTTAAAGTTATGAAATATACATATGCTCATGAGACTTGGGTAAATCTTAAATTTTTTACAAAGGTAATGGAAAGGTTTAGCAAGCTAAGCTCTAGACTTTTATAAGACAGTTTGAAGATGGAAGAGGAAGAAAATATAGTAAGTTATCTTTTATGGGTTGATCAAATAGTTAATCAAATTCAAGGACTTGAATTTTTTTTAGAAGAGTCAGCAATGGTACAAAATGTTTTGAGATCTCTACCATTGAGATATGATGTAAAGGTTTTAGTAATTGAGGAAATGAAGGATCTATCCAAGATAAAGATGGATGAACTACATGGTATTCTTACAGCATATGAGATGTGGACCAAACAAGAGAAACCATCAAAGTGGGAAGATACTTTCAAGACATTGAAGAAAGATAAGGCTAAGATTCAAGAATCAATGGACAACTCTAGTGGTGAGGAAGATGACAATGAAGCTTTATTCATCCACAAGCCTAAAAAAGGCACATGTAAATATCAAGGAAAGTTACCATTTAAATGTTTTAAATGTGGTAAGATTGGACATTTTGTAGCTAAGTTCCCATATAAGAATAATGGTGACAATGAAGAAGGAAAGCCTATACAAAAGAATAACTTTAAAGGCAAATTCAAGAAGGGATTCAAGAAGAAGAGTTTATATTCTAAAGATCCTAGCTTAGTCAAAGATAGTGGAGTCAGTGACTCAAATGAAGAAGAGATTCTATTTATGACCATACATAAAGATGACTCCACAAGCAAAAGTATAGATTAAAATATCTTAGAAGAGTTAAAATCTCTTGATAAGAAGAATCGAAGATTGAAGCTCCAGATCGAGAAAAATAAAAAGGAGTTAAAGGAAATAATTGAAGATCTATAAGCACACATTGAAGAATCCAAAAAGATTGAAGAAGATATAACAACTCAATTACAAAAAGTAAGTGAAAAATTTGAAAAATATGTTATTGAAATTGTCTCTTTAAAAGAATATATCAAGAAAATAAATAAAGCAGTCAATGATAAAGCTATCAATGATTCAAAATTTGAGAATAACACTAGCATGTTGAATAAGATATTAGAAACTAAAAAAATCAATATCAGATAAGATAGGTATCATATTTGAAAAGAAAAAGAGATAGGTATCATATGGGAAGAAGTTAATAATGCAAAGGATAACTCAGACAAAGATGTCTCAAAAGAACAGAGCTACAAAAGATAACCAGGTCAAAGATACACAAATTAGAATAGGTTTTATTTTCATGGTTATTGTTTTTATTGTAATGGTTATGGTCATAAGAAAATAGACTATTGGAAAATAGTCAATAATTTTAGAAATAAGGATAAGGAAACTCATGCAAATTCAAGCAGAAGCCATAACTCTTTTGCTCCTCTATCAGGCTTTGATGAAGAGGCCATATTATGTTAAAAGTGTACTAAAAGCTCCATTCATCAAGAAGAAAGTTCAGATAGGTTCATGGTAGAAGAAACAACCTAAAAATTCTATGTTAGTCCAGACAGATTTGCATGCAAGAAATGAATAAAAGATACGGTTCATTGATAGTGGATGTTCAAGGCACATGATAAGAGATAAGAGAAAGTTCATAAATCTAAAAAAATCAATGGTGGCATAGTGAAATTTGGAGACAATATCAATGCCAGAATAGCTGAAAAGGGTACATTAAGTTTGGATAATGGTAGAACTAAGAATAAAAATGTTTTGTATGTAGAAGGTATTAAGCATAATCTATTGAGTGTAAGTAAAATATGTGATTAGGGATACACATTAAATTTCTATACAAAAGGTTATGAAATTAGGATAAAATATTTAGATGTGTTGATTGTAGATGCTCAAAAGATAGGCAATAATTTATATATGTTATTAGATATCAAAGGTCAAAGATGTTGTTTGAGCTAGGTTGAGAAAATTTGGTTGTGTCACATGATAATGGGACACATAAATTTTGACAATCTTGTCAAAATCATCAATAAGTAATAAGTTAGAGATCTTCTAAAGATTATAAAGCCCTCTAACATGCTTTGTGAACCATGTCAACATGGGAAACAGGTCAGAAGATGGTTCAAGACAAAAGAATACTCAACCACTCAGATGTTATAACTTGTTCACACTGATCTGTGTGGACCTACCAGAACTCAAATTACTCAAGGTGATAAATACTTCATGTTGATTATTGATGATTTTACACATATGACTTGGGTCATGTTTTAGAATAAAAAATCAAAAGCTTTTAGCCACTTCAAAGCATTCAAGGATTTAGTTAAGAATGAAATTAGTTTGAATATTAAATGTCTAAGATTAGATCAAGGAGGAGAAATCATGTCAGATAATTTTATTGAGTATTGTGAAGACCATGGGATAAAGAGACATTATTCAGCAACCAAAAATCCACAACAAAATGGAGTAGTTGAGCGTAAAAATAGAACAGTTCAAGAGATGGTGAGGATAATGCTAAATGAATCCAAGATACTAGATAAATATTAGAGAGAGGTAGTAGGCATAATAGTGAATATCTAGAATAGAGCATTTTTTAGAGTCAATAGTGACAACACTCCTTATGAGTTATGGAAAGACAAACCAACTACTATTGTTTATTTCAAATTTTTTGGTAACAGATGCTTCATAAAGAGAACTAATGAAAAATTAGGTAAGTTTGAATCTAGAATATATGAAGTTATATTTATTGGATATTATTTCAAATTTAAATCTTATAAATGTTATAAAAAAATAACTAAGAAGATAGTTGAAAGTGCAAGTGTCAGGATAGATGAAGATGTAACACAAAGAGCTAGTGATTCGATAGACAACCTTGAAATCATTGAAGAAGAAGATTTTGAAGAATCAAATGAAAATGAGAAGAATGAAAAAAAGGACATAAAGACCCCATCTAAATATGTCTAGAGAAATCATAATGAGAGTGACATCATCAGGAACACAAATGAAAGAGTTCACACCAGAAGGATGATGGTAAGTGAATATGAGAAAATTAATTTTTATTTGTTATCCAAAATTTAGCCTAGAAGTTTTTTAGAAGCTAGACATAATGAGCATTGGGTTAAAGTAATGGATGAAGAATTAAATCAGATAGAAAAAAATGATACTTGGGAATTAGTGCCTAGACCAAAAGATCAAAATGTGATAGAAACAAAATGGGTATATGAAAATAATTTGAATGAAGATGGTGAAGTTACCAGGAATAAAACAAGGTTAGTATGTAAAGAATATGCTCAGATTGAGGGAATAGATTTTGAAGAAACCTTTTCACCAGTGGCAAGGTTAGAGCTATTAGAATGTTTCTTGCATATGTAGTGTTTAAAAAATTCAAAGTGTTTCAGATGGATGTCAAGTCTATTTTTTTTGAATGGGAATCTAGAAAAGGATGTATAAATTGAGTAGCCTAAGGGATTTATTCTTTAAAATAATAGTAGCCATGCATGCAGATTGAAGAAAGCACTGTATGGATTGAAACAAGCTCCTAGAGCTTAGTATGCAAGACTTGATAAGCACTTGCAAGATCAAGGTTTTAAGAGAGGTTTTACTGATAGTAATCTCTACATCAAAATAAAAGGTGAGCATTAGTTGATTGTTATGGTATATGTTGATGACATAATATTTGGAGAAAACATTGAAAAAATGACAAAATAATTTTTTGATAATATGCAAAAATAATTTGAGATGCATATACGTGGAGAATTGTAATTTTTCATAGGGTTGCAAATATTTCAGTTAGATAAAGAAATTTTCATATCTCAAAATAAATATGCTAAGGAAATGTTGAAAAAATTTGGTTTTGAGGATTGTACACTAGTTAGCACATGAATGGATATAAAGAACAAGGTGAGTAAGGATGAAGATTCACCTATTTCAGATCAATATTTGTATAGATCTATGATTGGTAGTATTTTATATTTGACAACATTAAGGCCTGACATCATGCATGCAGTAGGCATGGTTGTGAGATATCAAGCAACCCTGAAGGAGAGTCATGTTTAGTCGGTGAAAAAATTATTCAGATATGTCAAGTGGACATTGGATTATGGATTATGGTATCCCACAGGTAGATATTTCACTTTGGTTACTTATATAGATTTAGATTGGGTAGGTTGTTTGGATGATAAAAAATATACAAGTGGAGGAGGTTTCTTCCTCAGTGATAGCTTAGTATCTTGGCTAAATAAGAAGTAGAAATCAATATCACTTTCTACGTTTGAAGTAGAATATATTTTAGTAGTGTTGTGTTGTACTCAAGTGCTTTGGATAAAGAAAACTTTAGAAAACATCAAGGTAAAATATGAACCTATTTCTATTTTTTGTGACAACACAAGTGTTATTAATATTTTTAAGAATCTAATGATGCAATCAAGAACAAAACATATTCCTATTAGATATCACTTTTTGAGAGAGCAGGTTACAAATTAATAGGTTAAGATAAAATATATCAGTACTACAAAATAGATTGCAAATATCTTCACAAAGGCACTACCAAAGGACACTTTTGAGTATCTATGAGGGAAGTTGGGAGTAATTTCTTTTACTTCTTATCATTGAGGATTAGTTTTAGTTAAGGGGGAGCTAAGTGTTAGCTCTATAACAAACCCTTTGCCATTGATGTCAAAGGGGGAAAAGTTTAGGAACAGGTATAGGAATAGGTTCAAAAAATATGATGCTATAGTAATGGGAAGTTATTATATGTTTTTATTTGGTTTAGTTTGCAGTTTGTGTAGGTCTCAATTTTAGGTTGACATGTGCAAATAGGTTTCAAAATGTTGTAGTTTTAGTTTGAGGTTTCCATCAATGACAAAGGGAGAGATTATTAGAAATATTGTCATTGATGCCAAAGGTCTGACAATATTTGGTGATAAAGGTCCCATAGCATTTATTGTCTAAAGGTGTTTTTAATGTTCATAGTTTAGTTAAAGTGTGTTGATATTTATTTAATATTAATGAATATATTTTTGGCTACATACAGTCAAAAAAGGGCCCTTGAGGAATTCAAAGAGTCACCAAGTGAAGGCAAAAGATGGAAGAGCACAATTTTCCATGAAGAGTCACCTTAGGGAATTTAAAAAGTCACCAAGATAAAAACAAAAAGGGGAAAGGATGCATTTGCTCATGAAGGGTCACCATGTGACTTTTCAAAAGAAAGGATTTGAAGGGTCATGCAAGTTTGTCACCATTTTCCATGTGGATTGAAGGGTCACAAAAAGTGAATGCCAAAGGTTATTTGGAAAGCTATAAAAGGAGGCTTGGGAATCCATTTTAAATATGCAAGATAGTGCATGGTTTATAATTATTTTATATAATAAAATAGGAGATAAGAGAAAGAGATATAGTATATTTCTATCATTTATTGATAAAACAACATTGAGAGATTATTGTGTTTTAAATAAGAGGGGTTGGTGCTCCTATGGGTTGGTGCTCACAAATAGTTGCCATGTTGGTGCTCAAAAAAGGGGTTGGTGCTCCTACAAGTTGGTGCTTGAAAAATTTGTAATTTGAGTTGGTGCTCATTCATATACTTGAGATTTTTCTTCATGGTTTTTCCCACATTGGGTTTCCATGTAAAAATCTAGTATCTCTCTCTCTCTCTCTCTCTCTCTCTCTCTCTCTCTCTCTCTCTCTCTCTCTCTCTCTCTCTCTCTCTCTCTCTCTCTCTCTCTCTCTCTCTCTCTCTCTCTCTCTCTCTCTCTCTCTCTCTCTCGTGTGGTGCATGTTATTATTTTAGTTTTATTGCATATCTTAAATGTATGATTAGGTGGTTAAATAGAATAAATTATATTCATTAAAATATTTAAAAATATATGATATACTGAGTCACCCCCCTCTCAGTATATCCCATTCTTAACATTCCTTTCATTTTGATCATGCATATTTTTTAGATGGAGAAAACTTGAGAGAATTAGAGTGAAACTATATAATTGAATGTATAATCCATCTACAATGGTTGATTTAGTTTTAATTTCATATAAGCCATCATGTGTTTTCCCCTTTATTTCCTGCATAGTTATTTTTTAAAACATAATCTATACTATAATGCCCAAATATCCATGTGCTTTAACAAAGAAACACAAGTTTATCCAATGTTTCAACAAATAATCATAATATCCAATACACTACAAGGGAAACATGGTTTTCACTAACACACAATGGTACTAATTCCTTACTCTTTAATTTTAAAAATTCAAATTTAGATTTTAAACTTTAATCTATGGAAATTGAATACACATGTTTGTTGTAGTTTTTTATATTAAGTGACCAACACAATTTGAGCTTCCTACCAAAGACAAAGTGTGTTGTACACATTCATTTTTATCTTTTCTTTTTAATTTAGAAACTTCATTACTATAATTAAAAGGGGGAATTTTTAGATACTAAAATATGGTATTAAGTACTTATAAATGATAAGCTTGACACACACTTACCACACATGAATTATGTGCACAAATATTATATGAACTCTCCATTATATCACACCTACATGCTTCCTCATGAGTTTGATCCTTTTATTATGTTGTTACACACCTACAAGAACCTTGTTGCCTATTTAAAACCTACTTATTATCTTGCACATATATACATACATATATCCTTAGTTTAGCTCATATATACACATGTTAACAACATTAGGTTCGATCAGTATCACCAGTTGATACTAACCTAATTTGGTCATTATCGAAGCTATCCTATAAATAATTTATTTTTAAAATTAAACCTTTCCTTAGGTTTGGCTCACCTTCCTATCATGTTTATGGTGTGATAAATTACCCAATTGGAATCATATGTATATAAATCAAGGTCTCACTTAATAGGGGAATTATGATTTATATGTTACATATCTAAAACTATAACACATTGAGTAAATCTACCCTATTCATCCCAAAATGTAAATCACTCAGTAAATTAGTCACAAACCAATTATGAATCACACTAAATCTAAGTCAATGTAATCATTTTATATTATAAAAATAAAATCATTAGATACATACATATAACAAAGTGGCATAATTGCATTATCACACTAGGTGGGAAAACAATGTGTAACTTGATTTACTTGATTGAATTATCAAATACATAGGCATTTGTTAATAATAAAAAGGAGATTAAATTTATCTTAGTCCATTACACTTTACCAAAAAAAAAGGTTTCTATCCATCACAAACACACATAGGGTTTTAAGTTGAAGGAGGCTGATTTTTGGAGTTACACGAATCAATAGGGTTAAAAATCACACATTAAAGGATTATAGAGACATGTGAATGTGACTATATGGTTATAAACACATTTTTGGCATAGGTCACTACTAACCACTTATATTAGTATCAATAGTTAATACCAACCCATATTTGATGGAACTAACCCTATGCATACAAGAACATAGTTCTTAAACCAGATAAATCATAAACATGATTTGGTGAGTTTTTCATTGTCAAAATATAGTCACAACCAGACAATTAAAAAAAATATATAAGTACACATCCCTTTATTATACTTATTATAATTAACACATGCCACTTTTCAAATCATTACAATCAGTTTCAATATTTTACATTCAATTATATGCTTAAATTCTATATTTACTAATCTAAATTATTGTACTAGTTTGTATCCTTTTAGGGTTTTTAAAACCAAATTAGGTTAAAATATATTGGTGAACCCATACACTGATCAAACCTTGTCAAAATGTTACATTTTCATTAAGGTTCCATCCTAATATGGTTTCATATTTTAGCATTAGGGTTTTATTTTCATACCTAATTTTATAATCATTCTCTAACAAAACACATTACATATGGATATCATGAATTAACATTATTTGTTTTAGATTAAGGTAAAAACAGGTTTTGAAGGGGCCCTAAAACCTTGTACAGTTTAAGAAAGATAAGCATTACAAATTGCCAGAAGAGGCATATGCACTGAATAACGGTAACTAAACCAGGTTTTACATGGACTTGAAACCAACAAAATAAACCAATTAAAGCTCCCCAAGTTTTACAAGGACCTAAAACCTAAACAAAACTAGGAAAACAACTTGAAAGCACTAGGACAAGGAAGGTAGAACCACCATACCCATCAATTTTAATGATTAGGGCTCCTCCACGACTTAGGGTATCTCCATTTTTCCTTATGCAAGGCGTTGTGGCACAAACACCAACCACCGAGGAAACAGAGTTTCCCCCAAGCAATCACTATTTTCTTTGCATACCAAAATAGGATGGCTATCTAACTCGGGCAAGAGAACCCACCCAGGTTCCATCCTCCATCTGACAGACCAAAGCAAAATAAGAAAAACATGCAAAAAGACATATCACTACGTTAAACACCACGTACCAATGCACTACCCAAAGCAGACAGCACCACCAACAAAGAACCTACCACCAGACCCATTGCCACCACCGCCCAACCCATCCACCCTAGTATCTACAAAGATCTCCCCCTTACTCAGAGGAATCACTGCCATGGCATTCCAAATATCTCCAAAAAGAAACATTGATCCACTCAGAACAGGGTAATGGTCAGCACGATGGCCACCAGACAAAAAATTGAGGTAAAAGAACAGATCCACACAAAAAGAATAAGCTTCCAGTGCCGTGCCTCTGCACCAAAGATCCCACCAACCATGGGTCGAGATCTGGTCTCCAACGAGCGTGGAAGCTTCGGCAGAGGTTAGTGTTAATGTAAGTCATTAAGGTAATATTTTAATATTTTTCTACTTGGATAATATATCTCATTTGGATCAATTATGTAAGTAAATAGATCAAATATACTAAATAACACTTATAAGGCTCAAATTAACAATGAACAATCCCAAACCTTCCTTTAATCATATATTTGCAACATCTAATATGAGTTAGATTTTGTTACCTATAGATTCCAAAGGTCATGCATGACTCATTTTTACCATCCTCGCCATAGACATCAAGGTTGCATTTTCTACCAATCTACTCCCATTATTTTCCCATGAATTATTTTGGGTTCTGTAGTCAATGGTATTAACACTATATGAGGTAGGGTGCCACATCATGAGTGATAGAATGAAGGTAGTCAACATGTTCCTCCACAACCCATTTACCTCACATGAAGAAATATAATCAACCTAACTGGTATGGCATCATTGATCAACTAAATAACACCCATGCCAAGTTTTTTTTAATTTGCTATTACTCATGAGATCAACTATCTACAAAGACATCTTATATATGAATTGTAAGAAACAACTCTTCTTAGTGATATACAACCTACATCATTTGCCTCTATTATGATTATATTCAAGGATAATAACAAAGTCATCACTTTTGACAAAGAAGACTTACCTATGCAACACATAATAAATCAATATATGTTATTATTCACTCAAGGTCAAGTGCAAAGTAATTTGGTTAAATAGATGTTAGTAGATAATGGATTTGGATTAAATATTTGTAACACTGCCTTCTTATAACTAGTAGGGATCAACATAGATACTATTAAAAAATTATATCAAAGCATAAAATGATTTGACAACACTTCATGTCAAATAATGTAAACCATATCATTAGATGTGAATATAGGTCCCAAGATGGTACTTACTACCTTCAATTGTTTCCTAATAAATTACATTACAACTTGATTTTAAGGTGATAATAAATACATGCTATGGAAGTAGTACCATTGAAAATACATAGATGTATCAAATTCATGCATGAAGGCTATTCTTACACATAACTAGTAGATGATGACTCTTTTAAAATTTGTAAGATAACTCAATCTAGTAATGGGGACCAATCACAATCATAATTGGAATATCATATCATCATTCCTCCATCACAACTGATTCTAGTAGATTATATGCATACATATGAGGTGGGTGAATCAAGTGTTGAAAAGGACAAGTCAATCATAACATAAAAAGTAGTTATACAACATGAACCATAATCTAATATAATGTAGCTAAAGCATATTCTTGATCTTCCTTTACTTATGAATTTGGAATATCAAGATGGCATGGCCACAAATTATTATCACAGTGATGAAAATAATATCAACATGGAAAAAATGACATATGATCAAATATACAAGTTAAACTTCAATATTTAAGATAAGTATTTATATCACACTCTATTCACACCTATTGGAGTTGGATAATATCAAGATGATTCAAATACAAAAAAGGTATAAATCATAAATCTTATTTAGGCACAATCTTGAGGGCAAAGGAAATGCAACAATGATAGATCATGAGTACATTCAAAATGCAAAAAATAGTTGCAATACTTTCTCACACTAAAAACATTAGACACTAAAATTTATATTAGTTAACTAATATTTAGGTAAGTCAAGTAACTTCAACATTTACTATTTCATATGATAAGAATATAAGAATCAATGAATGTAAATAAGTCATTACCTCACTCAAATGAGAAGAGTATGTAGCACCTTAAAAAATTAATATTGTAGTCAATGAGGATTTAGTGAATATAATTAAATTCAATATTTACATTGAAATAAAAGGTTAAAATAATGGAATATAAAAATAAAACATAATATCCCACTTTGGAAGGTAAGTTCACCGTTATTTTCTTGCACCACTTCCTTCTCCTTAACCATTTAAAAGGTTACAAAATAAGTCTACCTTTCTACTTAATACAATTCTTGGAAAGTACTACCCTAGCTTGCTATGTGAGTAATACAATTCGAATTATTCACCATGGTTTGATTTATCTATTGGTCCAAAAAGGCAAGAAGTTATTGATCAAACCCCTCTTCCTTGTTGAAGACCTTCTTGTTGAAGCCCCTGAACCTCCTAATAATGAGGAGGCTTCCCCCAACCCCAGATCCATCACCCCCTCCACCAAATTTTATCATACTCCAATCAAATACCTATTTTCCCCTTCACCACCCTTTAACAAAAAAATAAAATTCACCTCCACTCCCACCAAGGAGGCAACCACCATTAAAGAAACCCTATCCCTCTCCCTAGAAGACTCAATAGGCTAATGCAATAGATAATTGGGGTTTTTTAAGACAAGCTCAAACAAGTTAGGATGGCCATATCACACCTTTTTGCTAACTAAAATCAACTGAAAGTGGCTATGTTGAAACTCAAAAATGACTTGGATGTGGTACTAAATATGGAAGACACTCAGGTAGAAAATAAGATAGAATCAGTGGAGATTTATGAGGAATCCCTTGATATCCTAACCATCTATCATCATAAAGGGACTCCAAGTTTAACTCAGGATAAAACCATCCTTACCTCTAATGAAGGCCCCTTGAAGCATACCGGTGTAGGAATTAAAAAGGTTCTATTAAAGGAATCCAAATAGGAGACTAAGGAGGAGCAAGAGACTACTCAGGATGATACTAGCTCTGAGGAGCTTTCTAGTTCTACCTAATACTCTATTTGTGGTCTTTTTGAGAATATGGTTTTAGTTTGCTTTTGGGATTCTAGTATGTTTATGTTCAGTTGAAGGCCTTCTCTAAGATGCTATTGATCTTCAACTATTTTTCATTTTATACTACTTTTGTTTAAACTAGTGATTGTAGGAACCCTATAAAACCTACTTTATTCACCCTATCTAATAAAACAAAATATATATTATAATGTCTAACATGGAAAAAATTGTTAAAATTTATTTATAAAATGTAATTTTTTATATAAAAACGCAAAATTAGTGAATATTTTTTTGTAGACAACATATTAAAAAATATTTTAATGATATTAATTAAATATCAATGGAAGAGGACGGGGAAACATGACCTAAACAAACAAGGAGGATCTCCCTAATGTGGATGCCATACCCACCCTAACCAAATTAGTAGTAGATACATACAACTCAAAAAGCATGATGCAAAACTAAAAAAAAAAAGTGAAATATATAAGTCTTATAATAAAAAAATATTTAATTCTATCCAAGAATTTTTTTTGAACTTTTATATCAATATACCACTTATGTTAGTCGTCATGCCCAAAATTTCCATGATTAGAAACACAAAAAAATAAGCCATTTTTTAGAATGTACAATGCACATTCTACAAAATTTCATTACATGTTTGTTTATCCTTATTTATGTCACAAGATGCATAAATCATACAAACAAACTTGTACACCCAAAAAACATGTATGGTAATGTGTAAGTGGTCACATAATTGTTATGTAACCATGTAGGTCCCACTTGATTTAATTGAATTACATGCTCTCTCCCACAAGCCTATAAATCTCTAGGTGATCCCAATAGGACTCATGACCACAAGGACTATAAAGGAAATAAAAATAAAATGAGGAGGGATTGACAAAATATAGGATCCATCAATGCTATCCAACTCGTTATGGTGTTCACAAATGTCTTCGGGTGAATCCTACCAATCACAAGGTTTGGTTCACACTTAAGTCATAGTTAAAGTATATTTTTGAGTTTATTTAAATTTATTATGAAGTTATTAAAAAAATATCACATAGTCCCCCATACAACCTAAAAAAGGTTCTAAAATATCTTACATAATTTCCATGAAGATGGAGCATTCCATCTCAGCCATTAGATTGATTCAACCTTAAATGTCAGATTCATCAAAGGTGAGGAAACCCTAGGAATCCTTGTGGAGGTTAATAGAGGGTTAAAAATACCCATAAAGTCACAAAATTATTTTATATAAAGGAGGGAGGAGGTGTTGGAGGATGTTTTTCCATGGTCATCCCTCCTCTCCTTCAACCTTAGACAACTGCCACTAATGGAGTCTCCAAGCTTTTGGTCCTTTTTTCTACTTTTGTATTTTTATAAATATTCTTTGATACATGCTTGTTTGTTCCAATCTTGAAGGTAATCATATTATCAAAAAATAATCTAGGAGGTTTTAGTCTCTCAAAGTTTTCAAAAAGGTCTGAGGGAGCTCTACGCTCCACCAAAGCCATTAATGGTTACCAATAAGGTTTAGAAGGGAGTTATTTTAATTTTTAATATTTAGCTTATATTTTTAGCTCATGTAGAATAGTGAATAAAATTAATGGGTTTTCCATTTAAGGTCAACCCATCGTAGGGATTCTAAGAGACCTTAACTATTAAATACATCAAAAGGGACCTCTCAAAGACAAAAGAGGTAAATATTGAAACCTATGAAGTTCTAGGTCCTAAGACCTCTTCCATGCAGAAAAGCATGAAAACATTGATGGGGGTCCATTTTGGATTCCCTTGCCTACAGGTCTTTGGGTCTCTAAAATTGTGAGAATGAAACATGTATATTTTAATAGCAATAGTTCTAGTTTTAAAAATTCAATGTTTAGGCAAGGACTTTAGAAAGTCAAAGTTTAATAAAAATGAATTACATAATAACCAAAAATGATTTATTAATAAAAATTAATTTTAATTATTAATAGAAAAATTAACTTATAATAACACCAGTTATAACATAACCACCATACTTAATAAAATGGTGGTGAAAAAGGTAGCCGTGTGGATTAAAATCCATGTGGCCTTCCTAACCACCTAACAACAACTAAATAAAACACTATCATATGAACAGGTCTAGCTCACAATGGTCAATGTTGATCTAAATTACCTAATTTTTTTTGTGACCCCTTAAGGCCTATACATTATTTCATTTAGTCACATGAGTAGCCATGGATAGCCAAAGGAGGTTTCCTACCAAATAAAAGGTGCAGTGCCCTTTCCAAGGGCCTGTGTGTTGAAAAATTACCCTATAGAAAAGCCAAATTCTAAAATTCAAAACATGAGAATCATAAGATGAAAAATTATGAAATGAGAAACTATAAGCTCAAAAAATCCAAATATTTGTGCTAAATTTATTTTTAGAGGTTTTCTACCTCCAAAAGTGTGTAAAATAATTAAGCAAAGCTCATGGTTTTTACAAAAGAAAACGAACCCTTTTAAGTGGTTTTGGCTTAAAAATCCATATATTTTATACAGTGGCACACAAAAATATTTTTTTAGTTTCTATTGGACCCTAAATAATTCTAATACCTAACAAAATTTATTTAGATAATTTTTGATAAGTTTAAAATTTCATAAAATTTATACTAATGTTTTTAGCCCTTAGTGGCTTCATAAAAATCGATGCAAATTCAAAATTTTAGAAAGAATCATTATTTTTTCTACTAAATTTTGTACAAATATATAAATAAAAATACCCAAACAAAAATTACAATTTGATTTTTAACATAATATAATAATTTCATTTCTTGTATAATTTGATACAATCGGGTTGAAAAGTATGCAAGAGATAGAAGGTAATCAAGTAATTTATAATGTTTGTTAAAAATACTTCTTTATAAACATGATTCCAACTAAGTCATTTAATAAAATGGATCTCAAATAGAAAATACAATTTTTATAATTTAATATAAGTGTTTAAAAAGTGAGTCTTCAAATGAACTTCAAAAATTAATTACAAGGCTAATCAAAGGAGGGGCTCACCTCCCATCTATTTTCCATCATCAAGGGGATGACCTAAGCACCCGACCCTTAGGACTTCCAACTATGATAATATTCACATCATTGGTGTAAGGTGGAATAAGTTGACAACATAAGGTTTGGAAGATAGCTAAATCATGATAAGGATCACTCACTAGGCAACACATCTATGAGGTTTTCAAGTTTATTTATGTATCAGAGGCTTCCATATCAAGTATAAGGATAAAAGGAAAATAAATCACCATTTCAAATACCATAATGATAACAAGGCAACCATAACTACTTTCCAACATAGATGGACCACTAAAGGAGAAGAAGAAGGTGGGGATGACTCCCTATTTTTAGACCATCTCTTAGGCATGGGAGAAGATTAAAACAATTGACCATGTAAAAATGCCATGTAGAGGGTAACATGAATTACATTTCCACCAGCCACTATCACTATACAATAAAAACATCGTATAAGGGCATATGCATTGTTGCTCCACCAACCACTATCACTTATGCAAATAAAACCATATAGAAGGGCATAAGAAATATGGTTCCATCAACTTCTATAACTATGCAAAGAAAACCATGTATAAGGGCATATGAATTATGGTTCTACCAACCATTATTACTATGTAAATAAAAACATGTATAATGTTATAGTAATTATGATTCCATTAGCTGCTATCACTATGTAAAAAGAGAAAAATAAGGCAAGTAAACTCAAGCCCAATCGAGCAACCTAATGATGTTAAAACAAAAAAATAAATGGATTTTTAAAATAGCCAAAGAAAATATGAGGGATTTTGCATCTCCAAATCCTAATTGGGATATAAAATCAACCTGGTGGACATAGGCAAAACTGTGGCAAGAAATGGTAAAAAGAGGGTAGGCCAAGTGGCCCTACACCTCTTGAAAACAAGAAAAATTTTAAGGGAAAAACTTCTCATTTAAAAGTAAATAACATAAAATGAAAATATAAGGGTACATAGAATCCTACCTTGGTTATCCTTTGGGATATACATAAAGAATCTTCCACAAGTGCAAGGTTAAGTATCATTCTCACCAAGATTCCTTCATTCTCTACTTAGCTTCCTCTTTCTTCTTGAGGTCTCCTCCAATTTCTAATTTTAAAAATGGCCAAAAGGTTCCCTCAAGGAAGGTTTACCTTCCTAAAATAGGCTAAGCATTCTCCTTTAAATTCTAAAAGGAAGGTGAAGTGTCCCTTCCGATCCCTTGGACCAAGATTAACAAGTCTCCCCTAGAAATAACTTCTCTTACATTCCCATTGGGAAAGCAAGTCCATCCCTAATTAATGATCCCACTATATCATGCCAAAAATGGAACATGGGCTAGTAATTTGGCTTAATATACATGCCAAATAAGGTATTAACCCATAATATAGTCAAAGAGGGACTTAAATTCACCTCTAATAACTTATAAAATTCTCAAAATCCACTTGTAAATTTAGTTGAATGTGTCCATCAGAGTTTTGGGTTAATAGGGCCACTTATGTGGCTTTAAATTATAATTTATGATTTAAGTACAAGGTGAATTATACTCCTAATGTTTAAACTAAGAGTTATAAATAGTATATGTTTAACCCTTCTTTTATTATTTTGGATGAGAGTTAAAGGGTATAATATCTTATACACAAGGATGAATAAAACTATTCAAAAGCATGCTAGTTAATTTAATAATAAGACAAATGAAAATTCCTAATTAGAATGTTGAGTTATGATAAATATAGAAAGTACATTAAAATTAATAATTTGATTTCATAAACACTAGGAATGGACAGTAATTAGTTTATCTATAAATGCACAGGTAGATCTGAGATATATAGAGGTAGAAATAAGTAGGAAAAGGATCAAGATCCAATCATCAGATTTTGGAAATCTTGTTTCTAGAGGCATGGACACTTGCATCAGCCTTGGGACACTTTCATCAACTTAGGGGTCATGATATAAATATAATTATCTAATACAAAATATTCACTATATTTTAGAGTGATCACCTATATATTTATAGGTTTTTTTTCACCTATCTATTGATATATTTTATTCATGTGCATAGGTTGTAGATGACTATTTTTGGTTCAAACCCTAATTCTTCACCTTAGGTGTGTACCTTAAAAAAAATGTGTTAGTGGGATCATAGTATTGAACTAACACCCATGACCCCTCTATTATTGAACACTTCTTACATAGCTAATAATCTTTATATGGCCTTAGACACATGTTTTTATCTCCTAAGTGTTGGTTTGTATGTGCATAACGATGAAATATGTTATATGCAAGGGTATGCAATTATCTAGATTTTTATTTGAGTGCTTCAAACCTTTAATATGATATCTCCTATGATTGATATGAAAATAGGAAAGAATAGGGTAGTATAACTCAGTTATGTAATCAATTTAATGACCTTGAATAAGTGTTTGCTCGATATTTTATAGATGTTTAATGAATTGGATTAGATTTGTATTTATACCACATCTTTTATAAATATCTCATGGTAGGGTTCAATAAGTCAAATAGTCCAACCCAAATGTTTTGAAACACTTTTAATTTGGATGAATTTTGAGGATTGGATACTTGATAAGAATATAGACACTTGCATCAATGAAAGTGTTGCTATATGGGATGTAAATGTCTGGCAAGATAGGAAGCTACTAAGTATCTAAAACTAATAATGAATGATATATACCATGTTTTAGGATTTTTTACTATAAAATATATCTATCTCATCAAAATGATAGGTTCAGACCAAAAGATAAGCAAGTAGGCACAAAGAGATGGTGAATGTGAGCCTTTTGGTAATAAGAAGGTCTAGAATTGAAGGATAGAGCGCTGATAGGTATTCATCAAGTACATAATAATAATATGATATATAAATCATATTTTAGCATCTATAGTATCTATGTGGTTGAATAGTGCTAGGAGGGTTAAGGAAGTCCACAAATTTCCACTATGTTGACATATGACACAAACAATGCTTTGAATCATGTAATGGTCAAGTACACATGCCACCACTTTAACAATGATGTGATCATGCCCGATGTATTCCTATTTCCCTCATCGACATCCTATATAAAATTATATAAAATTTGCTAGCCTAGATATCCAAATTATTTGAATGAAACAAAAAATACAAGTGATTCCAAACATACAAAGTGCATAGAGCATATACAAGGCATAACATCTCAAAAATTAACTTGAATAAATAAATTATCATGTCATTGACATCATAATGAATAAAATAATCATCTATTCTAATCATATATATATTATTGTGTAAGTCAAATAAATAACATCACATAATATATAAATCTTTGTCTTAGACAAAAGGACCAATAACATCTTGTGTCTTAATAATACATAAAGCATGTCTCAAAATGATGTGTGTACAACACAAAATGTCTAAAAGTATGCACTATGAAAATATGTGTCTCTAATAAAACCTAAAATGATCTAGGTGATCTTATTTATAGCCCTATATTTGATTAAAGAGGTATATAGAAATGAAATAACACAAGGGTGATAATCAAATCTATAACATGCCAATTAGATGATAAAATGAGATATAGGCATATGATAATTCATAAAATTGAGATAGTATAAATATGGAAATTAAAACTAAGATATGTATGGAAATGATAAGGAAGTAATATACTTAGCTAATTTTTACATTGACACAGTGCTAGATCTAGAACAAGGAGAAAACAAGCTAGAAAGAAATTATGGAATAGTCATTATTTTCTAGTTTTAACACTTCTAGCATTATAGACACTAACATCAACCTAGGATAGTTACGTCGATACTACTTTCTAGGTTTGACATAAGTTTCATAGACATAATACCTACTAAAAAAGGATTTGACCACTTGGATGCTTCTAGGTTTTGCTTCACCTTTGTTTTGGTGCATTCAAATCTAGGTCATGGACTGTCACTCCTTGTGAAAAGGTAAAACCCTATTTTTTCATATTTATAGTGACTTTAGGGAAAAATGGGTTAATGGGAACACATTTTAGATCTAACACTAAGGACCCTACTCTCAGTGGGTGTTGCCTACATAGCTAGTACTCTATAAGAGGGCATCATACTCATGTAGTTGTCCCCTACATGTTAGCTTGTATATAAATCATGTAATATGTGAAAAATAAGTACAATAATGACCTAACTTATACATCAAAAAATTAAGATCTTAGGATACTCATTTATTACTTCAGACCTATAGATGTGTTGTATCTATGAATGATATGGAAATAGGGAATCTTTTTTTCAATTGAATTCTCTTTGAGTGATCTTTGGTAAGAATACTTGGTAATATTCCCATGCTTCTAGGTCTTGTAAGTGAAGAATGAATAAGTTTGATATTGTATTTATATCAATCCCTTTAGAGTAATAACTCACACGAAAACACTTAGGCTAACCACTAGGATACATTTAATTTAAAAATTAGATGAATTTAGGACACTAGATAGTTGTGTTAGGTTAGGACACTAACATTGCCACTAGTGTTATACCATCTATTAGTTTTCAAGGAGAAGGAAAGTAGAAACAAGATCAAAAATTGAATAGGTGTAAGATAAGTACATTTTAAGCATTCTAAGAAAGATAAAAGGCATAGGATATCAACATAAGAATGGTTAAACTAAGAGATATAGGCTAAAGGGCATAAGATAGAGAAAATGCAAGATTTACATAAGTGGGAAAGGTCTAGAACTAAGAGGAACAACCAAGGTCTGAGTTTTCTAAGTGTAAAAGAATGATGTGCTATACAATCCATAAATATGGTATACATTTACCCCACTTTTAATCTAGGAATGAAATTGATAGTTTAAATATAAGGAATGTGTACCTGGGTGTGTATGCACACCTTATCTTTACATGTGCCCAATTTAAGTGTTTTATTTGTGACTAACTTGAAACTAATAACATGTTACAATGTATAATCAATGCATAAAATCTAATATTGATATTAATTTAAATATATTAAATTTGAAATATCAAGGTTTAGGAGTACACCTATGTGTCAAATTAACCACCTTGCCTTTTGGTAAGTTGTTTTGAAAAAAATGGTATCATTATAAGGCTCTAAAAATTATATTAGGACAAATATAGATATATCTTTATGTATATACACACACACACACACACACACACACACACAAGAGAGAGAGAGAGAGAGAGAGAGAGAGAGAGAGAGAGAGAGAGAGAGAGAGAGAGAGAGAGAGAGAGAGAGAGAGAGAGAGAGAGAGAGAGAGAGAGAGAGAGAGAGAGAGAGAGATTCCCCCAACCTTAGAGAAAAGGTGAGTTTCCACCTGATAGTTTATATTATCTCAACTATGTAACCCAATGATACTTATAACCTAGTGAGGTTGGATGATACAATCAAGTTCAACATAAAAAATTGGAAAGATTGAGTGATTTGATCACCTCAACTACACTAAAAGGTGAACTAACTTATACAGTAGATTGGCTCAATAAAGTCTATAAAAGTTCATGGGGTATATGTATGAAAAAGTCTATTATGTATTAATATTCCATAAAAGAGTTTTGGAATTTGAAACCGATTTGGATTTTTCAATATTAGGTGCACATTGCATAACATATGCACCTTAGATATGTCTTATGCTGAAATTGTGTATAACAACGGTACCGATGTATAAAATTATTCCATAACTATGAATTTGAATCATATAATTGTGTGTTTTGGCTAATTCAAAAAACTAAGTGTGGATGACATGCTTCCAAATCATGCCCCCACTATATATGGACAAATATTAAAATTGGTATAAGTACTAATGTGGAGCAGCATGTTTCTAAAACATGCCCCCACTATAATCTAGAGATGTTGAATATTGAATAAGTGTGGAGATTGTTCTTCCAAATCATGCCCTGACTAAACATGAGAAATTTGAATCTATGGAAACCATGCCCATATGACATGCCCCCAATAAATCTAAAAACTAATATAAGTACCATATATTAAATGAATGTGTATAACATGCTTCTATGGCATGCCCCCACTAATATGCCCCCCTCCTTGAGGTGAGTGAAAGATAGAAATTGGTAATTATCTCACCTTAAAATTTTAAGACATTTGTATAATCTATGCATGTAACCATGTAGCATATAAAAGAAACATGTCTAGATAGATATAACATTGAAGCACATAGAACCAATGTGATCACATGTAGGCTTAATATGCATGATAAGAATCATGGAAATGTATATATATTAATAGTAAAAGCTCAAAAAGAAAACAATCACACACATAAGATCCTTCAAAATTAAGTCAAAAGGTAATGGTCCAAGGAGACTATAAATAAAGGGCATGTTAAAATGCCACACAATCAAAGGGACATGACTTAGTCAAATTTCCATAAAACTAAGAATGATATATTAAAAAGTCAATACAATAAACCATGACATATGAAAATGTCAAAGAAATTATACATAATCATGAGGGTGGTGTTATCACTTGGATTTTCACCATTTGAGGAGATGTCACAACTCTCCTCATCCAAGTGGCACAATTGAAACACCTCTAGGCTTGTGGGTAGCCTATGAATGAGGTGAATCTCTAAATAAGGATAGCTCCCTTGATGTACCACTTTGGATCACTACTACACCTAAACTTTAATAGGGGAAGGAAAAGAGAAAACTAAAAGAAAAATATCCTAAGGGAGGTGATACACCAAATAAGTTGATGACTTCTAACCAGCTACATGTTACACATGAAACCAAGGGATTAACCAAACATACACTTCTCCAATCTACATTTTCTCACATCAATGTTACATTATGAGGCTATGGATGAATGTTTAGGCTAGAAATACTAGATAAGAGGCCTTGAATGGCAATAGCAAATAGACTAACTCACTCAACCTTGACACTTCATAGAACACTTCACATGCCCTATAAGAAGAAATTTTCTAATTGAAAATAGGTGAGAGAATGAAACAACATGCTAAGGAAACAAGAGTTATCACTTAAGCAAAATCAAAAATTAAGGTAAGCATACTATGAATAGTCATAAAAGAGGTAAAAATAATTAGTCTTTATTGATCCATGGTATGAAAATGAGAAGGACTTCACCATACTTAGGTGGAGCATAACTTACAATAGCGAAAAAGGCTAGTTCTTATAGAACTTGAGAGAGAGAGAGAGAGGAGTAAAGAGAAGTCCAAAGGTCACAAGGACACTTGTAAAGCTAAGAAAATAATTTAATTATGAATTAGAAGAGGATGTATAATGGACCATGTAAGGTCATAAGTGACAAGTGGCTATCCAAATCATCAAACTCTTGTAAAGTGGTATAAGTTTCCTTTAACTGGCTTAGAAAAATTGCCTTAATGATCATCCCTCTTAGAATATATCAAAAATAAATAGTGATAGGTATGATGATTAAAATGAGAGGGAAGAATTTTAGACATGTTGTTTGTAGTCCTAGTCATTTAGAATCATCTAGAAGTGAGCCATCACCATCTGCAGTCTAAGAAACTCCTCTTTCCCACACCTTGCACACTTGGACTCAAATTTGCCTTTATTTTTCCATGAAAATACATATAATGGAGTGGATAAATTTTTTCAAGACCCTCCATGGCCTTAGAGGCATTAGGCACACCTTAAAATCAGCTCACTTGAAGTTTTTCGCCCCTCTCACTAGCTTGGTCACTATGAAAGTTTTGACTAGATAAGATGAGAGCTCTTATTGAGGAACTTAAGAGTTTTTATAAGGTATTAAATGAACATGGGGAGTTATAAAAAGTCTCAATCTTCCCCCAAAATTTTGTTTCATCTCTTATAACCTCTTGAAGCCTATAAAATACATAAAATAGTTAAAAAAAACCTATTTTATAACCAAGCCATATAATTTCATACAATAAAATAGGATGGGGAGGAGAATAAAATAGTATTTTAAATCATCCAATAAATTTCATGGTAAAAGTATGCCATTATATCAGCTTGCCATCCTCATTTCCTCCAATTGGTCACTAGTAAGGGTTTAAGCCTATTTTTACTCATGAGGTTTGTTCATAAAGTTCTAACATTAGAATTGTAAACCAATTTAAAAATATCATTTTTAAAGCCCTTGATAACACCTCCAACCTTATTTTATTCCCATTCATAACCTCCAAGAATATATGAGCATCTAAACTTCTCCTATTAAGCTCCTTTATCCTTTTCCTATAAGCATAGTGTTGTCTCTGATCCAAAAATGGCTTCCTCAAGGGTCTATTTTCATTATAAAATATTATAAATGTATATAATTACTCAAAAACATGTTTCAATAGGTTATAAATCTCACCTCATGCTAAAATTGGATTTGACCTTTCATTTGTACCTTAGGCCTAAACCTTGCTTATCAAGCCTAAGTTGTCTACCTTGGTGTTTTAGACCATCCTGTTCGGTCTTATCCTCCCTACTTGGTTTCCAATGTTTTTATAGATTGTATACAACTTTAAAAATCTTATTGAAGGGTATAAACATCTCTTGGTCCATCCATTTCACCATTCTTTCCAAGATTGCATGTTCTACTCATAAGGGAGTGCCCTCTGTCTGAGATAAAGTAGAGGGAACTCCCTTTATTCCATCATAAAAAATGAAGACTTGATAGGGTTATCCAGGTTATGGATACCATTTGTACCAAAATTGGGCCCGTGTTTGGGTCATCTGACCTTCCAACTCCCTTAAAACCCAAAATATACTGTGTAAAAGGTGGATTGTGTGTAGTGTTTTGGTGTGAACTGTGTAATACATTATCTGAGCCCCTCTCTTTGTTATATGTTATATCATGAAATATCCATGAGAATAGTTTTACCATGATGGGGGTGTTATAATTTTCTCTTATCACTCCAATTTTCCATGTTCCTTTCCATACATTCTACCTAGTCAGGACTGAGTGTCACTTGATTGTGTTTTGCATTGGAAGGGCACTTGTAGGTGTATGATTGTATGTTTTGGGATCAAGAATAGGGTCTAAAAACTCTTAATGATTACCTAGAGTCAATTTTTACTTGTTTTAAGTCATTTTTTCACCTTTTATAGGCTAGACCTCACCAAAACATACTCTTTTTTATTCTCTGCCTCTTATAGTTAACTACAGTTGACTATGAGAAGTTTTGTAGGTATTCTTGCCTATAATTAGTACATGAAACCTAGATAAACTATATAAATATCTCATTATATACTTTTAGGACCATTTTATACTTATTTGGATTAATTTTTCTCATTCGTATGCTATATCAACACTCATACTTCACTTCTCAGTCCACTGCTACCTACAATCAATAGTGGTTGACCTCCTTGAAGTAAAAGGCTTACAAGTTGGCATTATACTTTGAAAGTTATGACACATGTTGTTTGGGAGTCCACTAAGTGAGTTGGAAACATCCTTTATATATAATTTTTGATTTTATCCTACTCAAACTTTTATCTTAAATTATATGTTCCTACATTCAACTGTAGGTGTGTATCTCCTTTTGAAGGGCACCTATAGGTGTGTATGGGGGTCCAAAACACAACCTATCAATATTTTATTAATGATATTTATGTTCATGGTGTGTTTTTAACTTAAAAATTCCATTCAAATCATGAGAACATGCCTTAATATCTCCTTGAATTGTTAAGATCACTTATACCTTTAAAACCTGTAGATACAACTGTTTGGATTTAGTGGTTCAAGGGGCATCTTTAGGTATCCCAAAAAATATCTTCCACTAACTTTATACCCTTGAAACATTACATAGTCCCTATTATATATAGGGGATACAAATAAATACATTAGGATGCATCATAATCATTGACAACCTTACCATATGTCTTTGCCAAAATAGCCCTAAGCCTCTATTTTACATTTTTGGGGAATTAGGTCCTTGAATTGGTCATTTGATCTTTTCAAGGTTTCAAATTCCTATTTTGACAACCTATCATTCAAAATAGATATGAAATGATATATTCACCATAATAATAAATTCAAGAGAGTTTCATCATCTATTTAAAAACCTAAAAATGGTTCTTCTACTCTCTATGGTACCACCTGTAGGTGTTTATTTTGATGTGTATAGGTAGTGAATGAAAAATTATGGGTAAATTGATAAGTGTAAACAATGTACTATTTTTATTTTACCTATAATGAGTTTATACCTCTACCAAGGATTAAAAATAGACTCTTTTCATTTTCAATACTTCCTTCCCATATGGTGTCATTATGAGATACCTATAGATAGATGTTCATGGCAAGAGACTAGTATGTAGGCAGTAAGCATGAATTTAGGTAGTGCACCAAATAATATGATTATATAATAAATTAATATACCATAAATGGTGTTAAAATTAAAATATTAGGATGATTCAAACTCAAAACAAGCTCTTACACTTCCTTGTCAATGTTGAACCCTCCATGAGAGCACATGTTCATGATAGTTAGAAAGTAAGCTGACTGCATGATGTTTATGACTGGAATCCCATGAAAAATTGTTTGGATAATGATATTGAGATTTTATATGACTAATAATTACAATGAAACACAATAATGAACCTATCTCCACCCTCTAAAACCACTATCAAAGTAGGAAGACATGGGAAATGGTGGAAACTTCCCTACAACATAGAATGGTACTTTCTCCTATAAAATGAGATAATTTGCATATATAAACACCTTAAAACACTAAAATAGACATGAATATAAATTTAATAATGATCAAACATCATCTATAAATAATATAAAATGAAACAAATCCTATGGGGTGCATAGATTAGTAGGCATCAAAACACAACCAAGTTCATGAGGATGGGTCATAAAGTACAAGCCACCATTATTAAAAATATTATTATGGAAATAAATATCTTTGAGTGTAATTTCACATACCAAATTTTTTTGACCTGGGACCTCACTTGCTAGTTGTACCAAGTACAACCTAAAGACTAGTTCTGTGTGTCTAGAATGGTGAAAAAGTAGCAGAATAGTTTTAACTTAAAAATGACACTTTTAGAGAATTTAAAATGTGTAAATAAGATTTATGAAGTTATAAATACATTTCATTTCCTTCTACCATGTGTCAAACTCTGTCATAGGTTTTACACATGCCAAACTCTTCTCTTTTCCAAATAAAATTACTCTTTCTTCTAAAACACCTACCACTTTTAGTTACCAACAATTTATTAAGACATATTAGGACATATAGGGTGTGACATAACCTTTTTTAACCTTCAAATTTCCCAAAGGGGTCATACAAGTCATTAAATGCCCCTTTTTTGACCCCAAAATGACTCTAAATCCTATAAGGACTAAAATGACTCTAAATCCTATAATGACTCTAAATCCTATAAGGATGTATTATATATTTTTCATGAACTAGTTGGTGGAGGTGGAACATAGGACTCAAAATCAGGCTAAGAATGAAAAGTAAGATATTTTTTTATGTGTTCTTGAGGAAGGGGAGGTAGACCTTGGGTTAAGATAGCTTGGTTATCTTCCTTCCACTGGAAAATCAATTCATTCACATCTATTTTATATTGAATACTTTCTTTAGGGAGGATAGATGGGATGTGTTTAGGCATAGGATCTTTTGGTTCTAAACCTTTCATCACACCCTTAGTAACTTCATTCTTGACTCTAAATCTTCAATTTGCTTGGCTAGGTTCTCTTCGAAAATTCTATCTTGAAGTTTATAGGCATCATCATAAAGATGAGGAGTACAAGAGGGATAACATAAAACACAAGAGGTCTCTTGAGGAAGGGTGGGAGGGATTTGCATAGGCTCAACCTCTTTCTCAACTTCACACTCCTTATTAAGGCTTCTATCCTCTTTCTTTCCTCATGACTCCACTATCTTATTCCATTTTAGGATGTTAAGATTAGGAGTCTATTTTTGAGGATTAGATGAAGTATTAAAAAAACTTAGAATCTCCCTGGGATTGGATTCTCTACCTTGTCTCCAACTTGTAATCTTATATCTAGAGGTCACTTCTTGAGGTGGGGATGTAATTGGAGAGGGAAATGAGGGATTAGATTCCACTTTTTTTCCGATGACATGGACTATGCATATTATCCAACTCAATTTTCTTATCAATTTTAGCTTAAAAAATAAGGTTTCTCTTTTCAACTCTCTCTTCTAACTAATTGGGAAAAGGATGACTTTGATAAGCTTGATTGGGATCATGAGTGGGAACCATGTGGGACTAATAACAATCTTGTGTAAGTGGAAATGAAGGATTATAGGTTTTTTGAGGATAAATTCCATGAATTATTAGACTATCCTCTAAGGAAGAAATCAAGCCACTCACATCTAACATCTCACTTGTGAGCCTTTGCCAATTTTCTCTCTCAATAGGTGCCCACTCTCTTTTGACTAGCTCTAATGCATCTCTCACTTTATGAATAAGATGATTAGGAATATATAGACCATATCCCCTTTGTGTATCAAGATCAAAAATGTATTTATCATATCCCAAAAGAATTTTCTTGAAGGTTGAAATGGACTGACTTGAGAAGTGACTAGGTTGACTAAGAGGAGCAAGATATTGAGAAGGCTAGTTATAGGGCTAATAAACTTCATGAATTGGCTCACAATGATCATATTTGAGCTATTAAGAATCATAAAAAGGATGATATGTATTTCCATTATATTGATAAACCTCACCAACTTGTGTAAAACAAAACTCAACACCAAGGTCAGCCATGGAACTTAATTAGGAATTAAAAATATAATTAATGGTTATCAACAATCTTCAAAAGGAATATCTAGGCTACTTGACTAGTTGATGTAATATTAGAATCACCATTTATGTTTAGATAAATACCTCCAAAGGTTGATTATTGAAAGATAATACCAAAAATCTTATAACTTTTTGGACTAAGAGTTCCACAGGGTGTGCTAAAAACTATTATCACTTGGATTTTCACCTTTTGAGGAGATGTCTCAGCTCTCCTCATCCAAGTGACATAATTGAAACACCTCTAGGATTTTGGGTAGCCTATGAATGATTTGAATCTCTAGATAGGGCTATCTTCCTTGATGTACCACTTTAGATCACTACTACACCTAAACTTTGCGGGGGAAAGGGAGAGAGAAAATTAAAAGAAAACTATCCTAAGGGATGTGATACACCAAATAAGTTGATGACTTCTAACCAGCTACATGCTACACATGAAACCAAGGGATTAACCAAACATACACTTTTCCAATCTACATCTTCTCACATCAATGTTACATTATGAGGCTATGGATGAATGTTTAGGCTAGGAAGACTAGACAATAGGCCTTAAATGGAACCGATGAATATAATAACTCACTCAACCTTGACACTTACTAGAACACTTCACATGCCCTAAAAGAAGAAGCTTTCCAACTAAAAATAGGTGAGAGAATGAAATAACATGCTAAGGAAAAGAGTTATCACTTAATCAAAATAAAAAATTCAAGTAAGCACACTATGAATAGTCATGGAAGAGGTAAACATCAATATTATTTATTTATCCATGGTATGCAAATGAATAGGGCTTCACCATACTCAAGTGGAACATAAGTTAAAATAGCTAAAAAGGCTAATTCTTATAGAACTTGAGAGAGAGAGGAGAAAAGAGAAGTCCAAAGGTTATAAGGAATCTTTATAAGATAATAAAATAGGTTACTTGTGCATGAGAAGAGGATGTAGAATGGACCATGTAAGGTCAAAAGAGACAAGTGGTTATCCAAGTCATCAAACTCTTACAAAGTGGCATAAAATTCCCTTAACTAGATCTAGAAAACTACCTTCATGATTAATCTATTTGAACATCCCAAAAATAACTAGGGATAGGTTTGATGATTGGAATGAGAGGGAAGGATTTTAGACATGCCTCTCCATGTATTGGTTGTAGTTGTGGTCATTTGAAATCATTTGGAAATTTTCCATCACCATTTGCATTCTAAGAAACTCCTCTTTCCCACACCTTACACACTTGGCCTCAAATTTGGCTTTATTTTCTCATAAAAATGTGTACAAGGGAGTGGATGAAAAGTTTCAATACCCTCCATGGCCTTAGAGTCACCAGACACACCTTAAAATCAACTCACTTAAATTTTCCACCCCTCTCACTAGCTTGGTCACTATGCCAGTTTTGATTGGTTGAGATGAGACCTCCTATTGAGTCACTTAGGAGTTGTTATGAGGTATTAAATTAACATGGGGAGTTATCAAAATTCTCAATCTTCCCCTAAAGTTAGTTTCATCTCTTGGAACCTCTTGAAACTAACACAATGCACAAAATAGTTAGAAAAACCTTATTTTGTACCTCATCCATATAATTTCGTACAGTCCAATAGGATGGGGAGGAGCCTAAAATATTATTTTATAACATAAAATAAATTTTATGATAAAACTATGCCATTATATCAGCTTCCCATCCTCATTTCCTTCAATTGGTCACTAGCAAGGGTTTGAAAGGGTTTAAGCCTATTTTTGCTCTTAAGGTTTGTTCATAAAGTTCTAATGTTGGAACTAAAAAAAATTTCAAAAGATAATTTTTAAAGACCCTTTATAACACCTCAAACCTTCTTGGATTCCCATGCACAACCTCCAAGAAGATATGAGCATCTAAACTTCTCCTATCAAGGTCCTTTCTCCTTTTCCTATAGGCATAGTGTTGTCTATGATCCAAAAATGACTTCCTCAAGGGTTTATTTTCATTAAAAAAGATTAGACATGTCTATAATTACTAAAAAACATGTTTCAATAGGGTTTAAATCTCACCTCATGTTAAAATTGGATTTGACCTTTCATTTGTACCGTAGGCCTAAACCTTGCTTATCAAGCTTGAGTTATCTACCTTGGTGTTTTAGACCATCCTATTGGGTATTATCCTCCCTTATTGGTTTATCATGTTTTTAAATATGTTATCTAAATTTACAAATCTTCCTAAAGGTTATAAACATCTCCTGGTCCATCCATTTCACTATTCTTTCCAAGATTGCAGGTTTTACTCATAAGGGAGCGCCCTCTATCTAAGAAAAATAAGAGGGCACTCCCCTTATTCCATCATAAAAAATAAAGACTTTATAGGGTTATCCAGGTGATGTATACCCTCTGTACAAAAATTGGTCCTCTAGTTGGGTCATCTGGCCTTCCAATTCCCTTAAAACCAAAAATAGATTGTGCAAAAGGTGGACTGTGTGTAGTGTTTTGGTGTGACCTGTGTAATATATTATCTAAGACCCTATCTTTTTTCTATGTTTATCATGAAATATCCATGAGACTAATTTTACCACAAGAAAAAATAACTAAATCAACCACATAAAAAAAAGGAAACACACAAATAAAACACACTAACAAGACACACATGTGCTCAAAGCACTTAGGAAAAATAGAAAGAAAATAACTATACACACCTAACAACTAAGCATTCCTCCCTTTTCAGGATCAAAATGAAATTTCCATGCATCATCTTCTTCATGAGATGGATCATGGTGCCAATCATGTTTCTCTTTAGATTGAACACTTGATAGATCAAACCTACTTCTTGGCACTTCACTTGATCTAATCTCATGATCAACTTTCATCTTCTTTTTAGTCATGGTTTCAAGAGAAATGGTCTCTTTTTCCTTGAAATATTGAGGCCAATAGAAGCTTGTTTTAACCTCTAAAGGTTGATGTAAACTTTTATCTTGCTCATCTATGACATTTGAACAATGTCATCTTGCTTATCATCACTTTTTATTATCTCTAAAGAAGTTATATACCCCTTGAGAGACTCAAAATCATTTTAAATGTTTTCAAAATTTTGTTACAAATACTCATATTCTTTTTGATTAACATCATGAAGGGGAACAAAAAGAGAAGCTCCTTTATCTTCTTATTTAGAGTCCAAAAGGACTTCATCCAAGATTTCTTATTTGTAACAAGGAAGACATTCTTCATCATCAACCAAACAAGAATGCTCAAAATAAGGAATCACCTCTTCTTCAACACTTAGAACCTATTGAGGGCTCTGTTGACCATTTTTGGTCCTACAGGCCAAAATCGGTCCCCCCTTTTTTCCTCTTGCTATTCTGAGCCAGTACATTTTAATTTTTCATAAGTCTGGAAATTTCTACAGACTCTGTAGGTTTTCTATGGACTCTACAGGTTTTCTATGGACTTTTCAAGTTTTCTACAAACTCTGTAGAGATTTCTACAGACTCTGCAAGTCCATTTCTACGGACTCTGCAGGCATGGATTTCTATAGACTTAGCAGTGAGAAACGAGTTCCCAAAACTTAGGCACAAAATGGATCATTCCAAGTTCCCTTGTAGAGGGTAGTTTAGGAATCAAAAGCCTTACGGAGGGTAGGGAACACTTTCAAAAGAGGCCACAGAGAAAAGCCGTAAAGGGAAGTTTCTTTCAAAAATTTGTTCAAGGCAAAGAAAGTACCCTTCGAAAAGGTTGTTTCCAATTTTTTTGAAGGGCACTTTTCAAAGGGCAGTCAAAGAAGCAAAGGAAGAAATCCTTTAGACTTTTTTCCAAAGAAATTGCTTCAGACAAAAAGTATGAAGGAATTCAAAAGGGCTACAAACAAAAATCCTGTAAAAAAGACTAAGGCAAAGGCTAGAATAATTTCTTTGGATTTTTTTCTGAAGGAATTCCTTCGAACAAAAAGTTTGAAGAAATTCAGAGGAAGGCCATGAGAGGAAAAGCTGATGGAAATTCTTAAGGAAAGCAAAGTGGTCGAAGACAATTCTTACAGACTTTTTGTCTGTGGGAAAATTGTCCACAGGGAAAAAGCCCAAAGGAGAAACTCGCCAAGGAGATAAAAGACCGCCCGAAGGGTATGTGCCCTTATGGGGGGATCTTGTCAAATGAAGGGGACTTCTCCATAAGCCAAAGGGTCACCTCTCCTTCGAGAGGATGTAAAACAAGAAATCTAAAGGAAAGGGAGCGATGGAAAAGACTGAATCAAGAGGAAAGCTGAAGAAAGTCCAAGGGATGACGGGCCCAAGGACGTCAAAATCAAACATGACAAACTAGCTATTAAAAGTTCAAATGCAGTGACAAGTGTATGAACATCAATTTAAAGGCTCGTGAAATAGCCTTTGATTTTGAAAATCAAAATGGAAGAGCCCAAGGAACTCAGTGACACACCAAAAGATAGCCTCGAGGGCCGAAGGGGCCAGAAAAAGACAAGCTGAGAAGAAGACAAAGTGCAGAAATGGACAAACAGTCTAGGTGGCAAAAGGGAGGCAAGTTATTGCTAGGTGGTCATCAAATGGTGCAAATAGTAAATGGCATGGCTTGTTTTCTCCATTTTGCATTTATAAGGGGACAAACTACATAAAATTTGGAAGGAACAGTCTTATTTGTAGGAAAAGAGGTGCGACCCGTGCTTTCACATTAATGTTTGAATTCCAAAGTCAAGATCATCAATTACATAGCATGGTTCCAGCAAGCCTCTTATAGAAGAATGACACATCAGCAATAGTGACTTCCTCTTCCCAATGCTCTCAATGCACATGGGTCAACTTGTCAAAGAGCACCAAAGTCTTTTCCAAAGTGGTGCCTTTACTTCTTCTCCTCTTTCTATATATTGTAAACTTCTCATTTTGAGAAGGATGGATTCTCTTAGCCTGTAAGGCAAAGCTCTGCCCAAAATCTCTCAGGCTTGTAAGGCAGAACTCTGCCAGATTTTACCTTGAATAAAGACTTAGCATTTTACCTCCATTTGGACTTACACTCATGCATATGTCTATGTTTTATTTTTGTGTTAAGTCATTTTATTTTATGCTTTTCATAGATCGATTCCAGCATGTCTAGTGCATTGTGAAGTTTCTTCTTTCGTAGGTTTACCAAAAGTGTCTATAACAAAAATATAGGTACATGTGAATACGCTGCCAAAGTGTGTCTCAGAACACCTTTGATAGTTCTTCCTCCCTGTATCTCTATGGACCCCTGACTCACTAAAACAAAAGAGTTTCCCACATTAGATGAAGTGTATGGGCACTTCTTCTTGGTGAAAAGTGTATGTTCGGGCTAAGTGGGTCATCATTTTTGGTGTATCACATTTTTATTTTTAGGTTTAGGTTCTATTTTCAGCATCCTTCTCCCTTTTCATCCCCCCCTTTTTTTTCATTTATTTATTAGTAGTAGGAAATCTAGGGCCTAAAAGATACATCAGAGTGAGCTAGCCCTTATCTAAAGACTCTCCCCTCTAGCTTCATTGGTCCCACAGGTGAGAGGGGAGTTTCCATTGTTGCGTGTGGAAGGTAGGAGCTTGGCCTCCTGCTTAGGGTGTAATCCATTGAATCAATAGTTTTTGGCACACTCAATGGGACCAACTAGGACAGGTTGTGTCCAAAGAGTTGAAGAATTTTTGGTGTGTTATTTATCAAACCAGCCTTTGGAGGCTTTTTCATCAACACCAATGGCAACTCTGAGTTGAATCAACTGGTTAAGCAATCTAGGTGCCATTAAGAAATCTTATTTTTATATGTATAATCCCTTCACCCAGCATCATGGGCCTTATGTTCCTTCATATTACCATGATCAAACTCATGTTTTTCATGAAATCCCATCAAGAAGCTTTCCTAATCTTCCTCAACTCCCTCAGGTCACTGATCCTAATGGGAAGATCTTGACTTGAAAGGAAATAGTGGAATCATGGGGCAGGAAAGAGGAGAAGAAAGGTTTTGCTCAAAACCTTGAAGAGGACGAACCTGCTCTTATTCATGATGATTCCTATGATCTCCAAGAAAGGCTCTTCTAAGAAGATATAGCCAGGAGAATTACAGAGTTAGAATCCAGAGAGAGATTCCTCAGCCAATGTGTGATGGATGGTTTAGACCCAATGGCACATTCCATTTCTGAACACACACAAAGGAAAACAATCCGTACCCAATGGATTTTAAGGAAATTGGTCTCTAAGCATAACAGGCATGCTTTCCCTGGGAGTCACCAATTTGTTGACCATTTTTGGTCCTATAGGCCAAAATTGGTCCCCCCTTTTTTTCCTCTTGCTATTTTGAGCTAGTACATTTTGATTTTGCACAAGTCTAGAAATTTCTACGGACTCTACAGATTTTATACAGACTCTATAGGTTTTCTACAAACTTTGCAGAGATTTCTACAGACTCTGTAGGTCCATTTCTACTGACTCTGCAGGCATGGATTTCTACGGACTCAGCAGTGAGAAATGAGTTCTCGACACTTAGGTGCAAAATGGATCATTCTAAGTGCCATTACAGAGGGTAGTTCAGGATTCAAAATCCCTTATGGAGGGCAGGGAACACTTTCAAAAGAGGCCACAGAGAAAAGTTGTAAAGGGAAGTTTCTTTCAAAAATTTGTTCAAGGCAAAGAAAGGACCCTTCGGAAAGGTCATTTCAAATTTTTCCAAAGGGCACTTTTCAAAGGGTAGTCGAAGAAGCAAAGGAATAAATCCTTCAGACTTTTTATCTGAAGGAATTCCTTCAGACAAAAAGTATGAAGGAATTTGGAAGGGACACAAACAAAAATCTTGCAAAAAAGACTAAGGCAAAGGCTAGAATAATTTCTTCAAATTTTTTGTCTGAAGGAATTCCTTCAGACAAAAATTCTAAAGAAATTCAGAGGAAGGCCGTGGGAGGAAAAGCCGATGGAAATTTTGAAGGAAATAAAAGTGGTCAAAGACAATTCTCATAGACTTTTTGTCCACGGGAAAATTGTTCATGGGTAAAAAGTATACGGGGAAAAAGCTCGAAGGAGAAACCCATCGAGGAGATAGAAGACCACCCAAAGGGTATGTGCCCTTACGGGGGGCTCTTGTTGAAAGAAGGGGACTTCTCCATAAGCTGAAGGGTCACCTCCCCTTTGGGAGGATGCAAAACAAGAAATATGAAGGAAAGGGAGTGATAGAAAAGGCCGAATTAGGAGGAAAGCTGAAGAAAGTCTAAGGGGTGACGGGCCTAAGGACATCAAAATCAAGCAGAGAAAACTAGCCGTTGGAAGTTCAAATGCAGTGATGAGTGTGCGAACATCAATTTTAAGGCTCATAAAATAGTCATTGATTTTGAAAATCAAAATGGAAGAGCCCAAGGAACTCAGCGACCCACCAAAAGATAGCCTCAAGGGCCGAAGGAGCCAGAAAAAGACAAGATGGGAAGAAGACAAAGTGTAGAAATGGACAAACAATCCAAGTGGAAAAAGGGAGGCAAGTTATTGCTAGGTGGTCATCAAATGTTGTAAATAGTAAGAGGCGCAACTTGTTTTCTCTATTTTGCATTTATAAGGGGACAAATTGCATAAAATCTGGAAGGAGCAATCTTATTTGCAAGAAAAGAGGTGTAGCCTATGCTTTCACATTAATGTTTGAATGCCAAAGTCAAGACCAGCGATTACATAGTATGGTTCTTGCAGGCCTCTTCGAGAAGAATGACACATCAACAATAGTGAATTCCTCTTCCTGATGCTCTCAATGCACATGGGCCAACTTGTCAAAGAGCACAAAAGTCTTTTCCAAAGTAGCACCTTTACTTCTTCTCATCTTTTTATATATTTTAAACTTCTCATTTTTAGAAGGAAGGATTCTCTTAGCCCGTAAGGCAAAGCTCTACCTAAAAATCTCTTAGGCTTGTAAGGTAGAACTCTATTGAATTTTACCTTGAATCAAGACTTAGCATTTTACCTCCATTTGGACTTGCACTCATGCATATGTCTATGTTTTATTTTTGTGTCAAGTCATTTTCTTTGATGATTTTCATAGATTGATTCCAGCATGTCTAGTGCATTGTGAAGTTTCTTCTTCTATAGGTTTACCAGAAGTGTTTACAATAGAAATATAGGTGCATGTGAATAGGCTACCAAAGTGTGTCTTAGAACACCTTTGATAGTTCTTCCTCCATGTATCTCTACGAACCCCTAACTCACTGAAACAAAAGAGTTTCCCACATCAGATGAAGTGTATGGGTGCTTCTTCTTGGTGAAAAGTGTATGTTCAGGCTGAGTGGGTCATCATTTTTGGTGTATCACCTTTTTATTTTTAGGTTTAGGTTATATCTTCAGCATCCTTCTCCTTTTTCATCCCCCCCCTTTTTTCATTTATTTATTAGTATTAGGAAATCTAGGGCCTAAAAGATACATCAGAGGGAACTAGCCCTTATCTAGAGACTCTCCCCTCCAGCTTCACCGGTCTCACAGATGAGAAGGGAGTTTCCATTATTACGTGTGGAAGGCAGAAGTTTGGCCTCCTACCCAGGGTGCAATCCACTGCATCAATAGGCTCTAAATTTTTATTTCAACTATCATAATATGATATTAATTCTCAAGGTTTTCAAGATCTTCAATCTCCGTAGTGATGCCAAGACTAGGCATCTTGAAATCTAGTGACCTAACCCAATGAGGCTGCTAAGGAGCTACACTTTCTTTAAGCGAGAGTTATAAATTTTCCTCAACCAAATTTTCCTCTTTAGGTTCCCATATCATAGGTCCATCAAGGTAAAGGGTGATGGAGTGAGGATAATGTAAACTAGTTGGTGGAGGTGGAACATAGGACTCAAAATCAGGCGAAGAATGAAAAGTAAGAGATTATTTTGGGTGTTCTTGAGGAAGGGGAGGTAGACCTTGGGTTAAGATAACTTGGTTATCTACCTTCCACTTTAAGATCAATTCATTCACATCTATTTTATCTTAAACACTCTCTTGAGGGAGATTAGATGGGATGTGTATGTGCATAGGATCTTCTTTTGGGTCTAAACCTTCCATCACACCTTGATTTAGCAAATTCATTCTTGACTCTAACTCTTCAATTTGATTCGATAGGTTATCTTGGAAAAATATCTCTTGAGGTTGATAGGCATCATCATGAGGATGAGGAGTAAAAGAGGGCTGACATGGAACACAAGAGGTCTCTTGAGGAAGGGTAAGAGGGACTTGTATAGGCTTGAGCTCTTCCTCAACTTCACACTCCTTATCAAGGCTTCATTGTCTTTCTTTCCCCATGACTCCACTATATTATTCTAGCTTATGATGTTAGGATTAATAGTTTATTTTTGATGTGTTGATGCACTTTTAGGAGTGGATGAAGTATTTTTTAAAAATGGACTCTCCTTGGGCTTAGATTCTCCACCTTGTCTCCAACTTGTAATCTCATATCTAGAGGTCACTTCTTAAGGTGGGGATGTAATTGGAGAGGTCAATGAGGGATTAGATTCCACTTATTTTGATGATGAAATGGACTAATGAATATGAAATTATCCAACTCAATCTACCTATCAAGATTAGCTTCAAAAATAAGGTTTCTCTTTTTAACTCTCTCTTCCAATTGATTGGAAAAATGATGACTTTGATAAGCATGATTGGGTTCATGAGTGGGAACCATGTAGGATTGATAGAAATATTTTGGAAGTGTAAATTAAGGATGATAATTTTTGTGAAGCTACATTTCATTAATTCTTACCCTTTCCTCTAAGGAAGAAATCAATCCCCTCACATATAACATCTCACTTGGGAGCCTTTGCCAATTTACTCTCCCAATAAGTGCCCAATCTCTTTTGACTAGATCTAATACATCTCTGACTTTATGAATAATATGACTAGGAATATCTAGACCATATTTTCTTTGTGTATCAAGATCCATCATGTACTTCTCATAGCTTAAAATATTTTTCTTGAAGGTTGAAATGGACTGACTTGAGAAGTGACTAGGTTGACCAGGAGGAGCAAGATATTCAGAAGGCTGGTTATAGGGATGATACACTTCATGAATGGGCTAACAATGATCATATTTGAGCTAGTAGGAATCATAATAAGGCTGATAGGGATTGCCATAAGCTTGATAAACCTCACCAACTTGTGTAAAAAAAAACTCAATACCAAGGTTATCCATGAAACTTCATTAGGAAGCAATAACATAAGAAATGATTATCAACAATATTCAAAAGTAATACCTGGGATTCTTGACCAACTAATTTAATCTTAGTGTTTCCATTGATGCTTAGATAGATGCCTCCAAAAGCTGATTGTTGAATGACAACACCAAAAATCTTTAAAATTCTTGGACTAAGAGTCCCATGAGGTGTACCAAAAATTATTATCACTTAGATTTTCACCCTTTGAGGAGATTTCTCAGCTCTCCTCATCCAAGTGGCATAGTTGAAACATATCTAGGCTTGTGGGTAGCCTATGAATGAGGTGAATCTCTAGATACGGATATCTCCCTTGATGTACCACTTTAGATCACTACTAAACCTAAAATTTGGAGGGGAAAAGGGAGAGACAAAAATAAAATAAAACTATCCTAAGGGAGTTGATGCACCAAATAAGTTGATGACTTATAACCATCTACATGTTACACATGAAACTAGGAGACTAACCAAGCATACAATTCTCCAATCTACATCTTCTCACATAAATGTTACATTATGAGGATATGGATGAATGTTTAGGATAGGAGGAATAAACAAGAGGTGCTGAATGGCACCAGTGAATATACTAACTCACTCAACTTTGACACTTCCTCGAACACTTTAGATGCCCTGCAAGAAGAAGCTTTCCAACTATAAATAGGTGAGATAATGAAATAACATGCTAAGTAAAAAGGAGTTATCACTTAAGAAAAATTAAAAATTCAAGTAAGAACACTATGAATAGTAATATAAGAGATAAAAATTATTAGTCTTTATTAATCCATGATATGAAAATGAGTAGGGATTTACCATACTCAGGTAGAGCATAAGTTACAATAGCCAAAAAAAACTAGTTCTTTTAGAGCTTGAGAGAGAGAGGAGAAAGGATAATTACAAAGGTACAATTCCATATAGTATAATAGGATTTTGAGGAGCCTAAAATAGTGTTATATAACCTCTAATAACTTTCATGGTCAAACTATGCCATTAGATTAACTTTGCATCCTCATTTCCTCTAGTTGGTTACTAGCTAGGGTTTACAAGGGTTTAAGCCTATTTTTGCTCTTAAAGTTTGTTCATAAAGTTATAACATTATAAATATAAAACAATTTCACAAGATAATTATTTAATACCCTTGATAACACTTCCAACCTTCTTGGATTCCCATGCACAACCTACAAAAATATATGAGCATCTAAACTTCTATCAAGCTCTTTTCTCCTTTTCCTGTAGACCTAGTGTTGTCTCTGAGCCAAAAATAAATTCCTCAAGGTTTTTTTTCATTAAAAAATACTATAAATGTATATCATGACCTTATAAACATGTTTTCATAGGGTATAAATCTCACCTCATGCTAAAATTAGATTTGAGCTTTCATTTGTACCTTAGGTCTAAACCTTGCTTATTAGGCTTGAGTTGTCTACTTTGGTGTTTTAGACCATCCTGTTGGGTCTCATCCTCCCTGATTGGTTTATAATGTTTATATATATTATATAAAACTTTAAAAATCTTATTTAATGGTCTAAACATCTCCTGGTCCATCCATTTCACCATTCTTTCCAAGATTGTAGGTTCTACTCATAAGAAAGTACTCTCTATCTGAGATAAAATAAAGGGAAATCCACCTATTATGTAATAAAAAATGAATACTTTAAAGGTTTATCTATGTTATTTAGACCCTTTTTACCAAAATTAGGCCCCTGGTTGGGTCATCTGACCTTCCAACTCCCTTAAAACCCAAAATAGATTGTGTAAAAGGTGGATTGTGTGTAGTGTTTTGGTGTGAACTATGTAATGCATTCTTTGAGATCCTCTCTTTGTTATATGTTTATCATGAAAAATACATGAGAATAATTTTACCATGATTGGGGTGTTCTCATTTTCTCTTATCACTCAAATTTTCCATGTTCCTTTCCATACATTCTGCCTATTTAGGAATGAGTGTCACTTGACTATGTTTTATATTAGAAGGGCACCTATAAGTGCATGCTTGTATGTTTTGGGATTGATAAGAGGGTATAAAAAATATTAAGGGTTATATATAGTCATTTTTTACTTTTTTAAAGTCAATTTTTCACCTTTTATAGGATAGACCTCACGAAAATATACTCTTTTTGCTCTTTGCCTCTGATAGTCAACTATAGTTGACTGTGAGAGGTCCTATAGGTACTCTTGCCTATAATTAGTACATGAAAAATAGTTTAAGTATCTAAATATCTCCTTGGATCATTTTAGGATCATTTTACACTAATTTTTATTCATTTTCCTCATTCTTATGCTATATCAACACTCATACTTCACTTCTTAGTCCACTACTACCTACAATCAATAGTGGTTGACCTATTTAAAGCAAAAGACTTGTAGGTTGGCACTATCATTTGAAAGTTATGACATATTTTGTTTGGGAGTCAAATAAGCAATTTGGAAACATCATTTATAGACCATTATTGATGTTCTCATACTCAAACTTCTACCTTATATTGTATGTTCCTATAGTTAGTTGTAGGTGTGTATCTTCTTGTGAAGGGCACTTGTAGGTGTGTATGGGGGTCCAAAACATAGCCTTTCAATTTTGTCTTAATGATATTTATGGTATTTTTTTCACTTCACAATTCCATTCAAATCATGATAACATTTCTTACTAGCTCTTTGAGTTGTTAAGATCACTTGTACCTTCAAAATCTGTATATACAACTGTTTGGATTTAGTGGTTCAAGGGGCATCTTTAAGTCTCCCAAAAACTATCTTCCACTGACTTTATACGCTTTAAATTTTTCAAAATACCTATAATATATAGGGGATATAAGATAAATACATTAGGATACATCATAATCATTGACAAACCTACCATATGACTCTGTCAAAATGGCCCTAGGCCTCTATTTTGCATTTTTGGGGAATTAGGTCCTTGAATTGGTCATTTGATCTTTTGAAGGTTCCCACTTCATATTTTTCTAACCCATCATTAAAAATAGATATGACATTATATATTCACCATAATAATATATTCAATATAGTTTCATCATCTATTTCAACACCTCAAAATGGTTGATCTATTCTCTATTGTACCACATATAGGTGGTTATTTTGATGTGTACAGATAGTAAATGCAAAATTATGGGAAAAATGATGAGTGTGAAAATTTAATATTTTTATTTGAACTCTCATGAGTTTATACCTCTCCTAAGGATTGAAAATAGACTCTCTTCATTATAAATACTCCCTTCCCACATGGTGTCATTATGAGATACCTGTAGATAGATGTTCATGGTAGGAGACTGGTATGCAAGTAGTAAGCATGAGTTTAGTTAGTATACCAAATAATATGATTATATAATTACTTACTCTCCCATAAATGGTGTTAAAATTAAAACCTTAGGATGCTTCAAACTCAAAACAAGCTCTTACACTTCTTTTTCAATGTTGAACCCTCCATAAGAGCACCTGTTCATGACAGTTAGAAAGTAAGTTGACTATATGATGTTTATGATTGCAATCCCATGAAAAATTTCTTAGAGAATGATATTTAAAGTTGATAGGATTAATAATGACATTGAAACATAATAATTAACCTATCTCCACCCTTTGGAACTGCTATCAAAGCAAGAAGACATGGGAAATGGTGGAAACCTGCCTACAACATAGAATGATACTTTCTCTTGCAACATGAGATAATTAGAATATCAAAACACCTTAAAAAAATAAAAAAAGTATGGGGATAATTGTAGGATGGATTAAACATCATATGGAAATAAAATCATCAAGTTAAATATATGAACTTGTCTAAAATGGAGCAAAACCTATGGGGTGCACAAATTAGCAAGTAGAAAAACATAGTCAACTTCATGAGGATGGTTCAGAAAGCACATGCCATAATTATTCAAATTATTATTATGGAAATGAATCTATCTAAGTGTAATTTCATCTCCCAAAGGTGTTGGACCTGTAACCTCCCCTACTGGTCATACTAAGTACAAACTTGAAGATTAGTTTTATGTGTTTAAAAGGGTGAAAAAAGAGTAAAATAGTTTTACCTTTCACTTATAGATCATTTAAAACATGTAAATGATATTTAAGAATCTATAGAGACATTACATACCTTCTCTCATTTGTCAAACTCTCTCATAGCCCTTACAAGTGCCAAACTCATCTCTTTTCCTAAAAAAATTGCTCTTTCTTCTGAAACACCTACCACTTTTAGTTACCAATAATTGATTAAGACATATGAGGACACATGTGGAATAAAATCACCTTTTTGAACCTTCACATTTACCAAGGAGGCTATAAAAGTCATTAAATACCCTTTTTAACCCTAAAATGACTAATGACCAAGGCTAGTATAACAAGAAATCACACTAAATGACCTATAATACACCTTAAGACTAATATTAGACTCCTAAAAATATCCAAAACTCAATTTTTTACCTATAGGTGTCCCAATTTGACCTACAAGGTCAAATTTGGTTAATAGGTGGAAAACAAAGGAGCATATTCAAATGCTCAAAATATTAATACAATATCAAGAAAATACACTCAAGGAAGTGCATAAAGGAAAGCATACACAACTAGCATAAACATGCCATAATAGCCCATGGATCAAATGTGTTAAGAAAAAATGTCAAGTGTATAACATATCAAGTAACCTATGTAAGATATAATCATGGATAAAGGAATGTTTAAGTACATATTTAAGCTCAAACATGATAATGAAATGTGATTATCAAACCATATAACCTATGTGTATCAAGATCAAATAATTAGATTCCCCTAATGTCTACATGACATGAATATAGGGAAATCCCAACATCCAAAATATGAATAGATCATGTATATGTGTATGTCTATATCATACTCAAGTAGAAGTGAGACACATATGTGTGTGTATAGGAATAAATAAATATGCCATCCATCAAAATAGAACTAACACATAGATTTTAAGGAGCCAATAAAACATATAAGTGCCAAAAATATTTTTGGATTTTTTTAATGTTTTTGATTTTTTTGGTATTATTGGAATATTTATTATGTAATATATTTAATTGGGTGTATAATGCTCATTGGGATTTTTAAAGGCTTTTATTCAAGTGTAGAAAGGTGGTAAACAAGTTTTCCCAGATTTTTTGTAACTATAAATTCTCCCAATGAATTTGGTTTGAACTTTCCCTTTTTTTCTTTTTCTACATTGGTATTCTTTTGATTTTATTTTAGTATCAAGTCACCCAAATCAAAGTCACATTTCCTAAATTTTTTTTTATTATTTGAATATGCATCCAATGATAAATTGTTGACCAAATTATTTCTAAGGATCCTCAAGGACTATGCTTGAAGTGGTTTTATGATTTACCTCTCCAATCTGTAAAATCATTCAAACCTCTTGCATACTAGTTTTTATCTCACTTTTCCTTTAATATCTCTAAAAATATTCCCTATGCTCAAATTTACAAAACTAAACAAGGAACTAATGAATCTATCAATGAATATGTCTTGAGATATAAGATAACGCTAGCTAAAATGACTAATATTATGGCATATGAGGAGTTGTAAGACATATTCAAGCAAATTTTTCTTGCTTCATTACATGATTCCATTTATTTTAAGAAGTTCAAATATTTTTATGACTTATGGCATGTTGTACAGGACTATGAAATGAAGCTTATGTCATTGAATAAGCTCAAGTATGTAGCAAACACACCAGATGCATTTACATCTAGTACCATGTTTACAATCAAACCAAGTTATAAGGTGTTTTAACTATTTAAGACTTAGTGAATGTAAATATTAGGTTGTTAAGGGGGTTAAGTATAGTAAATCAAGGTAAAAATATGCAATAAATAAAGCCATTAATTTTTAACATAATTTAATTAATTTGACCTTTTTAAAAATAACAACAAATAATGTAAACAAGTACTTAGCTAGAAAGTAACCAAAATAGGAGATCTAGAGGTAGTAAAATGAGATAGAGATTAATCTAAGTGTTCTAAATAAGATCTAGGTGTCAAAACCATTCTTAGATAGTAGTTCCCTAATTAGATAGTAGCACCATATGGGGCTAGTGTCCTTATTTTAGCAATAATATACTTTATGCTGAATTATTTTGAGATTTTGGATGCACATGTGTCTAGGTTTACCAAGCTAGTTCTTGTGTACATGAGTTTAGGATATCTGTAGATGACCTATTTTTATTAATTTTATGTGTCAACCCTAATCCTCCCTTTTTCTAAGGAATCTTGTTGACACAAGTATTAAATTTTATTGTCAGTGGGGTAGGCTAGACATCCTTAACACCCTACTATGATGAGAGTTTCCTACATACCAATACTCTGAAGAAGTATCAAGCCTGATGTAAATTTTCCCACCTACGTACTAGTACAAGTGCAAGTGAAACTAGTATGAATGTTGGCTTGAGTACTTTAAATGTTTTTGAGATTATAAATCTAAGTAATATGAGATTAAGAATGATGTACATGGTTTTATGTAGAAGTAGGGTAGAATAGGGATTGATAACCTTGATTATGCATAACTTATTCTAAGTTTATATGAGTAATTTTCATCAACTTCCATCTAGTGGTTAGAGGGATAAAATTCATGTATATATATATATATATATATATATATATATATATATATATATATATATATATATATATATATATATATATATATATATATATATATATATATATATATATATATATATATATATATATATATATATATGGTGCTTGTATGTCTCCTAAAAGAGGTATAGGATAACCATAGGTGGTATTTGATTTGAAAATATATCCATTGGTAGAAAAAGGAGGAAAAAGAACAATAGTGCCAAAACTAGGGCATTAGCACCATGGGGCATTACTGTCCCTATTATGGTGCTAGTGTCCACGTGATAGAACCTATGGCACTAAGGGATAATATGTCAATATGAGGTTATAGGACTACTTTAGGGATGTTTAGGGATGACTGTGGCCCACATGAAGGCTAGACAAGTGTCTAAATAGGCCATAAGATAGGTCTAGGGCTAAGCTAAGGATGGGTGGTCTCAAGTAGAACTCTTAACACTCAAGTGCCATTTTTAGGTGGTTACACTTCCTCCCATTTTATTATATAAATATAGAAAATTTAAATAACTATGATAATGGAAAAAGAAGTGTACTTGGACCTACCTAAGAGGTTAATCCCATAAATCTAGATTTGAGTATGTGAAACATGCTCCCTTGCGTATCCTACAAATGAAATGTGCATAGATTAGTCCTTAAGAGATATCAAAAGCAAAGACAAAATTGAGTCAAGAGATAAAACTAAGTAAAGGGATAAAGAAGAGGAAAGGAATGAATACACCTCAATGGGTATGTGAACCAATGCATAAATTTGATATCAACCTATGCATGTATATAATGATCAATCAATAAATAACTTAGACTGACCTGATAGTTTTCTTGATCCCCATATGTGGGTGGCTCAAGAACTCATTTTGGTTTTGAATCCATAATTTCCCACCCCTACTTGGTGGATCATGAATTTTTAATATCTTGGATTGGATTGATGGTGTGTCCAAGCCTCTCATGTAGGTAGATCAATAACTTAAGTAGACTATGACTCCATCATTACCTACCCATGTGTAGTAGATGCATCTAAAACTAAAATTGTGCAATGTAACTAGAGATTTGTAACTAGAGTTGTCAACTCTTTGGTCTCTTGGGAATATTAGGTGAATTTGGGCTACTCAAGAATGCTAACCATTGTAGACATAGTAAGGCATGAATCTAGTGTGTAACCTGAAACATGGTGTGTAATGTGTACAATGTAGAGAATGACATGGAGTTTATCATTCTATTTGATCAACTAGTATATAAGTGAGCATAAAAAAATAATGTGCCATACACATGCCCCCAAATCTAATATATGAGCATATGGCTTCTAGATTGGGTTGAAATAATTTATATCTAAGCATCTAAAAGGAAATGGGAATGATCATGCCATGTATGATGCACCCAATCTAAACAAATTGGTATGAATTTGAGCTAAACTAAGACAAAACTAGTAATGTATAACTAAACCTATGAAAACTTGGACTATACCTTCTATATTTTTCTAACCAATCAAGAATTTTATGAAACTAAGGATATGGATAGTAGCACCATTTCTTGGACAATAGTTCCATGTCACACTAGTGTCTCAATTTTGGCATTAATGACCTCTACTCTGATTTTTATGCAACTATAACTGATCTCTATGCCACTATTTCCCATTGTGTTTTCCTAAATTTGATTTCTCTATTTGAGCATATATGCTAAAAATTATAATATTACTGCATTTGGATAGCTTGATCTCTATGATAAACCCTTGTGAATTCTCCCTCTTTTAAAAGGAGTTGTTAAAGCTACGAAATAACTATCCTTAAAAGAAAAATATCTAGAAAATGTGTGTTAGCCAGAGTATATATGATATTTATGTAATAAACCAATATAACGTGTATACATAACACTAAGATGTAAGATAATCTGAGCATAAATGTGTAAGGTGTGATGTATGTTAGGTCTATCATTCACAAGGCTATCATGATAGATATAACAATGTATATGGATAGTAAATTTGAGTAATAATTGAGTAGCTACCTAGGGGGATGGGGCATGATGTCCATCATGACACCCAAGTAGGAAGGGGAGGTGCATGAGGTCCCTCATGGCATCTAAAATTGGAGTGTGAAAAAGTAAGAGATAAGTGTCATGGCCATGATACACAGAATAAATCATACATACAACACACATGAGGCACGTAAAGTAGGCTAAGGGACTACAATTCAAGGGACATGGGCACATATCACTAAAAGTGAGAAAGCAAGACTTAGAAGGACATGTTAAAATGTCCATATATGCAAACAATAATAAATTTGGCTTAAATTCACATGGAAGGACATGTTCAAATGTTTACATACACAATCAAGAAGGCATACACAAGGACATGGGCACATGTCCAAAGTATACATATAATGAAAAAAAAGTGTAATAAATCCAAAGAGCAATGACATATTCAAATTCCCTCAAATAGAAGAAGCATAGAGACACAATCAAGTTTAAACTAGGAAAGCTAGAAATGAAACTATGCATGAACATGTGGTACAAATCTATATAAGAGTTAAGACATCAATAAGCTGAGTATAAATTAGTAGTAGTTGGTAATAAATTTGAGTAAGTTTAGGATGATCAATATTAAGACATGATAATGCTAAATAGGTGATGTAGAGTTTATAAAGATATAACCTAATAATCGAAACTATGTATAAGATGCCCCCAAATGGGTGAATGTTTCAAATGAAGAACTCGTGTATCTATGTATATGCCTCCAATTCTTAGATAGTAGAATATATGGGTTAGTATAGTGGACATAATTCCTATATTAATCTGTAAGCACTCAAAATAAATAAGTGAATCATGTATGTATGATAAAAACTAACTATACTAAGATAGATAGCATATGTAGTATCTAAAAAATATAAGTGTAAACATGGCAATGCATAAAACTTATAATTTGTATTTTTTGAGTAAATATTCAAATGTTTTTGTGTTTGGACATATTATATTATTTTTTTATTTTCTAGATATAAGATATGTACAATTAATATGAAAAAAGTTTTTATATATAGAATCTCCTTAGATGCATGATGTTCAATGGTTTTTTGATTATTTTGCCATCAAGTGAAGCTATACAATATACTTTTGGACTAAGATTTTATGTGACTAAGTATGGGCCAGGCCAATTTGGTTTGAATTTTCTTTTGTTCTCTTCTTTGTCATTTCCATTTCTAAGTTTTTATTTTAAAAATAGATAATTGACTTTGAATTCTCTACTATGAACAAATCTATTATAGGTCTAGTAGATTCATTTTTGATATACTTTGAGATGCTCTATGACTTGAATGCATGTGTGATCTAACTATTCTAATTCATGGAGACATATTTATTTGTATTGATCATCTTTAATGAGCCATTTTAAGGATACCTGTAAGGATGGGATTCTAATTCCAGTGGGATAACTACTTATGTGCCATATACTATCAAATAAGGAGTAACTCCTATCAGTGAGTGAATACTAGTGTGGTAGGCCCATAGTGTAGTGATGACACAATTGTGTTAATCATCACCAAATTTGGTAACTATTTTATTGAGGATACTATTAATTATATTTTTTGTAGCTTCTACTTGACCACTACCCTATGGGTAGTATCAAGTAGATAATGTGTGCTAGATTTTATATTTAGCACAAAATTTCTTCACTATTTTATTCTTCAAAGAATTTGCATTGTCTATAATGATGGCTTCTAGGAGGATAAAGTGGTGACTAATGTTGGTCTTGATAAAATGGCATATATCTTCTCCCTTTGAAGATTGTAGTGGAATGGCCTCTACCCATTTTTTAAAGTATTTTATAGCTATGATAGTGAAATTTTGAATTCTTACATATTCCATATTTATCTTACCAATTAGATCAAAACCCCATAGCATGAATGACCATGGGGATATTATGAGTTGTATTTACTACAGAGGGGCATGTGTAGGTTTCTATGGCATTGACATGTGTCACATAACTTAGCATATTCCTAACATTCTTGTTCCATGGTTGGCTAATAGTAACCTTGTCTAGGTAATTTATGTGGCATTGTTTTACCTGAAAAATGGCCATTAGATTCATTTTAATGCACCTATATGATAGCCAACTTAGTTTCTTCAGCTATCAAACATTAGAGTAAGTATCCCTCAAAATATTGTATGAATAAGTCTCCACCAATAATGTCATATCATAGAGAGTTTTTCTATGGTTTGTAATCTTCATTCCTTTTGAAAGTGTCTAGTGTAATAGATTTATATATAAAATTATATATATCAGAGAACCATTTGAATGTTGTACTATGTGTGGTAACTAAAACCATTAGAGTTATGAGGTTGGCATAAGACACTGAAGGAAATTATAATCATTTGATAGTGAATATAGCCTGGTCTTTATCTATGCCAATGAGGATCAATGATGCTACACTAGCTATTGCATTAGCATGATGACTATCTTTATGTGGAATGTTTTCAATAGAGAAGTTTTCATATTGAGCCTGTAGACATTGAACCATAACATTTTAGGGAATGAGGCATTCTTTTTTGGTTTTGTATATGTCTGTAACCTGATTCAAAATTAATTATAAATATTATAAAATTTAATTAATTTGATTTTTAGAGCCTAAGATGCTTAAAGGCCTAAGATAAGGGCCTCATATTCTATGATATTATTGGTACATGAAAAATTGAGTCAATAATCAAGGGTTATTGTGTGCCCAAATGGGTCGATGAAAACAATTCCTTCCCTAGCACTAGATGCACATCTATAACCATCAAAGAACATTATCCATGTGTCAAATGGTATTATATGCTGTGAAGTCATCACAAAAATCATTATTGATAGGATTTGTGTCCAATAATGGGGATTCTACCAATTAATCTATAATTATCTAACCTTTTATTGATTTTTTAAAGATAATATTGAGGTTGAATTATATGAGTAACATAACCCATTTTGAAATATAGCCTGAGAGATGTGGTTTTGACATGAGGAAATTTAAAGGATCAAATTTTTTAATGACTTGTTTCTCATTATTAATCATATAGTGTCAAAGATTTTGAGTAGAGAATACAAGTGCCAAATAAATTTTTTCTATTGTTGGATAATTTTTTTTGTAGTCAACACGTGTATGATTGATGTAGTAAATATCTCAATCTTTATGTTGATCATCTTGATGTGTCAAGAGTATACTGAGTACATGATCTATTTTTGAGAGGTAAAGGAGAAGTGGCTTGTTGGGTGTTGGTGGTACTAGTACAGGTGGGTTCAATAGGTATTTTTTGAGTGTGTCAAAGTTTTCTTGACATGTGATATCCCATTCAAGTTTTATATCCTTCTTAAGTAATTTGGTGAATGATCAAGTCTTATTTTCTAGTTTTTCCACAAAATGATGTATTACCTAAATCTTGCCCTATAGGTAGTGAAGTTAATTTAATTTGGTAGGAGGCATGTCTATTATGGCTTTCAATTTATTTGGGTTAACCTCTATACCACATTAGGAAATCCATTACATGGTGTTGTCACTTTTTTGATTTTATAAGCAAATAATCAACATAATCTTTGATTGTCTTATTAATGAGATCATGAAATATATGGGTCATTGTTCATTGTTATATTGCTCCTACTATTTTTGATACAAAATTCATGAATATATAGAAAAAATCTCCCCATGGTATGGTAAAAGAATTTTTTTCCTAGTCTTCTTCAATGATCTTGATTTGATTATAACCAATGAATCCATCTATAAAAGTGAACATTTTTAGCCTATTATGGAGTTCACAATCATATCGATGTTGGGTAGAGGAAAATAATCCTTAGGACATGATTGGTTTAAGTCTTTATAATCACAAAAATATTATATTTGGATGTTAAGTTTAATAACAGGGACAATGTTAGCAACCCATTGGGGATGAGCTACTAATCAAATGAAACTGACATCAAGGAGCCATTGGATCTCATCTTTGACTAAAATAACAACCTTGGGGTGAATTTTTCAATTTTTTGTTTAATTGGATTTACATCGAGATAGAGTGTAATCCTATATACTATGATTTAGGTATCAATGCTAAGCATATCAAAATGGGCCCAAGATAAGACTTCATGGAAATATTCAAATCTGAAGAATATATATATCTTCTTCTTTATGTAGGGTAATAGCCAAAAATATGATGCAAGTATTAGTACTAGTTCCATAATTCAATTTGGCTATCTCTTCATTAAGTAACATAGATTTATCCATAGTGTATGGTGTTATAGGGATAATATCATTTATGTCAGGTGAAATATCATCAAAAGTTTGAATGCTCACCAAAGTATGCATGGGCATTTGTGGAGTGAGGAAACATGTTCTTATGATATAATGAAGGGAGATCCTTATCTACCCCCATGAATTTTAATAGAGCCTCATCATTATCAAATTCATCAAAAGTAGTAAATCCAAAGAAGCTATATCATTGATAAGATTAGGGTAAACAACCAAAAGTGTAGAAACATGATTTACTATATTATTTGCTCATGGAATAGGTGGAAAAAACATTGTATGATGATAATTATGGTGAGATTACTTAGCATTGGATGTGAAATATTTATATCCAAGCTCTTGTCTGCCCTATTAATCATATGCTTCAATGGGATTAAGGATTCCATACTCATGATTTCCAAGGCCCTATCCTATGTAACACATTTTTTGGAAATATCTCAATGCAAAAGGAGAAATGAATATATTATATTATGATCTAGAAGTATCTAGGGAGTGATATGTGAATTTTGAATGGTAGATTAGAGCTGTGTTGTAGAAAAATCCATTTGAGGAATATAATTATGTGAAGGCTCTCTATGTTAACAATATTTGAATAGTTATTAATCCATAAGATGTGTAGATATGACCTTTATAGCTAAACTTTAAACATGAATGTAAAGTGGATGAAACCACATGCATATCATGAATCTAAGGTCTTCCAAGCAAGATATTGTAATTAATATCATTAGGCATAACTTGACATGTTGTAGGTAGTGTTCTATACCCCAATGTAAGGTTTGGTGAAATTTGACCCAAAGCTTTATGTGGAATATTATTGAACCCTCAGATGTTCATATCATAAGGATCTAAATCCTTAGCATGTATATTAAGAAGCCAAAGAAAAGAGATAATGAAAATGTTCAATCTTGATCCATTATTGACTAAAACATGTTTGATACCCACCTTGTTAATTTACAATGCAATGTAGAGAAGTATGTGTAGATTGATGATTTGTTGAGGTGGGAGATTTCCATTTTTGAATGAAATATGCTCTTAATTACATTTCATATTATTAATTATGGAAGTAACATAAGTTATCTCTGCTATTTGAGGCACCTGAGTATCATAAAGTTTTGCATATAAAATGTCTTTGCATGTGTTATAATGCTATAAGAGCTCTAAAATTGAAATTATGGTTGAAGAAACACTACTCTTATCGATGAAAAAATAGCCATGGCTTTTTCTAACCTACCATTCTTTAGGACCACATGTGGAAATCATAACCTAAACCACAAGGTCTAATACGAGTACAAAGCTATTAGTAGAGGTGGGATAGTAGCTAGATGTGTGGGGTCAAGAAGTAGGAGGGATAAGTGAGACCACTAATGTTCCCTTATGTCTAGTAGTGATAGGTAAGGAATCAAATGAACCAAAGAGCAAAAGGCCTGTAAATGATACCTATTAATTTTAGATAATGAATTTGGTATCTTATGTAATATATTCTTTATGTGCTTCAAGATTTGCTTCTTAATTAAATTCTACATAAGATAAAAATAACATGCTAAATAAATAAAGAAACATGACATGCATTTCAATTGATATAAAACATCATGCATACATGTGTTTATGTATTTTTTGAGTTCATTTTGAATTAAAGGAAACACGCATATAATTGAAAGTATTAGACTTTGCATCAAAAAGTGATAAAATTCTCTTGTCATTATTATCATGATTATACGAAATAAAAATGAGAAGATATATGGATTTAAAATATGAATATATGTCCTAGAATGCTAGAAATATAAACCCTAGGGTTATCTAGGGTCAGGATTTGTTTAATATTTGAATTAAGTCAGGTTCACCAAATGTTTTAACTATTTAGGACTTAGTTAATGTAAATCTTAGGTTTATAAGGGGATAAGTATAGTAAATTAGGGTATAAATATTTAATAAATTCAGCCATTAATTTGTAATAAAGTGACTTACTTTGACCTTTTTAAAAATAATTATAAATAATGTAAACAAGTACTTAACTAGAAAATGACTGAAATGGGAAATTTAGAGGCTACAAACTAAGACAGAGGTTGATCTAAGTGTCATGAATATGATCCATGTGTAAAATATCTTCTTGGATAGTATCACCCTAATTGGACAGTCGCACTATGTGGTGATAGTGTCCCTATTTTGGTAGTAGTGTCCTCTATGCATAACTATTTCAAGCTTCTAGGTGCACTTGTGTCTAGGTCTACCAATCTTATTCCTATGCATATGAGTTTTAAATATTTGTATATGACCTATTTTGATTAATTTTATGTGTAAACCCTAATCCTCCCTATTTCTAGGGCATATAGTTAACACAAGTAGTAAAGTTCATTGTTAGTGGGGTAGGCTAGACATCATCAATACCCTATTGTGATGAGAGTTACCTACATACCAATAATCTTAAGAGGGATAAAACATAATTTAGTTCTCCCCACCTAAGTGCTGGTGCAAGTGCAAGTGAAGCTAGTATGAATGTTGGCTTGAGTGATTTGAATGTGTTTGATATTGGAAATCTAAGTAATATAAGCTTAGGAATGTTGTAGATGGTTGTATATGAAAGTAAGGAGTAATATGGATTGATAACTTTGATTGTGCACAAATTGTACCAATTTGTATCTGTAATTTGCATTTAATTTCCATCTAGTGGTTAGAGGGATAAAAGTCATGTATATATACTATTTTGGTGTTTTTGTGGGTCTTAAAAGAGGTCTAGGCTGACCCTAGATTGTCTTTGATTTGAAAAGATATCCATTTCTAAATAAATGAGGGAAAATGATAATAGGAAAAAAATTGGAACATTAACACCATGGGGTGCTACTATCCCTATAATGGAGCTAGTGTTTAGGTGGTAAAACCTAAGGCACTAAGGGCCAGGATGTCAAGATGAGTGTCTAGGACTACTTTAGGGATGTTTAAGTATGCTTGTGTCCCACACAAAGAATGGATATGTGTTGGATGGTAGAGATTGATCTTATTATAGTGCTCAGTTCTTGATAGGGGGCATGTGGGAGGAAATACCCCCCACTATGGTCACCATAAATCTAGACTGTTCATTATTAAGTTACAGATCTAATGGTAGAAATTATGTTTGTGTATTTTTGCCCTATATGTAACCCTCATTTTGATATGAGGTTATTTTAATTATGGAAGAACATTGTATGTGAGTGTAGAGGAGATTTTAGAGGATGTATTATAGGGTTTCTCCTTTCATTTTGTTGGACTAAATAAAGAGAAGAACTAATTATTTTTATGTGGATATAGCCTATATTGGGTGAACCACATTAAATCTATGTCTATCTTATGTTATATTTTTTGCATTTTATTTTTGTCTTTAATATTATTATATTTTCTTAATTCCTAACAATTAGTATCAGAGTCGAAGTTTATTTGGTAGATAAAATCACAAGAAAAGAGGGTTCCTAGTTTGAGTGGGAGTAATGGCAGAAGAAGGAATGTTTAAGGTCAAGAAGTTCAATGGCTAAAAATACTAGTTATGAAAGATGAAAATAGAGGAATATCTATATCACAATGATCTTTTCCTACCATTGGGTAGAATATCAATGAAGCTGGTGACTATGAAGGATGAATATTGGGAGGTTCTTGACAAAAAATCACTAGGAACAATACAAATATGACTGACAGTGTCGGTGGCTTTCAAAATTTAAAAAGAAAAGACAATAGTGGATGTGATAAAGGCATTGGATATAGTGTATGAAAAACCCTTAGCATCTAACAATGTATTTATTATGAAGCATTTATTTAATCTAAAAATATTAGAAGGTGGATTTATTTCTGATCATTTAAATGAAATTAACATAGTAAAAATTTAATTAAGCTTTGTAGGAGTAAATTTTGATGATGAGGTTAGGGATATTTTGATTTTGTGCTCATTACCAGAAAGATGGAATGTATTGGTCATGGTTGTGACTAATTATGTCTCTATCTCAAACACTTTAAAGTTTGATGATGTTATTGGTGTTATTCTTAGCAATGAAATGTGATGAAAAAGCATAGGTGAGACATCAGGTAATGATTTGACTATGGATAATAGGGTAAGCCAAAAGGAAAGAGGAAAGGGCCTAGGTAATCATGGTAAGATAATAAGGGTATATCCAAATCCAGAGGAATGTTGGTGTGCTAGATTTATGGCAAGAAAGGACACATAAAGAAAGATTGTTGGTTTCAAAAAGGAAAATAAGGAGATGGACAAGAAGATAAAAATTAGGAAGAAAATATAGCAGGTGATGTGTTAAAATATGATTTAATATTTTATTTAGATAACATGAATTATTCTTGGGTGTTAGATTCAAGGGCTTCATTTCATGCTACACCTTATAAGAAATATTTTCAAGACTATGTTCAAGGTGATTTTGGATAGGTTTATTTGGGTGATGGTGAACCTTATAAAATTGTTGGAAAGGGTAAGATACATATAAAATTATAGAATGGAAATAAATGGTTAGTGAAAGAGGTGAGGCATGTTCTTGATTTGAGAATAAATCTAATTTTAGCAGGGTAGTTAGGAAGTGAGGGATGCATAGTTATATTTGAAAAAAATTCATGGAAGGTCACTAAAGGATCACTAGTAATAGAAAAAGGAGAGAAGTTAGGTACATTATATTTATCTAATGACAATGTTGACTCTTATATTGCTTTAGATTTTATAGAAGCATATACAAAATTATGGCACCATAGACATGGGCACATGAGTGAGAAGGGGATATAAGTTATCCAATAAAATAATTTGTTGCCAAATTTGAAGGTGTATTTTAAATTTTGTGAGCATTGTGTGTACGTAGAACAAAAGAGAGTCAGATTTCTCAGAGTTAGGAAGATAAAAAAGGATGAAAAGTTAGAGCTTGTGCATACAGATGGGGACTAGCTTAGGTATCATCCCTTGGTATCTCTTATTATATTTCTTTTATTAATGATGTAACAAAAAAAACTTAGGTTTATTGCATATGAATTACTTTTGACATTTTTGAAACTTTTAAGAAATGGAGAGCTTTCATAGAGAATGAGATAGGAAATAAGTTAAAGTGTGTTAGATCAGATAATGGAGGTGAATACTATAGTAATAAATTTGATAATTATTTTTCATTCCATGGGATTTATAGAGAAAATATGGTTTTAAGAACACCAAAAAAAAATGGTGTGTCAAAAAGGATGAATAGGACAATCATAGAGCATGCAAGGAACATGAGATTACACGCAGGGTTGCCCATATATTTTTGGGCAGATGTTGTGGATACTACTATTTACTTAATAAACAAAAGGATTTCAAGTCCTTTGGATGGTGGCATTCTAGAAAAAGCATGGATAGGTAAAAAGGTAGAATATTCCTTATTAAATACTTTTGATTGTGAAGCATTTATCCATATTGATAAAGAAAATAGAAACAAGCTTGAATCAAAAACTAATAAATGTACTTTAATTGGATATGGAGTTAATGATTTTGGTTATCATTTATGAGATTTTGAAAATTGAAAAATCATTGGGTGTAGAGATGTGAACTTTAATGAGAAGGTCATGTACAAAGACTAGTTGAAGGGAAAGAAACAAGAAAAGACAAATATGAAATATGCAATACTTGATGGAATCATAAGAAATGAAATTCCAAAAGTGCCAAAAAATCACAATGTGCAACAACTATAACAATAACAACAACAGGTACCTTAAACTCTCGAAAGTGTATTTAAAATATCTACAAGAGTAAGTAGACTCCCTAAATGATATTCTCCTTCACTTTATTATTTATTATTTTCTGATGGTGGTGAGCCAAAAAGCGATGAAGAAGTAATGTAGGTAGAAACTAGAAAGAAGTGGGAGCAAGGCATGAAAGAGGAGATGGACTCCTTGGTACATAACCAAACATGGGATTTGGTTCAGTTTCCTATTGGTAAAAGAGAATTGAAAAATAGATAGATTTATATGTTGAAGGAAGAAGATGGAGACAAAAAGAGGTACAAGGCTAAAATTGTTCTAAAGGGGTTTGCACAAAAGAAAGTATTGATTTTGACAAAATATTTTCTCCATTTGTAAAAATGGCTTCCATAAGAACTATTTTAAGTTTGGTAGCAGTAGAATATTTTCACCTTGAACAATTAGATGTGAAGACTGATTTCCTTTATGGTGATTTGGAGGAGGAAATATATGGAGCAACCATAGGGATATGAAGTAAAAGGTAAGGATAAAATGGTGTGTAAGTTGAAGAAGAGTTTGTATGGTCTAAATCAAGATCCAAGGTAGTGGTATTTGAAATTTAAAAAGTTTATGATAGAAAAAGGTTATAGTAGATGTCATTTTGACCTTTGTGTCTATTTTAAGAGATTAAATAATAGTAGTTATATTATCTTATTATTGTATGTAGATGACATGATTATTATAGGGTCTAACATGTAGGATATAAATTATCTCAAAAGAAAATTATCAAATTATTTTGCAATGAAGGATTTGGGTGTTGCAAAACAAATCCTTGGTATGAGATTAACAAGAGATAGGAAAAATAGAAAATTGACATTGTCTGAAGAAAAGTACATCAAGAAAGTGTTAATTAGGTTTAATATGCAAGATGCAAAACCTATAAGTATACCTTTGGGAGGGAACTTTAAATTAAGAAAGGAACAATGTCCTAAAACATGAAGAAATCAATTACATGTCTAAAGTTTCATATGCTTCAATATTTGGAATTTTAATGTATGATATGGTGTGCACAAGACCATATATTTCTCATGTCGTGGGAGTCATTAGCAGGTTTATGAATAATCCATGAAAGGAGAACTAAAACACAATCAATTTGATTCTTAGGTACTTGAGAGGGACCATTGATAGATGATTATGCTATGAAGATTTAGATGTCACCTTACAAGGATATGTTGATGTAAACATGGATGGATATTTATATGGTAGGAGGAGCACCACAGGTTATGTTTTCACTATTGGTGATATAACAATTAGTTGGATTTCAAAATTTCAAAATATAGTTGCTTTGTCAACTACAGAGGAAGAGTATGTTGCAACTACAGAAGCTAGCAAGGAGATGATATAGATGCAATGGTTCATGGAAGAGTTGAGGCATAAGCAGGAAGATTTTAGGTTGTATAGTGATAGCCAGAGTGCAATTAATCTAGAAAAGAACTCAACATTCCACTCAAGAACCAAATTTATACAACTCAGGTATCACTTCATTCATTTAGTTTTGGAGGATGGTCAACTAAATTTGGAAAAGACCCATACAAGTTAGAATTTTGTAGATATGCTAACAAAAGTAGTCAAAAAAGAGAAGCTAGAGAGTTGTTCAATTTTAATAGGTATTCAAGGATAACAAGGAAGATGAGAAACATGTTAGGGTCAAAGTTCAAAGAAAAGTCTAAAGAAGATTTGTAGTGGTGGAGTTATAGCTGTTAGTCTCCAAGTGGGATATTGTTGGATGGTGGACCCTGATATTTATTATAATGCCAGTATCTAGACAAGGGTGGTGTGGGGGGGAAACACCCCCCCACTATGGTCACCATAAATCTATACCGTTCACCATTAGGTTACAAATATAATGGTAGAAATTATGTTTATGTATGTTTTCCCTATATGTAATTCTCCTTTTGATATGAGGTTATTGTAATTACAGTAACATGTTGTATGTGAGTGAAGAGGAGATTGCAGTGGATGTATTGCAAATTTTAACCCTTCATTTTTATGGATTAAATAAAGAGAAGAATTGGCTATTTTTGTGTGGACATAGCCCATATTGGGTGAATCATGTTAAATCTATGTCTATCTTGTGTTGTATTTCATGCATTTTATTTTTATATTTAATTCATTAATATTGCTCTATGTTCTATATTCCTAACACTAAGTGTTTAAGTAAGCCCTAAAATAGGTCTATAATTAAGCTAGGATGGGTGGTCTAAAAAATCACTCTTATCACTCAAGTGTCATATTTAGATGATTACATAAGGTAAAACCTTTTGAAACTAAAAAGGAAACAACCACCACTTTTACATAGTTTCACAACAACCTAATCAACTTGTCTTATCTAATACACCAAGAAGACAATGTACATGTTTACCTGAGACCTTATATTCATTATTCCTATAGTTACTATAGTGCTAGCTTATATCTCTCCCTTATCCTATCAAGGTTGATATGACTTGACCTATACCCAAAGGATATAAAGTGAAACTTATTTTAATTATCATCAAGGACTGGGGCATTTCATAAGTAGATGGTTTACCTTGAAGCACAATATCTAAGATGTTATCAATGAACAAAAAATTATATTTAAGGATCCTCTAAAGGAATTAGGCTCACAACCTAGCAATCATCATAGAGAAAAAATATTTAACAATCCCTTACAAGACCATTCTAAGAAGGAACCAAAAGTCCAAATGACATATAATGCACATCCTTCTCCCCACTAATATAGTTTTACTTTCCATATTTAGAACTAAGAGGAACAACATATCTAACATAGTTGTACTTTTCATATTTAGACTATCTCAATTTTATGAAGTCAACATATGCCTATATCTGAGTTTAACATCTAATTGCACTACTATAGATCTACTTATCACCCTTGTGTTATTTCATTTCTATATACCCCTTTAATCAAATCTAGGGCCAACAATAAGGTCACCTAGATAATTTTAGGTTTAAAAATTTAGTGAACATGATCTTTGGACATCAAACCCTAGGAAAAATTAGGATTTTTTGATTTTTTCCTGATTACTATACTTTGTTACAAATTTTAAAATTTTCATTTGTGAAGCAATGGAAAATATTAGTGCAAAAACTTGATTCCAAATGGAATATAAAGAAGCATTAATTACTCATCTCAATAAGAACAAGAGCTTAAAGGATGAATTTTTGTATGTTAAAAGATATGAAATAAGTAAATAAGATAAAACTAAGGTTGCCTCACCTAGTAAAACCTCAAATAATCCATAAATATCACCTAAAATCTCATATCCCCCTCACCTTATGTATACTTCCTCTTGGAAGTCATTTTAATTAGAAAGTTTAGTTTATATGATGTTACAACAATCACAAGGGGTCTATCTGACTCAGCTCAATAGTCTTTGTATGTTAATGATCTTAGATCTCTACTAGCATATCATGGAGCAATGCAATACACTAAAATATCTAATTTCACAACATAAACCATATCCATAATTTCTAGAGTTAGGATGAAACATATGCTAATTTTTAACATAAAAAACAAGGGTAAAGTTCACATCATCATTATAACCTATATATAAGGAACAAGATATACAATGTCTTTAAAATTGCTCAATAATTACACAACATATTGTAATATTTTTCCATACAATAATGCTAAAAATATACTTATCACCTAATACTCACACATTCACACAAGGCAAAAGGTTAAAAAATGGCTCATCATAACAATACATGTTAACAAGTTGAAAATTCACCAATCCAATTAAGGATTAAAATCAAATAAGCTAAACAACCCAACTTAGTCCATAAAAGGAGAACAAATGAAAATGATAAACAACCTAATATAATCTAAAGAATGATTAAGGTGAAAATGGAAAGATAACCCATTCAATCTAAAATTGAAGATAAAAAAGAAAATTAGGAGATCCAACATTTAATAAAGTTTTTAAATAATAAATGGCTAAACAACCTCAAAATCCATATCAAGGAAAATCATAAAAATATGCTTTAAATCAACTTATAAGTCCAAATAAAGTATTTATATAACTTCAAGGTTGACCACATCATGTGGTAAAGTTCAAAATTTTAGATATAATAATTTTGACAATGTGGCTTTGGAAGACCAAAAGTAGAGAGTAGGTAACTAACACATCAACAAATAGAAACACAACTCTTCAATACCCTTATGTTAGATGAAGAATGAATCACAAATACATGTTTCCAAAACCACCACACACCAACTTGTAAGTAATAAATATCACAATACATTTTCCAAATAAGAGGAAAAGGATCAAGACACATGGAGGCATCAAACCACTCCATATGTATAAATTATCTAGCCAACACAAAGTAGAAGATACCATTTTGCAAAGGTTAAGGAATGTAGTCGAAACAAAACTAAAGAAATAAGTCCTCGATCAAAAGGAACACTTAATTAACATTATGAAAATTATAAATCCATTCAATGGGATTAGCCACTTGATGATGAGAAAGTATAAACTCATTTTATGTTAGCTAAGTGCTAACAAAAAAAAACCTCATCTCAACTCAATGAATTTTATGGAATATCAATCCATAAACAAATTCATAATACATAGGAATTCACTAAAAAATATATTACACTCCTCTACTTTGAGGAGGATGCCCACCACACAAGGGTGCTACAAATACTCAAGTGGTCTTCCAAGATTCCCTCCAATAAAATTAACATTATCAAAGAACAAAAGTTCATCTATATAGGTGCACACTCTCTTAGGTGAGAAGCATCACATGCTTGTATAAAAACCACTACACAAAAAATAAGTGGCTCTTAGGGAATTTTATTATCAAATAAAAAGGTCTAACCATCACCAAGGATGATCGATCTAAGGCGACAAAGAAGGATATAAGAATCTCTTATTCATGAAGCTCATTAATTATTCTAAGTACCCACCTACCCAACATGGTATATAATAAACACTCACAAATCTTGATTGAACTAACCATTTAACAACTATAATAAGGTATAATTACTCCTTAAGGACACACACTCATTCGAACACAAATACCTAACTCAAAAGGTTCCTCAAAACACATCCCAACTTCCAATATTTAGTTGAATCTGAAACATAATCACATGAGCATTCTAGTCAGCTCATACAACAATCAATGACAACCTTAAAAATAAGGGGAATATATAACATAAAATGAGTTAATGTATAAAGGACATTCATAGAGGATTAATAAAATTACACCACTATAGAATGTATCCTCTTAGGCAAACAAATTCCCAAGAATCAAGGATGTGCAATACTTACACTACTCATCAAGCCATACTCAAGGATTTCCCAAACTTCACAATCAAAAAAAGGGTGTGGTATGATTATGAAAATGAAACACTATAAGTCCCAACACAAGCATCCAATATGATAACACATGATACTAGATTCTACATGTATTTTCACAACATTTACTATCAAAAGGCTGTAATGGAAAACATTTGCTAAGCAATAAAATTAATGACATACTCTTATTACAAAAATGTTTAAAAATGAGGTAAACCCTCTTAGGGTTACTTCTACCTATAACTCTAAAAAATACTGATATTACATCAATACTATTAACACTCATAGGCAACCCACTCAAATGAAGCCACTACCATAGAATTTAAACTTCTCTATGAGGAATTTAACTCCTTATTATCAAGGAACTCAAACTATCATGGATACATCAATACATTCAAGATGCTCCACAAGTAAAAAGATACACTCCAACCTTCTTATTAATGAGGAAAACCAAATCACATTCCTCTCAAGGGTCCCTATCAACAAGGTCACCTCTGAACCACTCTTGGTTTAACACAAGGGTGTTCTCTATATAGATATTCCAAAAAATGGGGTTATAACCTCTAAGGGGTTATTGACCACCATATTTAAATATCAACATCCAAATGGATCTATATACCTTGGGTATCATACAGATATACTACAAGAGGAAATAATTCCACTCTAACATAATCATCACTTTAATTAATTCAATGGTCACACGTACTTGGAGCCAAGTTACCAAAAAATCTTACACGTCCCTCTCTAACCATTACCAACATTCAATACCAATGGAATATCCCTCTATCATGTGGGCTAAAATAAAGCATTTTTTTCTTAAAAATGGAGACAAAAGTCATTAATCATAATGATAGGTGAAAACAAAGTTTCCCACATGAGGATCCCTAACAAGGACATCCATGTGGTATCATTAATCCATCACACGATGTGAAGACAATTTTTAAAAATAATCAAATGTATTTAAATAGGTCTCAAATGAAAAACCCACATGTGAAAAAAAAGGCTCTCATTCCCTTATTCAAACCAAGTACAACCCCAAGTATCTATAGCCTTTTATGGTCTACATGGATGAGGCTTTCATCCTAAGGGACTATGAAGAAATTCTTCTTAGAACTACTCATGAAGAAAGACTCAATAACTAAGGAAAAGGGCATGGATTCCCTAAATGCATCTTGATCCATTCTAATCTCATCACTCAAGGTGAAAGAGACATAAAATAACCCTCTAGCACACTCCACTTGAGTGGCAAGGAAATGCTTACTTTAAAGGGGATCACTAAATCTAGAAAGGTCCATCTCAACTCTTAGGCATACAAAGCACTCTAACATCTAGCTAAGATCAATCTCCATGATCTTAATAACCAAGATCAATATATCCAAATAACTCAGATAATAAGTCTTATAAGGTAATATGTATATCTCTAAGGTTATGGGAAACCCCATCAGCCTAACACATAACAAATAACTCATAAACTAATGGTCACTTGGCCCTTGTGGCCAATTGAATCACTAAACCTAGTTGTAACCTTTATTCTAAGCCTTCATCAAACCTCATCCATTCAAAGAGATGGGTTTATGTATAAAAATTCTTGTCATGGGTCTCATAGGCACATAGACCAAATCAAAAAACTATACATTTGATACTCGACAAAAGAGTCAATGGTACAATGAACTCTCCATGAGTAATATTATTACCTACTTAAAGAGGTATAACACCCAAAAAGTACACACATTGGTTTGATACAAAATAAGTGGTACTAAATAATGATCCCCAAATATCTCAATGTTTTAACTATCCTTTTATACCAAAATGTCATGCCCAAAATTCACATGATTGAAAACACAAAAAATAGGCCAATTTATTTTAGAATATACAATGCACATTCTGCATAACTATATTTACCATTGGTTTACTCATATTTTTTGGATGAGATGAACAAATCATACAAAAAAACTCACATGCCCAAATGACATGGATGACAATGCAAAAGTGGTCGCATTATCTCTATGTAACCATGCATGCCCCACTTATTCTAGTTAGCCTATAAGCTCTCAAACAAGCCTACAAATCTCTAGGAAATCCTAGCGAGCCTTATATCCCTAAGTATAATAAGGTATGCACAAATAAAATAAGGAGGGTTTAAGAAACCACTAGATTGAATAATGTTTTCCAACTCTTTAGGGTGTTCAAAAAAATCTTCAGGGAAATTGGGTGATGAGGGTCATCAATACTCTTCATTTAATAATAATATCATTCCAAGGTTGGTATCCAAAGGATGTATGCAATATAGAAAGAATATCTCTAGGTAATAGTTATTTATAATTAGAAATAGAAATAACACATTGATGCAAATAATTGAATCAAATCAAACCTAATTATAAAAAGTGAACCTAATCCCCTATTGGAAAAGAAATAAAATTTAATATAATTGCTAAAATCTAAACTTGTATAATTTAAACACACTTGTGGAAATTAAAACACGCTTATAGGATTTGAAATTATAGAAATGTAAATCACCTTTAATCTAATTGATTGAAATTGAAATCACCCTTGATTAAAATTAAAATCACACAATGATAGAATGGAAATTACTAAATCAAAATTAAACTATAGTTAAAAGTATATATCAAATTCTATAAATTAAAATAAGGATATTAACCACTACAAATTCTAGCATCACAAATACACCACCTACATGTTATACAAGAAAATAATAATGACAAATAAAATGTTGAAACTAAAAATAAACATAAATAATTCTAATCTTTAAATACCATAAAAGTATGTCCTTCTTCCTGAGGTTGAGTGGGATCTTGATCCACCTTGGGAATATGATTAGAAAGATTTTTTTTCAGAAATACTCAAATACCTCAAACTTTCATTTAATTCAAACTCAATTCTAAAACAATTATTTATTACGTTCCCCAATTTCTAATTTGTCAATTATTTATCTCTAACTATGAATGAGAAGGTTACATTTATAATACAACACCTTCAATTTTTTTTTGATTTAGGACTATCAACATTAAAAATAAGTTTTCAAATGATTCTTATTCTAATCTAACAATATAAAAAATAGGTTCATACATTATTTGAATAATAATAATACTCCCCATTATTCAAGGAGAAAATAGTGGGAAGTGTTTGATTCACAAATCCACTATCTTCTAGTTTTTTAGAGAGAATATAGTGTGATCAATTTTGGTTTCATTCCAATAAATTATATTTTGTTGGAAAGAATAAATTATGATAAATTTGGTTTCCTTTTGATGTCTGTATCAACTTGTAGTTTGAGATACTTATAGTAGTTAAAATAGTATAAATATCTTGCCTCTTTTAGAAATATCTATTTATATAAATGTTATATATAGAAAAATTATATATATAAATACTATGTATAGTATATTTATAAAAATTATCCTAAAATAATATGTCATTATTTCTTTGGTCTTCTCATATATATATATATATATATATATATATATATATATATATATTGGACTACTAGACTATGAATCTAGTTCTGTATATCTCCAAAGTTGTTCTAATGATCTCTAGAGTTAGTTTTGATGACCTTCACTGTTGATTTATAGAACTAATTTATATAATAATTCAAGATATAACTATATATATACTCATGGGATACCTATATGAACTCAAGATATTATGATAGTATATTCAAAATCTATTGATAGGAGTATTGTACATATCTAGAGTTTATCTCGAGAGCTACTTATGATCTCCAGAACTATTATATATCTAAAGATCTAGTATTGTATGGAACTATAAATCTCCTAAATTAATCCTACGCTGATTTCAAAACTATCCCTTAATGATATAAACTCTACTATCTATATGGATGAGTCATTATGATGTACATATACAAAAATTGACATTTATTTCCAAAGAATCATTAAAAAACATCAACAATTTAGATTACAATGAATTCCAGAGAATAGGCCAAATCCTATATTTTAATCTAAACAAACATAAGCTCCTAAAAATATTTTTAAATCCACTTTAAAACTTAATCCAAGCAAGATAAAATGACATTATTTATTGATATAAATCAGACATATTATGGTCTCATCATCCGACCAATCATAGGGTTTGGTTCACACTTAAGTCATAATTAAAGTCTGATTTTGAGTTGATTTATATTTAATAGGAGGTGCTTAAACAAATATAATATAGTACCCTATGACCTAATAATGGGTCTAAAATAATTCAAATAAGCCCCTTAAGGATGGAACACTCCATCTCAAACATAAAATCTATTCAACCATGACCATCATATTTGGTCAAATGTGAAGAAGCCCTAAAAATCCTTATGGAGGTAAATAAAGGATTATAAATAACCATTAAGTCAAAAACTTATATTTTTTAAAGGAAGGAGGAGGTCTTAGAGGATGGCTTGTCCATAATCCTCCCTGCTCTCCTTACTTAGCCTTTGGTGACTATCATTAATGGAGTCTTCAAGATTTTGGTCCTTTTTCCACTTATTTATTTTTATAAATTTTATTTGATACATGTATGCTTGGTGTGAGATTATAGGTACCCATATTTTTGGAAAGAATCTAAGTGGAATAAATCTCTCACAGTTTCCAAAAATATCCTTGGGAACTCTAAGCTCCATCACAGCCATTAATGACTGCCAACAAGGTTTTAGAAGGGAGTTATTTTAATTTTTAGAATTAAACTTATATTTATAGCTCATGAAAAATATGTAATAAAATAAATGGGGGTCCCCATTGGGGTCAACCCATCTCAGGGATTCTAGGACCCCTTAACCATCAATTAGGTTAAAAATGACCTCTCAAGGACAAAAGATAAATCTTTAAACCCAAGAAGTTTCAGGTTTTAAAACATATCATGTGTGGAAGAACATGAAAAATTTAGGGGAGGTTCCTTTTGGGTTCCCCCAAATCTGGGTGTCCATAATTATAATAATGAAACATGGATATTCTAATAATAATAGTTCTAATTTTATAAATTCAATGTTTAGTAAAAAATGATTATATAGTAACCAAAAATGATTGATTAATAAAAAATAAGTTTAAGTATTAATAAAAACTAATTAGTTTATAATAATTATGGTTATAAAATAACCTCCATACTTAATATAATAGTGGAAAAAAAGATATCTACATCCCTTAAAAGCCACATGGCCTTCATATCCACTTAACAATAATTGAATAAAATTGTGGCATATAAATAGGCCTAGCTTGCAGTGGTCAAAACTAATCTAAACCACCTAAATATTTATGTATCCCCTTAGTGCCTATATAGTCTACTACATAGTCATATGGTTGGATGTTGGCTAGCGAAAGGAGGTGCCCTACCAAAAAAAGGTGTAGTTCCCATTCCAAGTGCCTTTGTGTTGATAAATTACCCTATAAGGAAGATAATTTATAAAATTCATAACAATAGAATTATAAAACGAAAACAATATGGAATGAGATACATGCTCAAAAAATCCAAAAATTTTCACTAAAATTATTTGTAAAGGTTTTCTACTTTAAAGAGGTTTTTACAAAGGAAAATGAACTCTTTTGAATGGGTTTGGCTTAAAAATGCATATATTTTATATTGTGGCATAAAAGTATATTATGTGAGTTGCTACGGGACCATGAAGAAGTGAACTACATAAAATTATCAATTTATGGAATTTTAGATAAGTTTAAAATTGAATAAAAAGTATACAAATTCTTTTATCACTTATTGGCTTCATGAAAGTAAAGTAAATTCAAAATTTTAGAAAGAATCATCATTTGATCACTTAAATTTGTAAAAATACAAAAATAAAAATTACCAAATATAATTTAAAATGTGATTTTCAACTTAATATAATCATTTCATTTCTTTTATAATTTGATATAATCAAGTTGAAGAGTGTAAGAGATAGAAGGTCATCAAGAAAACTTCTAATATTTATTACAAATATTTTTTTATACACATAATTCCAATTTAATCATTACAATAAAATAGATCTTAAATAACCAATACACTTTTTACAATTTAATACAAGAGTGTTTTAAAATTAAGTCTTCAAATGAGATCCACAAGCAACCAAAAGAACAACTGAAGGAGGGGCTCACCTCCCATCCATTTTCCATCATTAGGTGGTTGCCCTAGGTACCCTTAAGACTAGGATTGTCAAATATAAACATATTCACATCACTATTGTAAGCTATAATATGTTGACAAGATAAGGTTTGAATGATATCTACATCATGATAAAGATCACTCACTAGGAAACACATATAGGAGGATTACAAGTTCATTTAAATATAAGAGGATTCCATACCCAACATAAAAATTTAAGGAAAATAAATCACCATTTCAAATACCATAATGATAACAAGGTATCCATAAATGTATTTCTAACACAGAAGACCCACCGAGGAGAAGAAGAATGTGGGGATGCCTCCTTCTCCTACCATTTCTTAGCCATGGGAGAGCATTGACATAGTTGAACATGCCAAAGTGCCATGTATAAAGGCATAATAATTATGGTTTTGTTGACACTAGAGATTGCACCCGATGGCAGGAAAACAGGTTCTTGGGTTCTCCCCACAACATGGAAACTCCTCTCTCACCTGTGGGATGGCAAAGCAAGAGAGGAGAGTCTCTAGGTATGGGCTAGTTCCCTCTGATGTCTCTTGTTTGTTTCAAGTAGTGCAAAATACAGATATATAGATATACTGGGGGGATGAAAAGGGAGAAGAAAATACAGGAAAATAAACAGCCTACTCTAAAGAGGTGATACACCAAAATAAAGGTTGACCTTCCACATCCACTCTCAGAATCAATGAAAATGCAAATATACTCTACACATCTAGCAAAAGAACCAGGCTACTAAGACTAATAGGGAGGCTATAATGGAAAATAAATAATAGAGGTTTACCAAGGTGCTGTCGAATGCACACTTGCAAGCAAATTCCTCTATTTTGTCCCTCTCAAATATTGCTCTTCTCCTTTCAGCTGCAGAACCGGTGCCTTGTAGATGGCTGGTCTGTTGGCATTAACCTGTGTAAGCATCAGAGATAATGACTAAACACAAATAATACTCATAACATACATAGACAATCTATCCAAGATGGAGGCAAAAAACTGTATTTTATTGATTCAGGTGGAGAATTTGGAGAGTTGTGATCTTTCTAAAATTGGAGAAGATCCTTTTAAAAATGGCCAAGTCTGCCAATTTATATGGGAAAAGCCAAGAGGAGTCTCATTGGCCTTTGCTTGCAAGTGGCTGTGTCATGTCTTCATTGGGAAGAGGGAAAACATTGTATCTGACATCATAAAACCTGCCTTGACCATGCTTGCTACCTAATTTTGCGTGTGGCATGCTCTTCTGCCCACTGGGCGGGCCTTTTTCTATGTTTTGTAGGCCTTTTTTGCCACTTGATGTTGTGAGTGGTAATTTTACTGCCCAATGTCATGGATTGCATGCAGGAATTTTGTTGACATCAGCTGACTTACTACCATACATGGCAATTTTGCCGACGTTGGTAGAGTTCGCTGCCATGCACGGTAGTTTTACCGATGTCAGCTAATGTTGACGGCCTCCTTTTCTCCACCAGCTACTTCCCATAGCAATTTTTCCACTTACTGCTCGTGTTGGTGGTCTCTTTTTCCCCGCCTGCCATCGTGTGTAACAATTTTGCTGCCCATTGCATAAAACTTTGAATTTTTTGTGGGACTTAGATGCATTGAACCGTTGACTTGGACTTTTTTGCATTAAAACCAAAATGCTTGAACCTTTCTGTTGAACCAAACCATTGAACCTTTCAGTTGAACTGAGCATGAACCTGAAGATGGACTGCAACCTAAAATTGACTATCCTTGCAAAAGTAGGTGTTAGAAGGTGACCGAGATTTTGCCTATGGGCAAAATTGGTCAACAAATTGGTGACTCACAGGGGAAGCATGCCTGCTATGCTTAGAACCCAGTTGCCTTTGAATATCCATTAGGTGCAGAGTCAGATGGTAACTTTGAAGAGAGTTCACAATAGGTTTGATAATCCCAAAATCAAATACACAGAATTTACCCCCACAAACGAAGGGAAACACACAAGCCTAAAAAAACTAACTGTGCGAACTGCACTTAGGGAAAATAGGGAAAACAACTGAAAGTAAACTATTATATACAGCTAACCAAGAATGTTCGCATCTCTCTTAGATCGAAAGGAAAGTTTCTCAAGTCCCCTTCCTGGTGAGAAGACTTATGGTGGTAGGCAAGTAGCTGAAAGAAAATGAGGTTTGGTGACTTACTCTTCCTACCTGTCACCTGACTTGGCTGGAAACCGAGGGGATCAAAATCAAACATGCCTCCAATATATATGTATTCTGATTATCCCTGGAGGCCTGTTAAATGTTGGTCTTTGATATTGGTGCTCCTTACCAAGAAATCAATTGTTGTCGGTTCATCACCGTAAGCCTTCTGATCTGCACATTCCTTCTGCAATGTATCATGGTCTGACTTGTTTCCTTTTGCCTCTTTGAAAACTCTATCAGACTCGTCCTCTACTTCCTCTTGGCCTTCTTGAAGAAGGGTGAATGTGGTGATGTCTAAAAGGGACTCACAAAAAGATTGCTCATCCCACAAGACTTCACTTTCCTGTTTAAAGCTCAGTTCTTCAAGGCATTCCTCCAAGAAGATGGACCTCTCCTTTTCCTCTTTACTGATCAAGATTTCTAGATTTTCAAGAATATTCTCCTGATATTCCTCTTTCTCAGGTTCTTCAATGTAGTCATCCTCATCAAAACAGCAAGGAAGTTCATCAATCAGAGCAGAGGAGAGCTTACCATGCATTTGTTCTTCCTCATACTGCTAGAACATCCACATATATGCTAGCCCTGCATCTTCTCCACTGCTGATAAGGTCTTCACAAGGGGCATCAATGATGATTTCTTCTTCATTGTCACTCATGACAACCTCCTGAAGGACTACAGATTGGATCTTTTGTTCCTCTCCTACCTCTTGCAAAATAGGTTCTTCCTTGAGTAAGGGTGAAGTGGAGAAAGCATGTGGAAGAGGAAGCAGTCCTTGAGCTAGAATCGAATGATTCTCCTCTTTCCACTTGATCAACACTTCATCAATATTAGGTATGGCCTGATAACTCTCTTGGAAATGTGTAGGTGGGGTGTGTTCAGGCATGGAATGTGTTGTTTGGTCTGAACCATCCACCACACATTAGCTGAGGAATTTATCTTTAGACTCCAACTCTGTAATTCTCTTGGCCAGACCTTCTTGGAAAAGCTTTTCCTGGAGGTCGCCAGCATTATCATGAGCAAGGGAAACCTTAGCTTCTTTAAGGTTTTGAGAAAAACCTTGATTTTCCTTTTTTTCTTTGCTGCCCCATGGTTCCACTATTTTTTTCCAGTGCAGGATCTCTGAATTAAAATTTTCCCCCTGCGAATAGGCAGCAACTTTGTTTTCCATGAGGTCCTGAGGCTCCTCCACAAGGTCTAGAAATTTTATCTCTCTTTCAAGGAGCAGCTTCATCCTAGCCTCTAAATCTTCAATTTGTCTAGCTAGGTTTTCCTGAAAGAGTCTTTCTTGGAAGTCACCAGCATTATCCTCTTCAAAGCTTTGAGCTGGTCCCTGACATTCCTTCCTCCATCTTGGAATTTGCATATCATGCTGGGAAACTTGGGGAGGCTAAGGAATGCAAGGAAAACACTGCTGGTGCATTGGAGGAGGGATGTGCTGGCTATTGGTACTATTCTCAATGGAAGATTCCTGATCTAAGGAGTTGAAAACATTGATCTCCATGGGAGGTTGCCCTGATGCCATTTGGTGTTGGAAAGCCAAGCACACGGGATTGGGAGTAGCTGTATTTGATGAGCTAGAGTGAGCAAGTGTAATTTGATAAAATGGATTTGGTGCAAAAGAAGAGGTTTTCTTTAGGGTAGGAGGGGGCACTCAAGGCTGACTGCCTTGGATAGATGGATTGCTCCATTTTGTTACCTCCTCCTTCATGGACTGCAAGGCTTGTGTTTGCCTAAACAAGCACTCCTCTTTATATATCAGCTCCTGCTGATATTTTTACTACTCTTCCAACCTGTCGATTTCCATTATCTATCTCTCAAATTCCAATGCCACCTCCCTTATAGTTGCAAGGCAACTAGGAGAGCCGCTTGAGGGGATTGCATAAATATCTAAAGTCTAATCACACTCACATGAAGGAAAACAAGACCCATGATTTTGAGAAAAATAAGTATACATACAAGAAATGGATGATTTTTGATGGCATTAGGCTACTTAACCAGTAGATTTAACTTAGAGTCACCAGATGTTAAAAACTTGAATCGACTGTGTCAGGACCAACATCAATCTTGAACTTTACTGCATTGAAAAATATAGTCCCATCGGGTGTGCCAAAACTGTTGATGCTGGAGATTGCACCCAGTGGCATGGAAATAGGTTCTTGCCTTCTCCCCACAACATGGAAACTCCTCTCTCACCTGTGGGATGGCGAAGCAAGAGAGGAGAGTCTCTAGGTATGGGCTAGTTCCCTCTGATGTATCTTGTTTGTTTTAAGCAGTGCAAAATATAGATATACTGGGGGGGATGAAAAGGGAGAAGAAAATATAGGAAAACAAACAGCCTAGTCTAAAGAGGTGATACACCAAAATAAAGGTTGACCTTCCACATCCACTCTCAAAATCAAGAAAAATGCAAATATACTCTACACATCTGGTAGAAGAACCAGGCTGCTAAGACTAACAGGGAGGCTATAATGTAAAATATATAACAGAGGTTTACCAAGTTGCTATGGAATGCACACTTGCAAGCAAATTCCTCTATTTTGTCCCTCTAAAATATTGCTCTTCTCCTTTCAGGTGTAGAACTGGCACCTTGTAGATGGCTGGTCTGTTGGCATTAACCTGTGTAAGCATCAGAGATAATGACTAAACACAAATAATACTCATAACATACATAGACAATCTATCCAAGATGGAGGCAAAAAACTATATTTTATTGATTCAGGTGGAGAATTTGGAGAGCTGTGCTCTTTCCAAAATTGGAGAAGATCCTTTTAAAAATGACCAAGTCTGCCAATTTATATGGGAAAAGCCAAGAGGAGTCTCAGTGGCCTTTGCTTGCAAGTGGCTGCATCATGTCTTCATTGGGAAGAGGGAAAACACTGTAGCTGATGTCATAAAACCTACTTGGACCATGTTTGCTACCTCATTTTGCATGCAGCCTGCTCCTCTACCCAATGGGTAGGCCTTTTTCTATGTTCTGCAGGCCTTTTTTGTAGCTTGATGTTGTGAGCAGTAATTTTACTTCCCAATGTCATGGACTGCACGCGGCAATTTTGTCGACGTCAGCTGACTTACTACCATGCATGGCAATTTTGCCGATGTCGGTAGAGTCTGCTATCGTGCACAAAAGTTTTACCGATGTTGGCCGATGTTGACGGCCTCCTTTTCTCTGCCGACTGCTTCTCGTAGCAATTTTGCCGCTTACTACTCGTGTTGGTGGTCTCTTTTTCCCTGCCCACCATCGTGCGTGGCAATTTTGACGCCCATTGCATAAAAATTTGAATTTTTTGTGGGACTTAGATGCATTGAACCGTTGAATTGGACTTTTTTGCATTAAACCAAAACGCTTGAACCTTTTCGTTGAACCAAACCATTGAACCTTTCAGTTGAACTGAGCATGAACCTGAAGATGGATTGCAACCCAAAATTGACTGTCCTTACAAAATCAGGTGTAGAAGGTGACCGAGATTTCACCTGTGGGCAAAATTGGTCAATAGGTTTCACCAACTACTATCACTGTATAATGAAAACCATGTAGAAGGGCATAAGAATTATGGTTCCACAAATTGCTATGACTACATAAGGAAAACCATGTAGAAGGGTATGGGAGTTTTGGTTCCACCAACCACTATCACTATGAAAATAAAACCAAGTATATGGTCATAAGAATAATGGTTCCACTATACACCATGATTATTCAAAGTAAACCATTTAGAAATGAATAAGAATTATGGTTCCACTAACCATCATCACTACATAAAAGAACAAAATCAGGCAAGTAAATTCAAGCCCAATCAAGTAGCCCTAACAACATCAAAATAAAATAACAAATGGATTTTAAAAATATCTAAGTATAATAAGAGGGATTTTTCATCTCCAAATCCCAAGTGGGTAATAAAATTGACATAATGGCCATAGGCACAACCATGGCAAGAAAATATAAAAATAGGGTAGTCAAAGTGGCCCTACACCTCTTGAAAACAAGTAAAAATATAAGGGAGAAACTTCTAATTTCAAAATAAATAACATAAAATTAAAACACAACTATAAATGTAATCCTACCTTAGATATCATTTGGGATATACACAAAGACTCCTCCATAAGTGCAAGGTTAAGTCTTTTTTTCACTAAGGTTCCTTATTTTTCTACTTGGCTTCCTCTTTCTTCTCTAGATCTCTTCTAATTCCTAATTTTAAAAATGGCCAAAAATTCCCTCAAGGAAGGTTTCCATTCCTTAAATATGTTAAGTATTCTCCTCTAAAGGTTAATAGGAAGGTGACACATGTCCCTTCCCATCCCTTGGTCCAAAGTCAACAAGTCTCCCTTGGTAATAAATTCTCTTACAAACCCTTATGGGAAAGTAAGTAATTACATCCCTAATTAATGATCCCACTATTACATGGCATAAAATTGGAACATAAACTTGGCCTTTGGATTCATATAATCTCTAAACAAGGTCTCAACCCATCATATAGTCAACCAGGGGCTTAAATGCACATCTAATCACTTTAAGAATACTCAACTCCACTTGTAAAGTTGGTTTAATGTGTCCATCCGAGTTTTGTGTCAATAGGCCCACTTATGTTACTTACAATTACACATTATGAATTAAATGCACATAAAATATACTCCAAAGGTTTAGAATAATAGTAATGAATAGTATCCTTAGGGTTGAATAGTTATAGGAGGGTTAAGGAAGTCCACAAATTTTGACTAGGTCTACATATGACACAAAAAAATGTTTGAATCATGTAAAGGTCAAGTACACATTACACCACTTTAACAATGATGTGATCATGAATGACCTAGTCTTAGTTCCCTCATTAGTCTCCCCTATCCCCTACATAAGAATGCACACATAAAATTCCCTAGCATAGACAACTGAAGAAGTTGAATGAAACAAACAATATAAGCAATTCCAATCATACAAACATATACAAGGCATAACATATCAAAAATTAAATTGAATAAATATGTATGCATGTCATTGACATCATAATAAATAGAATAATAATATAATATACAAATATAACTTTTCTTACATAAGTGAAATCAACAACATCACATAATATATAAAATATTTGTCTCAAACATAAGGGACCAATACTATCTCATGACTCAATAATAAATAAATCATATCTCAATAGGACACATGTACAACACAAAATGTATACTTCTTAATAGTTTATCATTTTTTTGTAGGAATTAAATAAATCATCAATATATACATACATAATTGAGAAATAAAATTCCATTTAAATTATATACCCCCATGTATTCCCTCAATATTAATTTCCATTAAAAATCATGATGGCATATATCCTCATTAGCATTTGGAAATAGGCACATAAATAATTAATTTTTTTTAAAATGGGGTTTTCCTCCTAATGCAACAAGCAAAATTGCCCACCCAAAATCAAAGTTACTAGGGTTGATTCATCTTTTAATGATACCATTCTCAATAAATATAAACATTGAGGCTGAGGACCCCTATATATCCATATCTAAATATAGTGGGGAAATGGTCCCTCAAAAATTATGAACATGTTCAATAGTAATTTCAATGAAATTAAGTCACAACATCTATAATTTACATTATCTAAAATAGGGAAAATCATAATTATAAACCTATTATATATCTTTATAAAATTGTTTGCTTTGATTTTTTGAATACATTAATCATCAATTATGATATAATCATCTTATACTCATACATTTGTCACAAGTTATTAACAAGGGTTTCATCTTCTAGTTTTTTACAATAACTAATAACAATTTACAAAGGCCAATCACATATAAAGAAAATATATGAAACTTGTAGGGTGACATAAGTTCAATAATATTAATCTACTTAACTTCTTAAAACATCCTCAAGATGACATAAGTTAAACAATAGTATGGCACTTCATAACTTCCTTAAACATCCATATATAACATAAGTTAAATAATAACATGAAATTATGATAGACATAAACACCATAGGACAACATACTTTCAATCGTACATGAAATTATGTCATGGCATTAATAAACACAAGATGATGTAAGCTAAACAATATTATTAAATGAACATAAAAACATAATAACAAGTTTCAATAACATAATAAGTTAAACCAGCAATACTATAAATAATTTCCAACATATTAAGTTCCACCAACATCATATTAACTTCCAAGAATAAAAACAAAAACAACTCCCAAAAAAACCCAAACATAGCCACCAAAAACAACTAAAAAACACCACCACCTATAACCAGTGCTTTCCACCACCCATGTGTGTCTTCTTCCCAACTACACTCCCACTTTATCTTTTAATAATGTATTTTTTGGAGCACCCACTTCAAAAAATCCCTACTTCAAACTGTGGTAAGAAATGTGTATGGAATAGTGTGGATGGGTAAGTCATATAAAAAATATAAACATGAAGGCATAATTACAAAAGCATAAAAAGAAAGTAAAAATTCACCTGCAAATAATAGTAAAACATATGAAGGCAACTCACCTTATTTTCTTTGTCACACTCTTTACATCTACAATGTGTGAAAGGGAAATGTTGGGAGTCCACTATCATTTTTTTAGGGGGTTAAAACATTACTGGAGGCTATCTTATACAAGATATATAAGTGTCTTTTTCTTAATACCTTGATATCTCCTTACAATAACTATTAAAAAGTGTCTAATCCCCACTCATTTTTATCCTAATTTTCTTCACACTTTTTTTATTAGATGAGTCATAGGAATGGAAAAATTAATAACTTAAGATGTATTCATTTTTATAATTTCAAGAAAATAAGAATGATTTTAGGGACAATATATCGGTACCAAGATAATAATGGGTGGAGTAGGTGTAGATGGGATGACTAGCGATAGGATGCCAACCATCTGATAAATTTTTCACCTTGTATTGTTGGGAGTGGGGTCCTCTTTATGCTAACATGTTATTGGAAAATTACATTATTAATATACAATAAATATCTGTATTAAGTGTATTTTAATTATGTTTATAATATATAATTATGAACTTAAAATAATTGTGTTACAGACACGTAGCTGATGATAAATAATTTACTCAAGGGTGTGGCAAATGGAATTTTTTTATAAATTATTGTCCATATTAATTCATCCAAATATTTAAATTCCCCAAAAATAATACTTATTTAGTATGAAACACATTAAAACATGTGAGGATGATCAAGAAATAACATGAGCATAATTATAGAATATGAGGTTGTCAAACCTTGGAAACTCTTAAGGTTGGGTTTTTTTGCATAGGTATAGGATAAAGTTTTTGGTTGATATCCACTTCCCCACTTTATATTTAGGTAATTTATACTCATATACCTCCTCTTCCTCATACTTCTCTTTTTCCTCACTCTCCTCCTCTTCCTCAATCTCCTCATCTTCCTCATTTTCATTCTCCTACACATCCTCATTCTCTTGAGATTACTACTCATCCCTCTTATATTTCTCTTCTTCATTATTTTTATCATCATGAACCACAAGATATATAGGGAATGCAATATTACAAGGATGTTGTATGATTTTTTTTTTGGCAGCTTCCTTTTCCAAATCCCATTGATGTGGAAAACATAACCAATCAATACTTTGTGGCAAACAAAAAGTAAAATATATAAGATGTAAGCCAAAATTCAAAAACTAATGAAATCCATAAATCATATTATAATGGATTCATCAAGGCATTACTTACACAACTCTAGATACCCCTCTTGTATCATTGCATTTCTCACCTCAAACGATATGTTTTTCATAATCTTCTTATTCTAATCAAACTCCAACTTCTATTTTTATTTTATTTTATTTTTGATAACTTAGGTCCATAAAAATATGGGGCCCTATGTATCAAAATGATCCATTGATAAACATTAAAAATAACTTAAAAATTTAATAAACTACTAATATCATAAATTATGTCAAACTTAGTTACAACCTACATCTATAAAGGTCTTATTATGTACTACAGATTGGAAAGTATCTACTTGTTGATGCATATATCTATACCATACAAAGTAAATACTATTAATTAAATAACTCCTATATTTCTAATTTTATTTTTTGATACTTCACTATATTTTATATAAATCTTACCATTTTTAGGGGCCTTAGCCCATGAATATTTCAATGATAGGTGTTGAAGACAACCTTGGTTGATATGACTTTATTTTTTACTTCTACTACCTTACAAGACATATAAATGTCATTTTGGTTTTCTCATTGAATCCAAATGTGAAGGTTTTATCCACAACACTCAATTGAAATTCCATAAAATACCATTAAGAGATGACTCACATATTAGATAAGAATACCAAATATATCATACACATGTTTATGAAAATATAGACATCATCTTCAGACATTGTGTCCAAATAAAAATTGATTCATTTTATACACATGATTGGACATGGAGTAATAGGAAATTAAAAAACCATTAACATTGGATAGTGAAAAAACAAAGATAACACATTTTATCATTCCTAAATAAATTCATATTTAATACATCATCAATTTCTAGTATAGAATGAAAATATCTTCACTATATCATGTTTCTTATTATTGGTTTTCATTTCAAAGTTTGAACTTTAGATATGATGTATCTACTCATATAAATAATTTTAATTTATATGGGTGTATGCACATGCACATGCACGTGTGCACTCATGCACACACACACACACACACACACACACACCCACACACACACACACACACACACACACACACACACACACACACACACACACACACACACACACACACACACACACACACACAACACACATTTTTAAATGGAGCAATTGTAAATGTAAAAAATTAAATGGAATTAAGTAATTTTATACTAATATACACCATGAAATTAATATAGATAATAAACATAAATATAAAAAATGGAAATGTATTATATATGTGTTTTTTAGCTATTAGTAAATGAAACTGTAGTAAAACTAAATGAAACTATAATATATACCTTCACAATTATAACTATCATGTTGTCGATTGTAATTAAATATGATGTAAATTTTTATCCAATATATCCAAATTTTTAAATTTTTATTACTTAATGTAGAAAACAAGAAGATGAACCTCTTGACAACAACTTGTGGAAAAGGTGTAGTTAGAAGATGATCATTGCATGGTTGATGTATTTACTATTGTATTCAATTATAGCTATTACATTGGATAGAGTTGATAACTAAATTTTATTTATAGTTTAATTTAATTAGGATTTTGAGTTTAAGGTTTTATGGTTATGAAAACCTTGTTGTATATATGCAACTGTAGTAAACCTAAAAGCAGTTGTTCAGATGCTCATATTATTCTTCAATTACAACAACAATGATCCAAAAATGTAATTGATAATATTACTCTTATTAAATTTCCATATGTAATTCTACTAAAACTTAAATAAACCCCTTACTTTATATATTCATTAATAGTAAACCAAGATGTACCCAATTGAAATTGTACATATATTTGAATACTCTTCTTTTTTTTAGCACAAAGAAACCCAAACATAGTCATTCATATGTTCATATTCTTCTTCAGTTGTAACACAAATGAACCCAAATATAAATAATCATATTTTTCTTCACATGAAATATAACTATTCATATGTTCATATTGTTCTTCACTTTAAAATCTACTAAACCATAATGAATCCCTTGTTGTATAATATAAAAAATAGAAAACCCAAATGAACCCAACTGAAATTTTTCATATGATCATATTGTTATCCATTTACTACAAGCAAAAACCCAAATACAACTATTCATATGCTTCTTTTATATTTCCATATGAAATTGTAATTAGCCCTCATGAACCCAATTAAAATTATGCATAATTAAATGTATGTAACTTTATCAAACCTAACCATATTTTTTCATAAGTTCATATGATTATTTATTTAAAACTATAGTGAACCAATTAATTCACCCCATTTATCCAAAAAGGTCTCAAGTGTCCCTTGAACTTTGTAAATTGTTATTACTTACTGTAAGACATGAGAAGATGAACCCCTTGCTGATTTTTAAAAAAAATGTATCTCTATATAATGTGAGAGCTTAGTTATGGTATAAAATTATATTTATTTAAAGTTTAATTTAATTAGGATTTTTAGCTTAGTGTTTACACTTACAATATGATTTATTTATATTTTAATTAATGTTATTTAACATTTTCATTATTAGGTAAATACATACAATTTTTTTATGGTTTTACTTAAATTGTGAATACACTCAATTATATAAGGGTTTACTGTAAAATAACTTATTTGTTGGGTGTGGAGCTTGATTATCTTCCAATATTAGATGTTAAAATTTTGATATTTTTTTAGCTAGGTTTTGGATCCCATTCTTTGTATCCATGCTAGCGATGGGGTTACAAGGGGGTCTTCACCCCCATTGAAGGGTTTAGGGGGGATGACACCCATCGGCAAGGGGTCTGGGGTCCATGTGCCCCAATGGGGGTTTGATGGCAATGCCCCTAAATTTAAAATTTTATTAAAATTGACTTTTAAAATTTTAATTTTTTAGTCAATCTAGGCCATTGATTATAGATTTCTAGATCTGATAGTAGAGGTTATGTTTAGGTGTTTTTCCACCCTAAAAGTGAATTGACATATGGCTGACAGGTAAGAAAAGATTATTGTACATAGAGAGGAGGTAGATAAGGTAAGGAGGTGTAACAAGTTTTGTTGTAGGATTTTTTTCTCCCTTGTATTGCTAGAAATAATATATTGGACAAGTTTGGTGGATGTAACCCATCTTGGGTGAATCGCATTAAATTTGGTGTCTCTTATTTTGTGCATGTTTATGATAATTTTATGTATGTTTGATTGATTCATTTAATAGTTTATATTGTATGTGATTTGGAGATAAATCTATGTTTTATTTTATCCTAACAATTGGTATCAAAACAAAGGTTTTGTTTGCATAATTTAAATCACAAGAAGAAAAGGGTTTGACCTCAAGTGGGAGATATGGTGGATGAAAATAAATCTAAGGTGGAGAAGTTTAATAGATAGAACTTTGGATTGTGGAAGATGTAGATGGAAGATTACCTTTACCAGAAGGACCTATATTTACCATTGGGAGGGTAAGCCAAGAAGCCATCGATAATGTTAGATGAAACTTAAGAACTATTAGATCAAAAATCCCTTGGAACCATATGGTTGTGCCTTGCATCTTCTATAGCATTCAACATATAAAAATAAAATAAAATAGAAGGTATTATTAGCTCATTAGGAAATTTATATGAAAAAGCCTCTATCTTAAATAAAATATTTTTGATGAAAAAATTATTCAATATGAAAATGTTTGAAAATGGTTCAGTACCAGATCATTTAAATGAGTTTAACATAGTTACTAGTTAGCTACATTCCATAAATGTTGACTTTAATGATGAAGTTAGGGATCTTATCATTATTTTTTCCTTGCCTAAAATATGAAATAGCTTGGTAATGATAGTAATCAAATTTATGTCTAATAATGCTAAACTAAAGTTTAAAGATGTGGTGGGTGTTATTCTAAGTGAGGAAATGCAAAGGAAAAGTATAGGTGAAACATCCATATCTAGAAATGCATTAACATTGGAGAATAGAGGAAGGCAAAAGAATAGAGGAAGAGGAAATTATGGAAAATAAAAATGGGGTGCAAGATCCAAATCAAGAGGCAAGATGAAATATTGGATATATGGTAAGCCAGGACACACAAAGAAAGAGTGTTGGTTTCAAAAGGATAAATCGGGAAAGGACCAACAAGAAGGTAATAGAGAAGTAAATGTAGCAAGTGATGTACTAAAATATTCTCTTATACTTTCTTTGGATAATATTACTGAATCTTAGGTTTTAGATTCAGGTGCTTCTTTTTATGTTACCCCTCATAGACATTATTTTATAGATTACGTTTAAGGTAATTATGGGAATGTTTACCTTGGTGATGATGAACCCTATAGTATTATTGGAAAAGGATTTTTTTAGGTTAAATTATAAAATGAAAACACTTGGGTGCTGAGGGATGTCAAGCATGTTCCAAGCTTAAGGAGAAATTTGATCTTTGTAGGGCAGCTGGGTAGTGAGGGTTGTATGGTCACATTTACAACCAAATCATGGAAGGTTACAAAGGGTTCCTTAGTGGTTGTAAAAGGTAACAAAGTAGGCAATTTATATTTATCTATAGATAATGTTAATTCATCTTGTGTTATAGTTTCTATAGGTAAAGATGCAGCTTTATGGCATTAAAGACTTGACCACATGAGTGAAAAGGAATGAAGACCCTAAATGCAAAAGATAAACTACTAGGTCTAAAATAATTAGATCTAAACTTTTGTGAGAATTATGTATATGGAAAAAAATGTGTGAGGTTTATTAGGGTTGGACCAGCTAGGAAGGAGCAAAAATTAGAGCTTATGCATATGAATGTATGGGGATTAGCTCAAGTATCTTCACTTGGTGGTTGAAATTATTATGTTACCTTTATTGATGATGCAACTAGGAAGGTTTGGGTATACTATATAAAAAGGAAGTCTGATGTTTTTGATACATTCAATAAATGGAAAGCTTTAGTTGAAAATGAAATAGATTTAAAACTAAAATGTCTCAGATCAAATAATAGAGGTGAGTATTGCAGTAACACTTTTAACAATTACTATTCAAAAAGTGGAATTCATAGATAGAAAATAGTTCTAGGAACACCACAACAAAATGGTGTGTCTAGAAAAAATGAATAGGACCATTATGGAGTGTACCAGATGCATGAGATTAGATGTAGGTTTGCCTTTACAGTTTTGGGTAGATGCTATAACTACTATAGTTTATATAATAAATAGAGGACCTTCGATTGCTTTGGATGGTGGAATACTAGAGGAGGCATGGACTAGAAAGAAGGTAGATTATTATTTTCTAAGAGTTTTTGGTTATGAGGCATTTTATTAAATTGACAAAGATCATAGGAATAAGTTAGAAGCTAAGTCTCAGAAATGCAAATTTATTGGTTATGGAACTAATGATTATGGAATTTGGAAGCTAAGAAAATAATTAAGAGTAGAGATGCTGTGTTCCATGAAAAATTCATGTATAGGGACTAGCTATAGGAAAAGAAGGCATACAAATCTAAAAGGGAATATACAGTATTAGAAGAGATTATAGAAAAACATGTCCCAAAAGTTCTTGATCAAAATGTGCAATAAGAACAAGTACCTCAAACCCCTGTTAGAAGATCTATAAGAGTAAGTAGACCACCTAATCATTTTTATCCTTCTTTATATTATTTATTACTTACTAATGGTGGTGAGCCAAAAATATATGAAGAAGCAGTGCAAATTGATGCCAAAGATAAGTGAGATCAAGTTATGGATGAGGAGTATGATGCTCTAATGGAACACCATACATGAGATTTGGTGGATCTTCCCAAAGGAAAGAAGGCATTGCAAAATTAATGGGTATATAGGATAAAGGAGGAGAATGAAGGTAAAAATAAATTCAAGGCTAGAATGGTGGTTAAAGGTTTTTCACAAAAGAAAGGTATAGACTTTGACAAAATATTTTCTCTAGTAGTTAAAATGACTTCTATAAGAGTTTTTTTAATTTTGGTAGCAATAGAAGATTTGTACCTTGAAAAATTAGATGTCAAGACTATATTCCTTCATGGTGACTTGGCAGAGGAAATATATATGGAGCATCCACAGGGATATGAAGTCAAAGGTAAGGAAAAATGGTGTGTAGCTTGAAGAAGAGTTTGTATGGCCTAAAACAAGCTTTAAGACAGTGGTATTTGAAATTTGATAGTTTAATGACAAAATAGGGTTATTGTAGATGTCATTCATACCATTGTGTATATTTTAAAAGTTTTGAAAATGGTAGCTACATTATTTTCCTTCTATATGTAGACGATATGCTTATAGCTAGTTCCAACATGCACAATATTAATGTACTCAAGAACTAGTTAAGTGATAGCTTTTCTATGAAGGATCTAGGTGCAGCTAAATAGATCCTTGGTATGAGGATAACTAGAGATAGAAAGAATAGGAAGATGGAATTATCATAGGGAGAGTACATAAAAAAAAGTGTTGGAAAGATCTAATATGTAGGATGCAAAATTAGTTGGGACACCTTTGGCTGCACACTTTAAATTAATAAAGGATTAATGTCCTAAAACACAAGAAAAGAGCTTGATGTCTAGAATTCCATACTCATCAGTAGTTGGTAGTTTAATGTATGCAAAGGTGTGTATGAGGCTAGACATTCCACATGTAGTTGGAGTGGTGAGTAGGTTCATGAGTGATCTAGAAAAGGAACATTGGAAGGTAGTAAAATGGATCCTTCATTACTTAAGAGGAACCATAGATACAATGTTAAGTTATGGTGGATTAGATATGACATTACAGGGATATGTTGACTCAGATATGGTAGGTGACTTGGATGGTAGAAGAAGCACTACAAGGTATGTGTTTATAGTAGGTGATATAGAATTTATTTGTGTATCACACTTACAGAAGGTTTTAGCACTTTCAACCACAGAGGTTGAGTATGTTGTTGCTATAGAAGCAATCAAGGAAATAATTTGGTTATAGAGGTTGATGAAAGAATTGGGACATAGTCAAGAAATATGTAATCTATATAATGATAGTCAAAGTGAAATCCATCTAGCCAAAAACTAATCTTTTCACTCCAAAATAAAACATATTTAGTTGTAGTATCATATTATTTGTTTAGTGATAGAGGAAGAGCAACTAGAATTAGAGAAGATACATACCAATAAAAATCCTACAAATATGATGACCAAGGTAGTTACAAAAGAGAAGTTGAATATTTTTTTAGCTTTAATTGGTATTCATGGATGATAATTAAATTAATGAACTTGTCCAGGTCTAGATACTATAGTGGATTTAGTAGTGGTGGAGTTACTGCAATCAGTCTCCAAGTGGGACATTATTGGGTGTGGATCCTTATTATCTTCCAAGATTAGAGGTTAAAATTATGATGTTCTATATCTAGGTTTTGGATCCCATTATTTGTATTTGTGATGGAAATTAGGGTTGCAAGGGGGGATTTTCCCCCTTGAAGAGTTTGTGGGGATATTTTTATTAAAATTCCCTTGAAAATTTATAATTTTGTAGTCAATCTAGGCCATGGATTATAGGATTCTAGATCTAATGGTAGATTTTATGTTTAGGTTTTTTTCCACCCTAGTTGAGAGGTGAGAGAATATTATTGTACACATAGAAGAGGTAGAGAAGGTAGAGAGGTGTAACAAGTTTTGTTTTAGGATTTGTTTCTCTCTTGTATTACTAGAAATGATATACTGGACAAGTTTGATGGATGTATCCCATCTTGGGTGAACCATGTTAAATCTGGTGTCTCCTATTTTATGCATGTTTATTATTATTTTCTATATGTTTTATTTATTCATTTCATATTTTTTCTTGTATGTAATTTATGGATAAATCTATGTTTTATTTTATCCTAACACCATTACAATTTATTTTTATTAATAGATAAGTACATAAATTGATTTAAATATATTTATAGTTTAATTAGGTTTTTGATAAATTTATGTATCTCTCTATTTATCATATCTGCATAGATAATGACACAATTTAACTTTTTAAGATTAGATTTTATCAATATTAACTGTAAAAAATATTAGTTTTTATTTCTATCTTCGTCTATTTTAATATGTTATTTCATTATTAGACATTGTATTGACAAAATTATTTTATGTTTATTTTTCCCAAGTATTTTATACTTTACTTCTCAGTAGAGCAAGGAAAATAATAGCTAAAATATATTGAGATCTTTAAATCCCATTTCACACATTTCTTATATTAACATAATGATAAATGTAGTTGATCATATAATTATTGATGAGATTGAATTTATAGTGCACTCTAAAGTAAAGAATTATTAACACTAAACTAAAAACCTAATTAAAATAAATGAGTTTAGTTTATGTGAAAATATACAAGTTGAATTGAATCTGACTGTATGAGATTACTATAATTGGAAATGACATGAAATTGTAATGTAGATAATGTTATGCTAAAAATAATAATTCAAAGTTTGTTAGGATAAGTCTATGAGATGTAGATAGGGGAACATTATGACATTATCTAGATATTGTGGCCATGTCCTTAATGGATATATTCATAATTTTTGGATCTAGGTTTATGAGATCACCTATGAAGGTTGAATATTGAAATCTATGTTCTATGTTGTCACATGAAATACTTTAAAAAAATAAAAATCTAGATCCTACACATGCACTAGATATAACGTAAATAATAAAGGGTAAAATGAAAATGGATTAGTAAGGATGGATGAGTTGGCCTCAGCAACCCCTTGTAATTGAGTGCTACCTAAATATCCTAAAATGGCCTCAAGTCGATGTAGTTCTCCCTCCTAGAGTGATTTTTGACCCATGATGATGTAACTACAATGACTATAGCTAGAATATTGATTGAAATACTTGATAATGGGTGCCCTTGACCTAAAATAAAAAAATATTTAGACTTAAATTATGATTTTTAGAATGTTAAAAATTTTAAATAATAATAATTATTGCTCCTTTACGTAGTATGTAGTGTAATTTATATAGAGATCCATCGGGGTTGTAATGAGTGGTCTTGATGTGCCTTTATATGAGAATATTTAGAGTAATTTCACTAACAAAATTCACAAAACATATGGGAGATCCATTATTAAACTTATTTATTAAAAAAAGTGACCATTAGAGTGTAAGAGATAAGATCACACTAGTGGATAAGGTCGTAGTACAAATCCATCTGACTAGTGCAGACTTGTCATAAAAGACCAGAAATAGTTGGGATAGGTCTGATAGGAGATTGTGAGATGAAAAGAGATGAATGAGAATGAAATAGGTATGTGTGTATGATATTTATAGTGCTTACAAGATAGTGATGGCTCCCTTATAGATTATGAGTTAGTTAAATGAAGAATAGACTAAAGGTAAGGATGCCAGGAATAAACATTGTCAAGCACTTAATGATTAATTTTATGTGTTTAAATTACACAAATATTCTAAATAGAACATAATACATTTAATATAATACAATTTTAATTCCTAACAAAGCTCCCACATTCTAATACAATATAATAACATTGTGTATAATTATGTGGGAGTAATATCAACATTGAATAATATTGCCACCTTATTAGATATTAATTAAAATCATACCAAATGTAAACTAATAAATTTTAAATTTTTATATGTTGGGAATTTTTCCTTCCAATGAGACCTTTGGATTGCTCTCACAACTCACAACTTCATTCAAAGCCCTGAAGCAGTGAATAAAAACAAACACAACCCTAACAATATAAAGCTAACCCCTCTCTACCATTTTTTAGAGGGTTAAACATAACCAACATGAACAAATATACATGGTTGGTACTAGTCCCACCACCCCTCTCATCTTAAATTTATGTCATGTTTCTTTCCTTGTTCCCCTCATTTAAAATCTATAACAATTTTCAAAAATGGAGCATCTGACATCCTTGACCCTACTACACCATATTGTTCCTCATTTTATTTATTATGTTCCTATTGACATCCCCCTCCATTAGCAATACATTTTTAAATTATGAATATATATATATATATATATATATATATATATATATATATATACTAAATCCTACCCAAAACATATACCAAATCATCCACATGTGCAACACCTATATGTATTTTGTGTATTTTGGGTCTTGACCATGATTAGAATAAATATAGTTGTGGCGGATTATTTTTCAACAATCAAGAAGGAATATTTGGTAACTTTTGTTCAGTATGGAATACTTTTTTAGATAGGTACTTATGATGAGATTATATAAAATTTAATGAAAAGGATTATATAACACTTATCAAAATTCAAGAGAATGCCAAGGAATTTGACGGCAACAATCCTAGCAAGAGTAGTTTCACATAATTCTATTTTTATTTTTATTTAAAACTAATGAAATGGATTCCCACACTCAATATGTTTTTATAAACTTAATTGGTGATTTAAATACTAATTTGGCATTGTACTACCAAGTTTTAGGTTGTCTAGTGCCAAGTTTTTGAAAATTATTACAAGGATTCTAATGTCACATTAAAATTAAATATCATGAAAATGAAATTTTTGTGTTTGTTTTGTTTTAAACATAGGTATAGGTGAAAAAAAGAAATGAAAGGGCTCTAAATATCCATATGTTTTGTGAAATATAACCTAAATTTACCATGTATATAAAGAGAGCATTGGATGAGATAGATTTTGATGTGTAGTAAGTAATCATTAGCTACTTTAATAGATTCACCCTTGATGTTTTTCGTAGTAAATATAATAATATTATTTAATTATTAGGTAAATTTTATATGACCATATCAATTTATAATGATTAAATCTTCTTTTATATCCTTTTTATTCTACAACAATGTAGATGAGGGAAGTTGGCTCTAAAAGAGATAAAAAATAGTTTTTATATATGTTGAATATATGTTAGAGGTAAAATAACTAAGAATGTGGGTGAATTATTGATGAAATTAATTCAATTACAATTAAAAAACTTCAAACTCTCAACCAATAAATATAATTAATCATGAAGCATATAAACTAGTTATTGCAATGAACAAGGAAACTATGCAAGATCAAGGCACATAACATGTGAATTATATGGGAAACCCTCATGGGGGATAAAAACCACTCTAAATTAAAAAAAAGTGTATTATATTCCTATAGTGAATTAAAAAATAAGATAATTTATTGAATTACCCAATTCAGAAGGAATATCAACCCCTAAGCATGAACAAGCACCCACTTGTCCTAGATGTTGAGTACTCACACAACACTGTGATATCAACACCTCTATAAATATTATTACCTTTAAATCTGATGGATAAATAGTGAATATAAAATATCTTCAACCCTTCAAGCTTCCTCAAGCCTTCACACATAAGCAATGTATCCAAAACAACCTTTTGGATCACTCTACACCTCTTCTCTCATCCTCAATCTTCAATCCTATAAAAATACCACTATAACATTAAAAATATGACCTATAGGTCACATAAATATCACTAAAATTTATTTTAACTTCAATATATCTACAAACCATACTCACCATTCTCTATACTTCACATATTAACTCTAGAAACCTTCATCTTTGTTTATGCCCTTTATAGAGTCTTCATGATCATCACCTTTTTGGTCAGCCATAAAACTTACCTTAACCCTTAAGGATTATATAATACTTATAATAGGATAAATTTAATCTAAATAGGTCATCCATATATTTGATATATCACCCTTAATCACCAACACCTTTCAATTAGGCCTAAGAAGCCCTTATAGGTCTATGGAGACCTATTCTTCCATTTATCACTTCACTAAGCCAAAAAAAGAACACAAGACTGCTTAAATGCACATAGATTCTTGAAATATGACCCATAAGACACCCTTAAGTGATTATATTCATTAATACACACCTCTACATATTCAAAACCTACCAATCATTTTCCTTATACATTAAAACACCATAAACGAACCAAAAGTCAACTTGTAAGCAATTATTCATACTAAAGATGGATTGTTAAAACCTAAAAAATACATAAATATGATACTTAAGGAGTATTAAAAACTATAAAATAGATAATTTACCTTGAAACATACAAACACTATCAATAAAAACTCAAACATTATTCTTAGGTCATTTGTAGAAGAAGGTTAAACCCTCAGTCAACTTTGGACCATAATAAATGTAATTATACGACTAATCAAACCTCCAAATCATTTTTCTTGGATTTCCCTTCAAGTTATCTACCAATTTTATTTTTATACCACCATAAAATTAATCCAAAATTAAAATTAATAACCAAAATAATGCAGTTTGGTTTTCATTTGTAAATTCAAACATTTGAATTCCAACGGTCACTTTTTAATGCAAATTTGACTAAATATGGAAACTAGTGAAATTTGCCTAGGATGCCAAATTTTTAGTACCATAAATTTTTTATACATCATGTCAAGACCTAAAATTTAAAACACATTATCCAGGCACAAATATAACCAAATCTATGTGACTACTTTCTTTTGACATTGTCACATGTGTGAATGTTGATTTCATCAATCTTCTTACTCTAGAAGTTCTGCCAACATGACTAAGAGAACCTAAACCTTCAAAAAACTATTATATTGAATTAATTTCTCTTAAAAAATTAAAAAAATCATTATTTACCCATCATATAACCCCTCAAACATGATCAATACATCACTAACACCCATCATCCTGCCTAACTGATTAAACACAACAGGGTCCATGCATGATCACTAAGGCACACTTTGTCAATAAGAACCATGAATAAATCTTAACTCATGAACACCCTTGGCCACCTTAGGGACATCATTGAAAAAAATTCAACAATAATCCCCTTTGTTGTTGATGTCAACACTTGTAAATGTTTTCAAAGCCAACAATAAAGCTTATGCATATACCCTTTTCTTGCTCCAAACACTTTCTCTCCCTTTGAAACAATGAAAAAGTAGGCTTACCTACTGATATTTAATAGCTATAAATGTTTTAAAAGCCAACGTCAATAAGGTATATTATTTGAGAGATGATAGAAACTCCCCTTATCACTGTGCATACCATTCCTTACCATGATTACCTCAAGCTTGCTCATTGACAACACTCCTCTTTGACCATGCACTACTATATGAAAAAGATGTGAAAAAGATGAATCAAATAAGAGTGATCAAACCTTGATAGCATTGATAGGGACTCACCCAAAGTCTCCTTGGCTAAGGCACCCTTTGAGCACCTTCAGACCATCTCCAATCATGAAGAAACTTCTTAGTTGCCTTTAAATTTTCTCTCATAAGTCAACTCCATGATCACTAAGAGATATTTAATCCAAACTTAAAACATTAAATATTCTCAAAATATAATTAAAAACTCATATTAGAACAATCATACCTTGATATTTTGGAGAAAATGACCAAAAAGTTCATTTGACTCACCTAGCCTTATTTAAAGGCCTAGTAGTCATTCTTGAACCTTGAAGAGCCCATAAATTTCTATGTATAAACCCTCATGAATTTAAATTTAATATATAGAGGAAACTCATATGCCCCATCCTGCATGACAATAATAATCATCCAAATCTTCCTCTTCACCATAGCTCCTTCATAAATTGACTTGCCAATTAGCCCTCCATTTCTATTAAAGCTCACCCATAGGTCAAAATATACACTTCTAGATGACTGTAAATAACTTTTTAAGTACCATTTTATCCATTTAAATAGATTAAATATCCTCAGACCTCAAATCCTTTGGGAAGGTTATTAACTCACATGGTGCAAAACTTAGGGCATAAAAGAGGAACAAGGTTAACTTTCCACCTTTTGATCAATGCCAAATCTTGAAACTTCTCACACTTGGAGGTCAATAATACACACATATGGATCAAATTTTGAGGTTTTAATCATTTGGGAACCCATATAACCATGAAATGGTTTTTGACCTACTAGCCTTTAAGCAAGGACTGTCATACCTGAGAGCCTTCAAAAATCTTCAACTTGCTCTCAAAAGATGTTCAGACCATAAAACCACATGGATTATACCTATATGATGTAAACACACCTTTTTATGCTAAAAATCATCTTGAACACTCACTAATATTCATTTGACACCTAGAACTAGTCATAATATGCATACAGACCCTGTGTATATCCCTATCACTATGCCAAAACACTTTAGAATTATCATGGGATCCTTTTGACATCTCCTCAACTCCTTTTACACATGGAAACAACAAATAAAATTGAAATCTACCCTTGGTTAGATTCATAGACCTTAAATGCATCAATTTTACAAGATGAGCTCTCACTAGGCAATGATTACTGAGCAAAATGGTGAAACTAAACAAATGATCATTAAAGCTACTTGTGATCAATCCAATGAATGAAAACTTATGGAATACACTTTATCAACTTATCTCCACACTCCATACCAACCTTACCTTCATACTTACTAATTATGCCTTCTAAACGAAGCATAAAAATTTGACTAAAACATGCTTTTAGGACCAATGTCCTTGAACATAACTCTTGAAGCTTTTCATTACAATCCTATGGATAAAGCTCATTAACATGTTTCTCACCCTTATCCAATGACATTATAATTATTTATAGATAAGGAAAATACTCCCAAGCTTTGTCTTAGACATTTTAATGTTGCTTTTGGCAATGGTTTAGTCATAATATCTATAAGTTGTTCCTTTGTAGGCACATACTCCAACTTAACACTTTGATTACTCACTTGTTATCTCAAGAAATGATATATAATAGGAATTTGCTTAGTTTTTGAGTGCATAAAAGGATTTTTAGATATACTAATTTCACTATTATTATCATAATAGATAGGACAAGGTCTATTTTGTCTTACCTTATAGTCTTCCAAGGTTTGCTTCATCCACATTACCTAAGTACAACATGAAGTAACAACTATATACTCAAATTTTATAGTTGATAGAGATACATAGGCTTGCTTCTTGCTTAGCCAAGACACCAAGCATTCACCCATGAAGAAAACACCACCACTGATACTCCTCTTATCATCCACACATCCTGCCCAATATACATTAGTGTATGTCCTTAGAGTGAATTATTTTCTCCTAGGGTACCATAAACCATATTCTATGGTGCTCTTTAGATACCTTATGATACTTTTGACTGATTTCAAGTGAGATTATCTAGGATCATCTTAAAACCTACTTACAAGGCCTACTACTTGCATGATATCAGGCTTAGAAGTAGTGGAGTACAAAAGACTTCCACTCATGGATCTATACAAGGTTTGATTAACCTTTGGTGAGTCATCTTGTTTACTTAACTTTCATCTTTTGATCATTGGAGTACTCATTAGCTTACAATCCATGTCAAACTTCTTTAGCATATTCTTGATGTATTTTTCCTATGAAATAAATATCCCTGCATCAATTTGATTAATCTGTAATCATATGAAGAAAGAAAGTTTTCCCAGCATTGACATTTCAAAATCACTATTCATAGCACTTATACATTCCTACTCATGTTGTCATTATTAGATCCAAAAACTATGTCATCAACATAGACTACCACTAGTAATTGATGAGTTCCATCTATCTTAATGTATAAATTACTATCAATTACCCTTGTTTTGAAGCCTTGGGTAATAGATATTTATCTAATCTATCATACCAAGCTCTAGGAGCTTGTTTAAGACAATATAAATCCTTCATTAGTTTACAATCATAGTCTTGATTACTTGTCATGGAAAAACCTTCAGGTATCTCAATATAGACTTATTCATCTAAGTTTTCATTCAAAAATGCATATTTCACATCCATTTGGTAAACTTTAAAACCTCTGAATCTTGCATAAGATAAGAAGAGTATAATTGCTTTTATTCTTGCCACAGGAGAAAAACTCTCATCAAAATATATCCCTTCAACTTGAGCATATCATTTACACACCAATCTATCCTTATTTCTTGTGACCTCTCCTTTCTCATTCATATTATTTCTAAATACCCATTTAGTTCCTATCATTTTTATCTTCTGGCATAGGTACCAAATCCCATGTTTTATTCTTTACTATTTGATCAAGTTCCTCATCCATTGCACATGTCCAATTTTCATCTTTTCTAGCTTCCAATAATGTTTTAGGTTCAAACTTAGATAATAGAGCTATGTTTTATTTATTTTGATTGATCAACATTCTCCTTATATTCTTCAAACTAGCATTCACATCTCCAATTACTTTGGAAACTGGATGATCCTTATGTATTCTCCTAGATGGAGCTTTAGTTTCTTGTATTACCTCTTCTTCTTCATCATCTGATTGATCAAATATGCCTTCATTATTTGAATTAGGTTTTTCTATCATTTTATTTATCTACAAGTCAGGCTTCTTTATTTCACCTTCCTATTCAACTCTTACATTAAAACTTTCAACAACTTTGTGGAAGCTCTTATTGAAACATCTGTAAGCATAAATTATGGAGGAATAACCCAAGTACATGCTCTCATTATATATTGAGTCAAATTTTCCAATATTTTATTCATCCCTCTTGATAAAACACTTACTCCCAAACACTATAAAATGTTTAACATTAGTTACTCTATTTTTCCATAGCTCATATGGAGTCTTATCACTATTTATTCTAACTTGGCATCTATTTAAGCTGTATATTGATGTATTATAGCCTCTCATAAAAACCATTTGATAATTTGGAATCTTGAAGCATGGTTCTACTCATCTCTTATAAAGTTCTATTTTTCCTTTCAACTACCCCATTCTATTGGGGTGTCCTAGTAGCAGAATATTATCTTCTAATCCCTTGTTCTTCATAAAAAGTATCAAACTCATAAGACCAAAATTCTCCTCCTCTGTTTGATCTCACACACTTGATTTTTGATATTTTTTCATTTTCAACAAGAGCTTTGAATGCTTTGAACTATGCAAAAACATTTGATTTCTCTTTAAGGAAATATATCCAAGTTATCAAAATAAAGTCATCAATTAATAGCATGAATTAGTTATTACCTTGAATACCTTGAGTATTTATAGGTCCGCATAGATCATTATGGATCAATTCTAATGGTACTATGGCATAATTATACTTATATTTGTAGATTATCTTGGCTTGCTTCGCATGAAGGCATTCCTTGTAAAGAGTATGAGGAATCTTAGTGATTTTAAGAATATACCTCACTAATCCTTTTGAACTGATCCTAACCAAATTGTCAAAATTTAGATGTCCAAGTCTTCCATGACAAAGCCAAATTTTTTCTAATTGATTCATGAAACATTCCTCCCTTTTGGATTCATGAAACACATACAAGTTCTTATCTGCCTTGTGAATATTTGTAACTAATTTTCCAAACTTAGCTCTTCTCACTTCACATCCTTGATCATGAAAAGTTAGAACATTTACTTGATTACACATTTGGCTAACACTTAAAATATTATATTTCAAACCTTATTCATATGAAACATTTTCAATTTTAGTATGACCATTATCCAAACTTACAGACCCTTTGCCAACTATGTTAGTAGAAATGTTATCACCAAATCTCATTGAACCTGAATTGTGTTTTTTGAGAGAGATAAACTTGATCTTGTCTCCTGTCATATGAATTTAGCATCCACTATCTATATATCATTTATTTTTTTCATCTTCTTGAGTATGCAAGGTAGTTTGAACAAACATTGACTCTTCCTTTGATGCAATACCTAAATTTTTCTTCCTTTTTTATTCAATCTTGGATTTGTCTTCCTTGAACCATTTGATGGTGTCAATGAATTGTATGTCCTTTTTACAATAGGTCCTCTTATAGTATTAGCTATATGTCCATCTTGGTTAAAGTTTTAGCATAGAACCCCATTTTTTTTCTTTGAAGAGAAAGTAAAATCCCTATATTTATGATTATATTCATTACAAGTGTATCGGTACCCATTGAAAAATAACTATAGTTATTCATATTAGACATTCCTTTTACTTGTCCATAAAAAACACAAGAATTTTCATCTGTAAGTTCTTTATTAGAACTAATATTCTACTTGTCCTTAAATATAAGCACCCACGCATGCACGCACGCACGCACACACACACACACACACACACACACACACACACACACACACACACACACACACACACACACACACACACACACACACACACACACACACACACACACACACACACACACACACACACACACACACACACACACACACACACACACACACACATGTCATATCATTATCTTATAAATGATCCAATCTTTGATTCAAACCTTTATCCATCATGCCCTATAAATTCTTGACTATTGATGCTAGTTTATCTAATTATCTCTTCACACCATCAATGCTTGCATTAATCTCATAATTTATTGAAGAAGTTAAATCTAAATTTTTACATCATTTCTTTTTATTCAATATTTCATTCTCTTCCTCTGGACATTTGATCTCTGATAAAGCACATACTAGTTCTCCTAGAAGATATGTCTCAACCTATTTATCATCCATTGTACCTATGATCACCTTTAAGTGGTTAAACTTTCAGAAAAGGTATGGATTTTATAACAATTTTTAAATGTATAATCACTGATAGAGGGGGGATGAATTAGTGATGAAAGTAATTCAATTCCAATTCCAAAACTTCAAACTCTTAACTAATTAATATAAGCAATCATGAAGCATACAAACTAGTTATTACAATGAATAACGAAATGTTGAACACACCTATCTAAGAAGGGGGGGGGCATGAATCAGTAGATCTAAAAACTTAGTTACTTACAACTTTCAAGATGAATGTTAAAAAAATTCAAAATTAAACAAATCAAATAAAGATAACACATGCATAGAAGCACAACACATAACATCTACTTTATATGTGGAAACTCAAAGGGAAAAACCATGGTGAGAATGCTACTAGAATCTACTATTCTAATCCAACCTCACAAAGTTTGTCTCACTGACTGAACCTCACTAGTTACATTTAAGGACTCCTATCCCAAGGAGACACCAATCCCCTAATGTTAAGATAACCAATTCTAAGGAAGAACCCACTCCCTATACTAAGCACCAACCCAGTTCAATCTAAAGGCACTAACCAATCAGATACTTAAATTACAATTCAAGTTAATAAATCAAATTCATAAAAGAATCTAAGTCTCTATTTTTTTTATTGTAAGTCTAATCTTAAACTACTCATTTCTCCTTCAACACACTTTTGTGTGTCCTTCACTCTTCCTGCACCCTTTCTATGTGTCTAAATTTATCTATTTAACACTATGATATTATCTAATTTGACACTACTCCTCCATACTTAGATGAGTTTCATATTTCTGCACCTACAGCTCAAACTCCTCTCATTCCAAAAAAAAATGAATATGACTATTTTTCTTCCCTATTCTTCATCACTTTGGAAATTCACATCACTTTACTTTGTTTATAGAATTTGAAATATATAGGTGACTCAAAAGAATAACCATTTTTACAAGAACTGATTAAAATTCCTTCAACCATCGTGCCAGACATTTAAACTAACCTACTTCATCAGGTTCTTGAAGATGCATGACTTAACTAAGTCAAACATTAACCTTTTGTATATTTGATTTCATATCACTTTCCATGGCATGCATGAAATATTTCATTCCATTTGATTATCTTAGATATGCTTGATCTTTAGCCTTCTATTGTGCTGATAACCATTGATCACTTTTATTCTTTGACTCCACTTCATTTCATTGGATCTTTTTAATCAAGCTTTACATGTGCCATTCTATCTCTAAAGAGGTATGATCTTTATCTTATCTTTGGTTGTTAAATTTTGGCATGTTAACCTCATCTCATTTTATTTGACTTCTTTGAGATGCTTTCATTCCTTTGATCTCTTCAAACTTGTTTGACTTTTAACTTGCCTTAAATCTTCTTCTGAGTTACCCTTCAAAGACTTGTAATGGTCCTTTAGGAATTTTGTTTATGACACATACCCTTTGGAGTATATCCTTCAGAACAATTATTTTGGGCTTTTTGTCTTAGATAATTTTCTTGAAAACATGCTTTGGGATAACTTCCCCAATGAAATGTCCTTCAGAACTTTTGGCATGTACCCTTCAGATTTTTTCACAAGGATCTTTTGGAAACTTTGCAATTGTCTACATACCCTTTGAGTTTTTTGTAATAGTCCCTTTATAATTATTGAATGGTCCTTGTACCCTTCAAAAATTTTGAAATGATGATTTTAGAATTCTTGAATGGTCCACTTTTCTTTCAAATTTCTTGAAATGATCCCTTTAGCTTTTTGAACGGTCCACTTACCCTTCAAATTTCTTGAAATGATACCTTCAGCTTTTTGAAATGGTCCACTTACCCTTCAAACTTGTTTAAAATATCCCTTTGGTATTTTTGAAATGATCCACTTACCCTTCAAAAACTTTATTTGGGTCCACTTTTTACAATGACCCCTTCAGAATTTTTGTTTGGGACATTTTTTTGAAAAAGACAACCATTTTTTTGACAAAATTCTTTCAAGAATATTTTGGGTTCTCCATATTTCTTGACTTATAAATTCAAAATAATTTAAGTCATTTGATAACCCTAATTAACTTCATTAGACCCATTTGGGTTCTTGACGTTGCTCAATTCATAAACATGAAAGAAGTAAAGTTATTCCATAAACTTGATTAACTCACCTAGACCCATTCAAGTTCTCAGCTTTGATTAAATTATAAAAATGAATGAAGTAAATTCATTCCATAACCCTAATTAACTCTTCCTTGACCCATCAAGTTCTTCATATTGCTTGACTTATAAATTTGAGAGCAGTTAAGTTATTCTGGAAACTTGATCAACTCCGCTAGACCCATTTGGGTTCTTGAGTTTTCTCAACTTATGAAATTAAATGAAGTAAAGTTATTCTCAAAACTTGATTTAATTTTTTAGACCCATTCAAGTTCTTGAGACTACTCAACTTATACACATGAGAGAAGTAAAGTCATTCTAGAAACTTGATTTACATCACAAGACCAAGTTGGGTTCTTTGCATTGTTTTACTTATTTTATAATTAAAATCACTTCACAAACCTAATTTATACCACAAGTTGTTCAAATCAACCTTTGACATTAATGCATGATGTCACATGTTACCTTTGACATCAATGATAATTCTTTAGACCTCAATGACTATGTCCAACAATCTCCCCCTTTGTCATTGATGGTAACTCATCACTCATCATCAAAATGCTTTAACTCTTTTATCTCCATTCTAATTTCTCTCCCTTTTATCTCCATTCTACTTTCTCCCCTTTTGAAATTAATGACAAAGAGTCTCTACCATAATCTATTAACAATCTACTTCTTTCCTAGTATCTTGGTTATTCTAATCCTTACACCTGATAGGCGAGAATACTTTGTGAGGAACTCCCCCTTAGGCACTGGTACATTAACTCCCCTTTGTCACCTACTTTTTCATCAACTATCAATGGGATTGTCACTTTCTCAATAGGCTACATTTTCTCTTAATCCAAGAGTTAATAATGTTTCTTTAGTACTCCCCCTAGATTCATGCCCTATCACTAGAAATTAGTGATGTGGTGTGGGAGCCACTACTCCCAACCATTGTCTCAGATATTCAAATTGGTCCTGAGACAGAGGTTTAGTGAATATATCTAGAATTTGATCTTTGTTGGTACATATTATAATGTAACCTCTTGACCAACAACCTTCTCTTTCAAAAAATGATACTTAATTGATATATGCTTTGTCTTAGAATGCATCACTGGATTCTTGGATATATTTATGGCACTTGAATTGTCACATAAAATGTGAATTGGTCCTTTTAACTCCACCTCCATGTCTTTTAGTGTTTGTTTCATCCACAACACTTGTGTGTAACGTGCCATTGCTGTAACATATTTTGATTCTATTTTAGATAGAGTAACTGACTCTTGTTTTTTTGTCAACCATGAGACAAGTTTGTTATTTAAGAAGAATGCACCACCACTAGTGCTTCTTATATCATCTATGCTTCTAGCCCAATCAACATCTGTGTATGTTGACAAAGTGAAATCATCACTTCAAGGGTACCATAAACCATAGTCTACTATACCTTTGATATATTTGAAGATTCTCTTTACTACATTTACATGTGTTTCTTTTGGTGCAACCTAGGATCTGGAAACCATGCATATAACTTGCATAATGTCTTGTCTTTTAGCATTAAGATATATCAAACTACCAATCATTGACCTATACATTATATGATTCACTTAAGGTCATTCCTCACCTTTGCTCAATTTACATTCAGTTATCATGGGAGTGATAACTAGTCTACTATCCTCCATACTAAATTTATTGAGCATCTCCTTCACATACTTGGTATGAAATATAAATATCCCTTATTTAGATTGTGCAACCTATAGGCCAAGAAAAAATGAAATTTCTCCTAGCATGGACATTTCAAACTTCTTTTGCATTTGATTTGCAAACTCTTTTCACATATTATTGTTGCTGCCACCAAAAATGATGTCATCAACATAGAAAACTATGATCAACATATGTCTATTTTTAGACTTATCATACAAGTTACTATCTACACATATTTTGATAAAACCTTGTTGTTACAAATATTGATCTAGATTTGAATACCATGCTCTAGGTGCCTATTTTAGACGATATAGTGATTTCTTCAGTTTTCACACATAGTCTTCTTCATCTATCAGTTGAAAACCTTTAGGTTGTTCAATATAGACTTATTCTTCCTAGGTTCTATTTAGGAATGCTGACTTAACATCCATCTGATAAACTTTGAGTTGCTTAGAGATTTAAAATGCTAAAAATATTCTAATGGCTTTCAATCTTTCCATTGGAGCAAATGTCCCCTCAAAGTATATTCCTTCTACTTGAGCATATATTTTGCAAACAAGTCTATCTTTATTTCTCAAAATAGCTCCATCTTCAGTCAAATTGTTTTTAAATACCCATTTTATGCCTATGACATTCTTGTCTATGGGTCTTGGAACTAGCTACCAAGTTTTGTTCTTTTCTATTTGACTTATTTCCTCATACATGGCCTTTTGCCAATTCTCATCTTTGCTAGCTTCAACATAGCTTTTGGGCTCAATCTCAGATAATAAAGAAAAACTTACTTGTTTTGCTCATTTCAACCCTTCTTCGAATTTGGACTCATTCTTTCATGTCACTAATGATCTACTCCTTAGGATGATCCTTTTGTATGAACATGGGGGGCATATTTTCATTTTTATTTAACTCTTATTCATTATCTAATGTTTCATCCTCCTCTTCTTCTTTCAACTCTTCAATACTGATCTCCTTTATAGGTTCAGTCACTTTGGTGAGATTCTCTTTAACTTTAACATGAATGCTCTCTACTAGTTTATGCAGTCTTTTGTTATAATAGACATAAGCTTTGCTATGAGTATAATAACTAAGAAATATTCTCTCATCACACCTTGATTCAAAACTTCCTATCGTTTTCTCCTTCCTTCGAATATAACATTGTATACCAAAGACTCTAAAGTACTTGATAGAAGAAGGCTTTCCATACCATAGTTCATATGGTGTCTTATCATTGTTTACTCTCAACTGAACTCAGGTCAAGATGTATATAGATATTTTGAATGCCTCTCTCCAATAACCATAGAACAAGTCAATTTCTTTTATAATTATTCTAGCCATCTCCTTGACAGTCCTATTCTTCCTTTCAACCACTCCATTTTTTTGTGGATTTCTTGCAGCTGAGTAGTGTCTTTTACTTCCATGCTTCTCATATTACTCTATGAATTCATTTGAAGTGAATTCACCACCTTTGTTAGATTTGAGGCACTTTATCTTTATGCCAATTTCATTTTCAACCATGGCTCTAAAGATCTTGAATCTCTCAAAGGATTGAGACTTGTCCTTTAAGAAACTTACCCATGTTATTCTAGTGTAGTCATCTACAAACAACATGAAATAATACCGTATGTTAGATCCTCTTATCTTGGTTGGTCCAAAAATATTAGTATGAACTATCTATAGAGGCTTTGTAGTTGAATATTCTTTAGTTTAAAATGAGACTTTAGTCTGCTTATCGAGCTGACATTCTCTACATGATGTGTATGCAAGCTTGAATACCTTTGGCATGTGTCTTACACATTTTTTAGAACTTAATTTATCTAAATTTTCAAATTTAACATGGCCCATCCTTCTATGCCATAACCAACTCTCATCAATCTTTCCCATGAGACAATTTGTATTATTTACTTCAATCAAATTATATGTATTACTTTCAGTCATCTTTCCTTGAGCAACTATTTTACCAAACCTTCTTATCTCATAGCCTTCAACATAAAATATGAATTTATATCCATTGTCACACATCTAACTGACACTCAATATATTATGTTTTAGTCCTTTAATATAAAGAACATCATATGTAGGGAGCTTGCTATCAATGTGCAATGTTCTTTTACCTCTGATTTTGATTACTGTATTATCTCCCAGACTGACAGTCCCTTCCTTGCACCAGCTCAAATTGGTGAACTTACTCTTGTCACTATTCATATGCTTTGAGAAACCACTATCTATGACCCATATATTTTTCTCTTTAGTATGCAACACTATTTGGGCGATCATAAACTGATTTTTCTTTTTCCATATCTCCTTTGGCTTCTTGATTGTTCTTTTCTTTGTTGGGATATTGATTTGTGAGCCTTTGTTCTCTTTAGGAGTATAAACCCTTTTTGCATTTTTATACTTTGATTTAACAAGTTTTTTTCTATAATGCTTTTCTATATACCCAAAATTATTATAGTTATAGCATAAAATATCTAGATCTAGTAGAGGGGAAAATGAATTATTACTTAAAAAACTTATCCTTCTCTTAGGTACAATCATACAATCAATTGTTTTATGCCTAAATTTATTAAAAATATAAAAATAACCATAAAATGATGAAGAATACCTAGATATCATTCTCTTTTGAGAATATAAAAGAGGTCTCTTGAGCTTTGTTATCTTCATGTTCCTTGTTGTTATGTTGATTTTTTTAGCAGCAACCTTAGTCTTTGTAGGAGAAGAGTTATTAATTTTTTTCTTCTATTTAGGAATGTGCTTTTATTCTTTTTTGATTCCTAATTTTGTTATAGATTTAAATTTTTCATATAGATTCTTAGTTGTACTCAACATGAGACTCTTGCCTTTCTCATATCCAAGACCTAATCTTTCATTGGAGGGCTTTGGTGAGCTAATCATTTCATCTAGTATAACATGTCCTCCTTTCAATTTTAGGCCTTTATCAATTTATTCTTTGGCCTTTTTGATATTTTATCTTAGGTCCATGATTTCTTCCTCCATCTTTAATCATTCTAAGGATTTTACTTGCAAATTAGTTTTGACCACATCCTCTATCTTCTTTGCCTCCTCAACTTAAGTCTTCAATCTCACTATCATTTGATCTGATTCCTCATTTCTTTTATTCAATTTCTCAAAATCCTTTTGATTAAGATTCTTTTGTTTAGAATTTTCTTTTATAAGCTTATCAATTTATTTTAAAGCACATATAGGTTCACATTCCAAATTTACTTCTCCTTCATCATTATCATCATCATCATCATCATCATCATCATCATCATCATCATCATCATCATCATCTAAGTCCTCTTATTCTTGGCACAAAGAAGTTGATTCATAATTCATGAATATAACTTCATTTTGTTTGGCCATAAAAACACTATCATGCTCATCAATTGAACTACTACTATCATCAATTGAGTCATTATCTTCTTTTGAGTACAACCCCTTTTTATTTTTAAAGAAGCTTTTTTTATTCTTGGGATAGTAGGATTTCTCCTTTTGATTTTTCTTAGTTGAATCAGAGTCATCCTTCCTTTTATGTGGACATTTAGCATCAAATTAACCTATCTTTCCACATTAAAACATTTGAAGGGTAACTTACCTTTGTATTTGCCTAAGCCCTTCTTCAAATTTATGACAAAATTGGCCTCTACATCATCAACATTCTCAAATTTAGATTTAAGAGCTTCTTCTTCTACCTGCTTGGAAACTTTGAAAGCATCTTCTCTCTTGGATGACTCAACATCTCTCAGCCTCAACTCATATACAGTGAAAGTTTCATGTAACTCATCTACTGTGAGCTTGTTTATATCTCTTGATTCTTTAATTGTAGAAATTTTAGAATCATACTTTGTTTTCAGAGATCTTAAAACCTTTTTAACAATAAATTATTCATCCATTATTTCTCTAAGTCCTCTGATTGCATTAAAAATCTCATCTACCTTAAGAAGGTAATCTACAATCTTCTCATCCTCATTCATCTTGAGGCTTTCAAACTATCCCTTATGATTTTGAAGCTTTGCTTATTTTAATCTATCATCTCCTTCATAGATACTCTTCAATTTTACCCATATGCCTTTTACACTTTGATAGTGCATCACTTTGACAAACTCACTATTTGACAATCCACAAAGAATGGCATTATTTGCTTTAGTATTATTTTCACATGCCTTTTTTTTTACCTGATCATTAGGAAGAACTATAAGAGATGTGTATCCATTTTTTACTAACATCCAAACATCAAACCCTAAATAAATCAAATATGCCACCATCCTTATGCACTATAAGGTATAGTTAGACACATCAAACAAAGGTGCCTTGTTTTATGAAGTTCCTTCATGACTGGTCACTTTGTGTTCAGGCTCCAAGAATAACTTGAGCTATTTAAGCTTCTCTTTAGGAACCTTGATTTGATACCAATTGTTGAACACACCTCTCTACTAAGAGGGGGGTGAATCAATAGATCTCAAAACTTGGTTACAACTTTCAAGATGAATGTTAAATAAATGTAAAATTAAACAAATCAAAGAAAGATATCACATGCACAGAAGCATAACACATAACACCTAATTTATACATGGAAACCTAAAGGGAAAAACCATGGTGAGAATGCTGCTAGAATCTACTATTCTAATACAGCCTCAAAAAGTTTGTCTCACTGATTAAACTTTATTGGTTACATTTAAGGACTCCCATCCCAAGGAGGAACCAATTCCTTGACTTTAAGAACACCAACTCTAAGGAAACACCCAATCCCTATACTAAGCACTAACCCAATTAAATCTAAAGGAACCAACCAATTAGATACTTGAATGACAATTCAAGTTATTGAATCAAATTCATAAAAGAATCCAAGACTCTATTTTTTTAATTGCAAGTCTAATCTACAACTAATTATTTCTCCTTTAACAAAATTTTATGTGTCCTTCACTCTTCCTACACCCTTTCTCTATGTCTAAATTTATCTGTTTGACACTCTGATATTCTCTGATTTGACACTACTCCTCCATGCTCATATGAGTTTCATATTTTTGCACCTATAACTCAAACTCCTCTCATTCCAGAAAAAAATGAATATGACTATTTGTCTTCCTTTTTCTTCATCACTTTGGAATTTCACATCAGTTCACTTTGTTTATAGATTTTTAAATATATAGGTGACTCAAAAGAATAACTATTTTTATAAGAAGAACCAATTAAAATTCCTTCAACCGTCATGCCAGACTTTTTAAACTAACTTACTTCATCGGGTTCTTGAAGATGCATAGCTTAACCAAGTTAGACATTAACCTTTGGTAGATTTTATTTCATCTCACTTTCCATGGCATTCATGAAAGCTTTCTCTCCATTTGATTATCTCAAATATGATTGATCTTTAGCCTTCTATTGTGTTAATAACCATCAATCACTTTTCTTCTCTGACTCCACTTTGCTTTATTGGATCTTTCTAATCAAGCTTTTTGCATATAGTTTGATCTCTAAAGAGGCATGATATTTATCTTAGATTTGGTTGTTAAACATCATCATGTTGACCTCATCTCATTTTCTTTGGCATATTTGAGATGCTTTCACTCCTTTGATCTCTTCAGACTTGCTTTAATTTTAACTTGCCTTAAAGCTTCTTCTGAGTTACCCTTCAAAGACTTGTAATGGTCCTTCATGACTTTTGTTTATAGAATATACCCTTAGGTGTATATCCTTGGGAACAATTGTTTCAATATTTTAGTCTCAGATAATTTATCTACAAAATGCTTCAGGATAACTTCCTTGATGAAATGTTCTTCAGAACTTTTGGCATGTACCCTTTAGAGTTTTTCACAAGGATCTTTCAAAAACTTTGCAAGTGTCTACATACCCTTTGATTTTTTTGTAACAATCCCTTTGGAAGTATTGAATGTTCCTCATACCCTTTAGAATTTTTGAAATTATCCTTTTAAAATTCTTGAATAGTCCACTTGCCCTTCAGATTTCTTGAAATGATCCCTTTAGCTTGTTGAACGGTCCACTTGCCCTTCAAATTTCTTGAAATGATCCCTTCATATTTTTGAAATGGTCCACATACCCTTTAGACTTATTGAAAATATCACTTTGGAATTTTTGGAATGATCCACTTACCCTTCAAAAACTTTTTTTGGGTCCACTTGCCCTTTGGACTTTCTACAACAACCCCTTTGGAATTTTTGTTTGGGATAATTTTTTTGAAAAAAGACTTAACCATTTTTTTAAAAGAATTCTTCTGAAATAATTATTTCAAGACCATTTTGGGTTCTCCATATTGATTGAATTATAATTTTGAAATAAGTTAAGTCATTCCATAACCCTAATTAACTTTATTAGACCCATTTAGGTTCTTGACATTGCTCAACTCATAAACATGAAAGAAGTAAAGTTATTTCATAATCCCAATTAACTCACTTAGACCCATTTTGGTTCTTGACTTTGAGAAACTTATAAAAATGAATGAATTAAATTCATTCGATAACCTCAATTAAATCTTCTTTGACCCATTTAGGTTCTTCACATTGCTTGACTTATAAATATGAGAGAAGTTAAGTCATTCCAAAAACCTGATCAACTCCAATGAACCCATTTGGGTTCTTGAGACTACTTAGCTTATGAAATTGAATAAAGTAAAATTGTTTTGGAAACCTGATTTACTTAGCTAAATTCATTCAATTTCTTGAGACTACTCAACTTATAAACATGAGAGAAGTAAAGTCATTATGAAAAGTTGATTTACACCACAAGACCAAGTTAGGTTCTTTGCATTGATTTACTTATTTTATAAGTAAAATCACTTCACAAACTTTATTTAAACCATACATTATTTAACTCAACCTTTGAAATTAATGCATGATGGCACATGTTGCTTTTGACATCAATGATAATTTTTCAGACCTCAATGACTATTTCCAACAACTATGCAAGATCAAGAAACACAACACATGAATTATGTGGGAAACCCTCATGGGGGATACAACCCACTCTCAAGTCTATAAACAAGTGGAATACAATCCTATAATGAATTCACAAACAAGAGACTTTAGTGAAGCACCCACTTTACAAGGAGTACCAACCCCTAAGAATGAACAAATTGTTGGAATATTGTCATTGATGTCAAATGGAACTATTGCCAGAAGTGAATGGAATTGATTGCCAGAAGTGAATGGAAATGTCAATGGAAGTGAATAGAATTATTGTTGGAAATAAATGGAATTGTTGACAGAAGTGAATGGAAATTTTGATGGAAGTGAATGGAATTGTTGTCGGAAGTGAATGGAAATGTCGACGGAAGTGAACATAATTGTCGAAAGAAATGTCGACGGAAGTGAACGGAATTGTCAATGGAAATGTCAATGAAATTATCAACTTTGGTTGACCTATTGGTAGGATTTGTAACCGTTCAAAAGGACCTTTTCACTTGAAGATTAATGACCTTAATTTGTAGCTTTCTGTGGGCTATAAATAAGTGCATAACGAATGGCAAAAGTGTAGATTCGAAAGTGGAAGATATATAAAAGAAGAGCATAATTTTTAAAGGCAAATTTTTGTGAGAATATTAAAAAGACAAAAATAAAAAGTATAAGGAAGAGTATAGAAGTGAAAACACTCAATTGTAGATCGAATCTAAAGGAGATAAAGCAAGTGTTCTATCATCTATTATTTTGACAAAAAATTTGAGATAGAAGAGTGATTTTTTCTGAGAAGGTTGGTGCCTTCATTTTGAAGAGATTGGTGTCTCTTGCTGAGTTGGTGCTCCTGTAGGTTTGTGCCTAAAAAATTGTTTTTGGGGTTGTTTCTTTAGTAGGTTGGTACTTATGAATATTTATATTAAGAGAATTTCTCTATGGTTTTCTCCTGAAAGGTTTCCATGCAAATCTGTGTCTATTTGCATTGTGTGGTTTTGCATTGTATTCTTTGATTGCTTTGAATATATTAATTGTGGAGTAATTTGAGGTTTTGGATTTAAGATTAATAGTTGAAAGTGAAAAAATATCTTATACTGATTTACCCCCCTCTCAGTATAAGCATGTGCTTAACACACCCACTTATCTTAGATGTTAAACACCCACACAACACCTATAATATCAACACCTACATAAATTTGATTGCCTTCCAATATAATGGAGAGATATTTAATATCAACTCTCTTTAACCCTTCAATCTTCCTCAAGTCTTCACACATAAGCAATGCATCCAAAATAACCTTTTGGATCACTCTACACCTCTTCACTCATCCTCAATTTTTAATCCTATAAGAAAACTATTATAACATCAAAAATGTGACCTATAGGTCACATACATATCCCTTACATTTATATTATCTTCAATATATCCACCAAGCACACCCACCATTCTCTATACTTCGAATATCAACTCTATAAACCTTCATATTTGTTTATGCCCTTTATAGAAAATTCATGATCATCACCTTATTGGTTGGCCATAAGACTTACCTTAACCTTTAATTATTATAAAAAAATTATAATATGATAAATTTAATATAAATAGGTTTTAAATATCTTTGATAGATCACCCTTAAGCACCAACACCTTTCAATTTGACCTAAGAAGCCCTTATAGGTCCATGGAGACCTATTCATTATGTTATAAATTCATTGATCAAAACAAGGAACACAATACCAATTAAAATCACATAGGTACTTTCTAAATGACACCTAAGACACCCTCAAGTTATTAAATTAATCACTACACACCTATGTATATGCAAAACCTATCAATCATTTTCCTTGTACATGAAAACAACATGAACGAACCAAAAATCAACTTGTAAGCAATTATTTATACTAAATATAGATTGATCAAACCTCTAAAATCCATACAAATTATACTTATGTAGTTTTAAAAAATATATAATATATAATATATAATTTACCTGTAAACATCCAAACACTATCAATAAAAACTCAAACATCCTTCTCAGATCATTTGTAGAAGAAGGTCAAACCCTTAGTCAACTTTGGACCATAATAAATGTAGGTGTATGACCAGTCAAACCTCCAAATCATTTTTCTTATATTTCCCTTGAAATTATCTACTAATTTTATTTTTATACCACCATAAAATTCATCCAACATCAAAATTTATAACCAAAATAATGTAGACTAGTTTTCCTTTGTAAATTCAAATATTTGAATTCCAACAATCACTTTTTAATGCAAATTTGACTATGGAAACTTGTGAAATATGCTTGGGAGACCAACTCTTCACTACCATAAATTTTGATATACATCTTGTAAAGACCTAAAAATTTAAAAACATTATTTGGGAAAAAATATAAAAAAACCCATGTGACCACTTTCTTCTGACACCCTTAGATGTGGAAATGTTGATGTTATCAATTTACTTAGGAAGTTATGCCAAGATGACTAGGAGAACCTAGACCTTCATAAGACCATTATAATGAATTAATTTATCTTTCAAAATTATACCAAGAACTCTTTACCCCTCATATGACCCCTCAAACATGATTAATACATCACCAACACCCATCATCCTTCCTAACTAAACAAATACAACAGGGTCCATGTATGATCACTAAGGCACAGTTTGTCATTGAGAACCATGCAAACATATTAAGTTATGGACACTCTTTTCCACCTTATGGAAATCATTTAAAACACCACAACAAAGTATAAATATGGAAATGTAGTAGTGGAAATGTTGATTGATGAGTTGTATACTACCACAAAACTAACTTTATAGTCCACCAATATGTGCATGTTAGTTACATACACAACTTATATTTAATATAATTCAGTTCATGTTTATAATTAACAAAAAAATAATATTTCAATTTTGGTTTCTTTCATGATACAACTCTATCCACATAGAGGAACTTTTTTTATATTGACTGGCATTGTACTATCAAGTTTCAGCCTTTTTAGTGGCTTCTCCTTTATATATGTTAAAGTCACTTTACATAGTTATAGTAAAAATAGATTTTATCAAGATATTATCCATATAATCTCAATTTTTATTCCTATATTTTATTAGCCCCATATTATTCGTATTATGTTTAAGATAAAATTCATATATTATGTTGCACATCATTTTTGATACTTTGAATTATATTTAGACGAACCATGTATGGGTAATTATGGACCTACAACCATTGGTTTTGTTATCTATGATACATATAAATATTTGGATAAAAATTTAGTTCATTTTATGGGCAAGGATTAAATAATAATATTTATGAATACAAAGCTCTCATTAAGGTCTTCAACATTCTTTTAATAGGGGTACAACCATATTATTGCCTATGGAGATAGCCAACTTGTTTATAATCATGCAAATGGTGTGTAAAAGGTAATACATATATTATTAATAAGGTATTACAATACAATTTTGGAATTTCTTAAGGGCTTTTATTCTTATGAAGTGAAACATATTCTGCATGAAGAGAAGAAAGAAGTAAATTCTCTTACCAACATTGGAATCAATGGTCACCATGTTGATAAAACTATTATAACACAAAGTGAGATTGTTAAAATTTGTATCACTATAGATTATGTAAGGAAATACATTTTTAAAAATAGGCATGAAGGCATTACATGACTACATTTTATTTTAGATATAGTTCATGATGTGTTTCCAAACTCGTATGTTATTTTTTGGGAACTCTACCATGAATTGCCAAAGGAGATGGGATTGCTATAGAGGGTGTTGATAACATGAGTCATTTATTGGTAATGTCTTATGCCTTTGTTATATCCTAATTTCCTCACTAAACTTGATTTTCTCATTAAACTAATATTAATGTGGTTAATGATGGTTAATTTACTACTATAGTAAACTATTTTCATTTATGTTGATGTATGTATATACATATACTGATTATTGTATGACTCATCACTTATTGGTTAGTTGTACATAAGTTTCATATGTATATTGATCATGATTATTTAGTACTATTATGATTTAGTAACATTTTATTAGTTATTATTGATATGTGATAAATACCGTTTACATTTGTTGAGGTGGATACAAAAGATAGTCCACTCTCTAGATAGATATGGAGGGTAAGTATCATCAAAGAGGGGGAAACAAATGACTATGTTGGGGGTAGCTGGATTTGATAAGGAACCCTACACACACCATGTAGTACAGTTAAATGCATGTTGTTTATGATTTGTTGGATAATATATTTTCTCTAATCTTTGTTGTATTTAGCTCTTTTATATTTGATAATGTTGACTAGTTTTGATCCATGATTAGATGTTAATATTAATGTTTTTAGTTTTTATTATTGTTTATGATTGTGATGTTTTATACCATTATGGAATATTAAAGTTATAATTGTCTTTTAGATGACTGTACTGTGTGGATTGTTGATTACATGACTCCAAACTCTGGTGAGTACTGTAAATAATCAAGAAAAAAAATTGTCATCATAAAAAGATTATAATTGGCATGGATATAGATTACAATTTTTAGTTTATTAAATAAATTTGATTTTATAAACTTTAGAAAAACCTAAGTAATATGTGAATGTGACTTTTGGAGAATCCATGGCAATATGATTTGTAACACTGAAAAAGGGGTTAAATTAAACATAAACTTTGTATTATTTTTATATACTTCAAATTATTAATTAATTATTATGTATTTTTACATTTGGTTACCAACCCTAAAATATGGGAAATCTATCATTATATTTTGTTGAGTCAAGCCATGCAAAGTAGGGGAAACTAGGGTTCGACTATGGAAGTTTTATGGAGATTGCATGGTGACTGTGTTGTTTTTGAGCCAATACAATGATTTATTGAATATGTTAATAAATTTTGGTATTTATGGTGAGTCATTCTTGAGATTCAATGATGAATAAGGGTTTGCCATGGAAGTAGGGGTTTCTGGTGGCATGCAGATGGCTGATGATATGATAAAATATGAAAGGGATTTTTGAAATAGAGCTAAGTCATAGTTGATAGAAAGGAATTGAGGAAAAAGAGGAATGTTTGGCATAGGCAAGGAGTATAATATTCAACAAAGGCATATTGAATAGGTAGGGTTTATTCTTTAAATTATCTTACATAGCTATGTTAATGTTATATTGGGTTACTATTGAATGTTTAGAATGATTAATATATTATTTGATTAAATTGTTTATACCAAAATAAAATTAGGGATTCAACCCTGTGGAAGGAGAAATCTCTCCACATAATCAAATCACTGATTCAAAATGGTTATAGTATGAACATAGTTTAATAGGGTAATGGAAAGGAACATAGTTGTTGGTGGTTGTTTGGATCTACATGGTTGTGTTGATTATTTTGTTCATATGGTAAACAAATATGTGTAAGTTTATTAGTAAACAATTGTGTATAATTTTTTCTAGATATAAACGATTGTGTGTAAGTTATTTGGTAAATGGTTGTGTTTTATGGAAAATGACTATGTTTGTTTATTTTGTATTTTTGATAAATGGTTATGTTATTTATTTAACAAACAATGTTGATTGGATTAGCTGTAGAGCATTAGTAAACACTTTTAGGGTTTCCATCTTGTATTTATGTATATACAGTAGTATAAATGAACAAGGATAAGGGTTTTTATGTTAAACTTACCCTATTTAGTGTGTATTAGCTATGGTAAATTTAGAGACCATAGAACCATATTTATTATTCTATAGGTTTTATATCTAGTCTCGGTCATTTTGATATTTTTAATGAACCATATAAGGCTTGAGTTAAATAGGTTAACATGAATGTTTAAACTTAAGGGGTTGAATTCATGTTGAAGAACCAAATTCAAAATTGGTATATTATTAACATGGCTATCTGTGAAGTATTTTAGTATGCCACAAGGTTAGAAATAATAATGTTAAATGGTTTTCAAGGACTTAGTGTACCATATAGTACACTTCAGGGTAGTCATATTTGGTGTTTTTATGCCTTAATACATTCTTGTTGGGTCATTTGATTCATAAGGAAAAGGAGTGTTGTTTGGGGCATATGCGAATTATGTTTGGTTGGAATTAATTTGGTTGTTCATTTAATTTGTGTGAAAGTAACCATGTGATTAATGGTTTTAATAATTTCATAGGCATAACATTTAGGTATAGAAATTTAATGGTATAAGTTGAGATGAGTAAGTTTTTACAAGAATATTTTTTGGAAAAAATAGAGTATGGACTTGTATCATGTTTTTGGTTATATAATATAGTTAACATTTTCTTAAGTTGAGAACTTAGTATGAAGGTTAAACTCAAAATATATAAGTGTGTGTGTGTGTGTGTGTGTGTGTGTGTGTGTGTGTGTGTGTGTGTGTGTGTGTGTGTGTGTGTGTGTGTGTGTGAGTTACACATAAAGACATAAATATATTTTTTATGAATAATTCATAAAGACACACACACACATTACCTATGAATTATATGCATATATATATATATATATATATATATATATATATATGACCATATGTATGTGTGTGTGTGTGTACATACATACATACTACACACACACACACACACACACACACACACACACACACACACACACACACACACACACACACACACACATGAATTATATGCATAGATGTATAAATATAAATATGACCATATGTATGTATGTATATGTATATGAAAATGTATATGTGTGTGTGTGTGTGTGTGTGTGTGTGTGAATTATATGCATAGATGTATATATATAAATATGACCATATGTATGTATGTATATGTATATGAAAATGTATATATGTGTGTGTGTGTGTGTGTATATATATATATATATATATATATGTATGTATGTATGTGTGTGTATATATATATGCATGCACATGCGCACACACACACAGGCACACACACACATGTATGTATGTATGTATATGTGTTTATACACACACACACACACACACACACACACACACACACACACACACACACACACACACACACACACACACACACACACACACACACACACACACACACACACACACACACACACACACACACACACACACACACACACACACACACACACAGATATATCCATTATAAATGGACATATAAAGTATATAGGTGTATATGGGTTAATCTAGTATGAATATAAATGTTTGTATAATGTGAACAAATGCATTTATATCAAAACCATGATGTATTTCATTGAATTATAATGTGGTTATATCAGTCTTAATTGATTAAAAAATATGTAGATGATGTTGAATGCAAATTGGTTATGTTAATGAAGTTTGTTTAAAAACTTGGAATTTAGTGTGAAATTTTTTATTCTATTTACTTTCATTATAATACATGTAAAAGGTATTTATACATGAGCTTGTAGAAACTTGAGTATCTTAAATATTGTTTGCTAAGTAAATTACTAGTAATAGAAACTTATTTTTAAATGGATGTTAGGTTATTATTGGAACTTAGGAAATATATAGCCGTGGGTTTTTATGTTGTTATTATAAAACATTGAATTAATTCATGTATGATTCCTTTGAATTTATATACTATGGTATTAGTATGGATATCTATATGGGAAACTGTGGATTATTGTATATGACTTATTTAGTGAATTCTAGTATTAATGACACTAAGAAATTAATTATGTGAGAAGGATTTCATGCACTTACTTAGAGTCAATAATACATACATACATACATACATACATACATACATACATACATACATACATACATATATCCATTATAAATGGACATATAAAGTATAGATGTGTATATGGGTTAATCTAGTATGAATATAAATGTCTTGTATAATGTGAAAAAATGCATTTATATCAAAACTGTGATGTATTTCATTGAATTATAATGTGGTTATATCAGTCTTAATTGATTAAAAAATAGGTAGATGATGTTGAATGCAAATTAGTTATGTTCATGAAGTTTGTTTAAAAACTTGGAATTTAGTGTGAAATTTTTTATTCATTTACTTTCATTATAATACATGTAAAAGGTATTTATACATGATCTTATAGAAACTTGAGTATCTTAAATATTGTTTGCTAAGTAAATTACTAGTAATAGAAACTTATTTTTAAATGGATGTTAGGTTATTATTGGAACTTAGGAAATATATATCAGTGTGTTTTTATGTTGTTATTATAAAACATTGAATTGATTCATGTATGATTCCTTTGAATTTATATACTATGGTATTAGTATGGATATCTATATGAGAAACTATGGATTATTGTATATGACTTATTTAGTGAATTCTAGCATTAATGACACTAAGAAAGTAATTATGTGAGAAGGATTTCATGCACTTACTTAGAGTCGATAATACATAGAATAAACTAAATCTAATTGAGTTGTATGTGTGAATATTATTGATCTTAATGATATTTAAACTATATGCAAACTTTGGCCATATTAATGATTATAGTTAAATGTTATCATTTCACCTGTTTGATTTAAATACATGTAAGCATGATCTCATGTTAGAATAAAATTATTTATGATATGTTTCATGTGATGGATATCTTACAACATGGGTTCTAGTTGACTTCTTGATAGCTGCACCATTATCATATTCTCATTCATGAAGGGAGGACCATTGTGGGGGATCTATGGTTCATGGTTGGTGTGGAAAATCACTTTTATGATGCTCTCTCTCCCCTCAAATGTTAACCAATAGAAACTTTTACTCATGATTACATATTGTATATTAACGAGTTAGTGGATACTCATTTATTCTATGGAACATTATATAAATGTATATTCACACTTTGATGTATAACATTGTATTTTTGTAATATTATTACATTTTCTCATTTAGTAGTTGGCTTCTCTTATTGTATAATTTATAATGTAAACTTTTAACAGTTTGTTGAGATAATATACCGTAGATTTACAATTTGTAATGAGTTGGTTATGTAATTCAGCTTATTGGTATTAATTGATGATTAACTAAATTATTCAAACCAAATGTATGAATTTCATATGCATTTAGTTAAAGATCAAGTATCTTAACTATAATTGAGATTAATCTTTTTTGGATTTATGAACTAAAATTTAAAAAAAAAATGTAATTCTAGTTAAACTTAGTGGGGTTTTAACATTATGGTATTAGAGTTGAGGCTCAAACTCTAGGACTTAATGAGTTGACTAATGTATTCTTATCCTCTTGATAATCATAAACGAGAATGGTGCATGGTAGACCTAGAGGTGAGGTTACTTCAAATACTAACCCTCTAATAGATCCAAATCATTTTGTCATAGAGCAAGTTGTAAATTTGGATCAGATCTTCATAGCCATGCATGAAACTAGGAACCAAATTCATGGAATTAGAGTAGGAAGTTCATGGACATGCTGAGAAAATCAACTAGGAAGAACCTGAAGGTCACTTGCCTCAACAAGAAGCTTAGTAAAAACATAAAAAAGAAGAGTTTCCATAAGATGTAAGGGCTCATTTAGATATAGAGCTCACACAAGACATGAATAAATTTAATCCTCTTAAGTTTTATGGTATAAAAGCCTAGTTGACAGAGATGGATAAGTACTTTGAGATCCATAACTACTCAGAAGTCACCAAGGTAGTTTGGGGAGCATATCATCTTGCTAGAGAAGAAAGAACATGGTGGGAAAATAAGAAGCTTTAAATGAACCTCACCTCCACTACCACCACATGGGATCAATTCATGGATTTGTTTAGATCATGATGGTTCCCTAGCTATATTTTGAATACAAGCTAAATTTTTTATAGAATCATAAATATGGATATATTTTAGTGAATCACTATTAGGAGAATGTCAGGATACGTGAACACCAAGAAGCATACAGTTGATTACCAAACCAAGCAACTTAATATGCAGAAATTAATCAGAATCACAAGTAACTAGAATTCAGAATAACACAGATATGAGAGACAATACACAATTTGTATTAATAATTATACAGAAAAGAATACAATAAAGAAGATGCCACTTCTTCTCCACCACCTCTTCAGAGGCTTGCCACACCTCAAGTGAACAATAATTCTCTCCTCAAAGCTCTCTCTCTCAGGTCCCAACACACAACTCAAACACAGAGTTGGTGTTCACCTCCTATGCTCCACGCACACCACAAGTGCTCCACACACTCCACAAGTACTCAAAGTACTTCAAGTAGATCACCCATGAACTTGTAACAACCTGCAATTCAATAGACCATACTTATGGAAGGAACTCCCTTGCCTTCCTCTTTGCTCTATTCGAGTACACCCCTGTACTCCAAGTAGATCTTGCCTGATTCTGCTCCCTATTGTGTTGCTGTCCTATATGATCCTGCATACCTACAAATCAACTTGGTTCTGCACACCTGTGAACCTTGACCTTGCACACACATACACTTGCAAATCAATGATCTTACTTACCATGTAGATCTCCTATAAAGGCCATGCACTTGTGACCAAGATCCTACACCCCTGAAGAATCTTTTTGACTCTCCAAAACCAGCACCCACCTAGGTATTGCTGTGGAACTAGGAGGAACACCCTTGCTCACCTCACACACAGAAGGAGCTAACTTTGCTCAACTCAAAGTAGAACACCTTTACAATACAACCATGAGTCTATTATATAGATCTCATCCAAACAATGATTATACATCTAATTAAAATAATTAGATCCACAGCTCTCAGTCTAAAAATAGATCTAATCATGCAAACACTTGGTTCGTTAGCTAATTGCCCGTAATAAACTCGCATTCGAACCACACAGGTGATCGACGTCGGTCCCTGTCTGCCTAGGGGTCATCGACGCTGGCCGATCCATGACCAATGTCGGTTGGCCAGACCAACGCCAGTCTCTGTGACACTCTGCAACTCTCCTGAAACCTCCTCCATGTCTGCATCAGTGAAGCTTTTAGCTCCACAACCTAACAATCTCCCACTTGGAGATAAATAGCTACACTGTACCTATACCTGTACTTCATCTAATCTATTTCCTGGCTTGTATCCCTCTTCAAGATCAATCCTGAAGACAACCCACCACACAACCTATGATGTATCTCCTATCATTCGAGTACCTTGCCACATCTGAACCTAAAAACACATGTAGTGAAGTCCTAACCCTGCATAGCATGAATCCCTGCTGCTGGTCCCTCTCAAATACCTGAGAACCCACTTCCCTGAATTGGCTCCTAACTCTCTGATAGCTCCCACTGCATGGGAATACTCAGGTCTATACCAGACCTCATGTGATTTTGGACACTATACTTGTCCAGCCCTTAGTGTGCTCCAGCTCTGCATCCTGAACCTCGCCAACACCCGATTCACATCAGCTCCCACTGGAGACAAAATCAACCTGTGATCTCCATGTCTCCCATGTCAAAGAATTTCCCTGCTCCAAACTCCTCATGACATGCCACTGAACTAATCTTACCCTTAACTCAGCAAAACCCTGTATGTACAAACCTGCTAGCTAGCATACCATCCACATACAGCAACAAAATGATGTTGCAATCATCATCCACCTGGTAAGTCAAACCACAGTAGTTATCCTGACACTGACTGAAGCCATGCTTCGTCCTCCACCTATCAAAACCTGTACCACTGTCCTGCAGCACCTCAAGACCATATACTTGGTCTTCTATCTCATGTGTCCGTTCACTCTATTCTTCAACTAAGGAATCCATTCATCTCTGTGCTTTCATACCTATTGGCAACCCTACCAAAACTCCCACTTGGTTTTGCAATATATCCCTGCCATGCTCTCACCTGTTTCCTGGATCCTTCCTACTCTACAATCAACAACAAGTATAAATAAGAGGAGCAATGAATTTGAGGGCCTACTTACGTCTTCAATCCTCCGTATGGGTGTTTGAGACTCTTTGACAGCTCACTGTCCACCCAAAATCCGTTACAGTGACCGACCTCGATCACCCCACAGTCTGCATCTGACTGACATCGGTTCCCATGCATCTGTCCCTGACTATCGACCCTACCGACGTCAGTGTCCTTGCTGTCAACGTTAGTCCTCCTAACCAACATTGGTCTTAACTACTTTTGATGTCAGTTTTCCTGACTGACATCGGTCTTACCCTGCCCAACATCACCGGCTTCGGTCTGTACATGACTGACATCGACACTTGTCTATTCGATGCTGGTTCCTCCTGATCGACATCGATATCTATGTTCACCTGTGAGTGATGAATTTTTACCCACAAGCTCCTTTGAATCAAAACCCATGTCCAAACTGCCCTGCTCAAAAGTATCCAGCACCATCCACTGGTTTCTGTCTGCCATCTCCTCCAAGTACACCAAGGCTTTCCAGTTCTTAAGCCTGTCAAATATATCTATCTTCCGCTTAAGAACATGCATCTCCTTCCTGCTCATGTGACCAAGCCTATGAAGCCATGTCTCTGCAACAAAAAAAGAATTAGTAATATAAACAAGTAGATAAAGAGTACCTATTTTCTTACCACCAGCTAATTCAAGTGCATCCGCTGTGAGAGTTCTTGTGCATCTCTCATCACCCAATCTTTTTGAAGAAATTAGCCATATCTCCAAACTTGGGACCTGCATGACCTTCATCAACACCTGTGTGTTGGCCGCCTGCAATTTTAGCTTCACTTCCCCTTTGCCAATTCTATGGCAAGGCTCACCAGCTCCTCTACCTGGGGCTGCATGGAAAGAGGCAACCGAATCTTTTATCCAAGATTCAACTTTATCCAAGAAACTTCTAAAAACATCCTGTGTAATAACACCTGCAGCATCTACGTCTTCAATTCCTTCATGTTGATCTGCTACCAACCAACAATAATCTTTTACCTACTCTTTCTTTCCATAAGACTGTGAGTAACCATCTGTGCTTTTCAACTCCTCCATTCTTAGCTTACTTTCATCTGCCATTGCTCTACTCCCACTCAATCAAAAACCCCTTAGAGTGCCCTGTAACCAAACACAAAACCTGCTTCCTGCAACCTTAGCTCTGATACCACTTGTCAGGATACGTGAACACCAAGAAGCATACAGTTGATTACCAAACCAAGCAACTTAATATGCAAAAATTAACCAAAATCACAAGTAACTAGAATTTAGAATAACACATGATATGAGAGACAATACACAACTTGTATTAATACTTATACAGAAAAGAATACAATAAAGAAGATGCCACTTCTTCTCCACCACCTCTTCAGAGGCTTCCCACACCTCAAGTGAATAGTAATTCTCTCCTCAAAGCTCTCTCTCTCAGGTCCCAACACACAACTCAAACACAGAGTTGGTGTTCACCTCCTGTGCTCCACGCACACCACAAGTGCTCCACGCACTCCAAAAGTACTCAAAGTACTTCAAGTAGATCTCCCATGAATCTGCAATAACCTGCAATTCAACAGACCATACTTATGGAAGGAACTCCCTTGCCTTCCTCTTTGCTCTATTCGAGTACACACCTGTACTCCAAGTAGATCCTGCCTGATTCTACTCCCTATTGTGTTGTTTTCCTATATGATCCTACACACCTGCAAATCAACCTGGTTCTGCACACCTGTGAACCTTGACCTTGCACACACATACACTTGTAAATCAATGATCTTACTTACCATGTAGGTCTCCTATAAAGGCCATGCACCTGTGACCAAGATCCTACACCCCTGAAGAATCTTGCTGACTCTCCAAAATGAGCACCCACCTAGGTACTGCTGTGGAACTAGGAGGAACACCCTTGCTCACCTCACACACAGAAGGAGCTAGCTTTGCTCAACTCAAACTAGAACACCTTTACAATACAACCATGAGTCTATTATATAGATCTCATCCAAACAATGATTAGACATCTAATTACAATAATTAGATCCATAGCTCTCAGTCTAAAAATAGATCTAATCATGCAAACACTTGGTTCATTAGCTAACTGCCCGTAATAAACTCACAGTCGAACCACACAGGCGACCGACGTCGGTCCCTGTCTGCCTGGGGGTCACTGACGCCGGCCGATCCATGACCAACGTCGGTTGCATTCCTATCTTATCCTGCCGACGTCGGTTGGCCAGACCAATGCCAGTCTCTGTGACACTCTGCAACTCTCCTGCAACCTCCTCCATGTCTGCATCAGTGAAGCTTTTAGCTCCACAACCTAACACTCCACTACCACCACATGGGATCAATTCATGGATTTGTTTAGATCATGATGGTTCCCTAGCTATATTTTGAATACAAGCTAAATTTTTTATAGAATCATAAATATGGATATATTTTAGTGAATCAATATTAGGAGAATTTCACTAAGCTCCTAAAATATGTTTCTCAATATCAGGTATATGAAAGGTTTCACATTGGAAAGTTCATAATGGGACTAAAACCCTAAATAGGATGCGAGGTAGATGTACATGGGCCATCTATGATGGATCAGGTCTTTAAGAAGGCAATAAAGTAGGAGCTAACACTAAAGTCTCTTGCTTAGGTTAGAGAAAATTTCAATAAGTTTTGAGGTTCCAAACCCACTCTTAAAAATAACTAGAAAATGAATGGAAATTACAAAAACTATTTAGGAATCAGAATGATAAATTCAATAACTTCTTAGGTAGTAAGAAAATGGATGGTAGGTTTAAGGATGGTTTCAAGGGAACCCAACAGTTTGAAATAAAAGGAAAACTTGGTGGATGTTTCATCTTTGGGAGTGATCACTATGTCAGGGAATGTACTTAAGGAAAGTTAGTAGGTAAATCTAAGGGTACTTCGCATTAAAGAACTTTTTAATAGAGAATCCATGTAGTTGTTGACAATTATCATGTTGATTTTCAAGTCTCACCTATTGAGGTTGTAGGTAATATTTTTGGTCATCCCATTTCTATTTTGATTGACATTGGAGCTACATAATGTTTTATTTCTCCTCGAATGCTAAATAAGTTGTCTATAAAATCTAGTATAATGGAAAATACATGGTAAGTATAATATAAGAATGAGGCCAAGGTCAAAGTTGATAGGTGCTTAATTGATGTTGAGATTGAATTCATTAAATTCACATAGATAATAAATATTTATGTAGCACCACTAGGATCATATGGTGTAATCCTATGGGTAAGTTGGCTTGATAATCATAAAGCTAAGGTATGTTTCTATCTCAAGAAGGTAGAATGTCAGGATAATTTTAGGAATCAAAATTAGATTCAAGGTGAGAAAAGGGATTTAAAATTTAGGCATATTTTTTCAACCTAGATTAAGAAGGCTCACATGAAAGGATGTCAAGTATTTATCATTAAAATAAATGAGATGGAGGAATATAAGGAATCATTTATTGAGGATTTTCCTTTTGTTTTGAAATTTCAAGATGTGTTTCTAAGAGGAATTCCCAGGCTTACCACCTAAGAGGGAGTTTGATTTCTTGATAGACATAATACTTGGTTTAGAATTATTGTCCAAGGCACCCTACAAGATGATGACTACAAAATTAGTTGATTTAAAAGCTCAACTACAAGATTTATTAGATAAGGGTTTGATTTGATTAAGTGTATCACCATGGGGTATACCAATGGTGTTTTTTTAAAAACAAATATGGTACTCTTAGCCTATGTATTGATTACATGATGTCGAACAAGGTGACAATCAAGAACAATTATTTGTTACCTCATATTGATGATCTTTTTGATCAAATGCATGGGGCAATAATTTTCTCTAAGATAAATCTCTGCGCAAGGTATCACTAGTTGGAAATCTTATAAGAAGATATTCCCAAAATAGTGTTTATAACTTGGTATGGACACTATGAATTTATAGTGCTTCCTTTCAATTTAACAAATGTTTTAGAAATATTCATGAATCTCATGAACAATGTGTTTAGGGATTATCTAGACCTTGTTGTTTTAATTTTTATGGATGATGTCCTAATTTATTCCAAGAATAAGGAATAACATTTGAAACATATGGAGTTGGTTTTACAACATTTATAGAAGCACAAATTATATGGTAAGTGGTCTAAGTGTGCATTCTTCTAGAAGAAAGTATAATATTTGGGGCACATTATCTCTATAGAAAGAATTTTAGTTGATTTAAAGAAGATAAGATCCATAATGGATTGGAAAACACCTAAAAATGTGTATGAAGTGAGAATTTTTAAGGGATTACAAGTTATTGAAAATAGATAACCTAATTACCACTCTTCAATAGAATAATCATAATTTTATCTGGTTGAATAAGTGCAAAAAATCCTTTCAAAAGATAAAGGAGGATTACTTTAGAACCTATGTTAAGAGTTCTTGATCCTAATGGTTAGTTATCAATGACTATATATGCATCTAGAGATGGTCTTGAAAGAGTTCTTATGTAAGATGGTTTAGTTGTAACATATGAGTCTAGGAAGCTAAATCTATATGATGAAAATTATGCACTAGATGATCTGGATCTTGATACAATAGGACATGCCTTGCAAGTTTGGAGGCATTATCTATTGGGTAAGTCATTTTAACTCAATACTAAAAACTTAGGGCTCAAATATATATTCAGTGTACTAAACCTGATGCTCATTAGAGATGATGGCTAGAGTTCTTATTCGACTATGATTTTGATATTAGCTACATCAAGGGTAAGGAAAATAGAGTTTTAGATTTCCTTAGTCATAGAAGGTACATAGAAGCTTTGTTATTATCAACATGATTTATGTGATTAGGTAATTAAATTCTCCCTTAGAGATGATTTATATGAGTAAATTAAGAAAGGTTTGTCATAAGATGCTCAAAATCTTAAATTTAAAGTATTCAAGTTGGAGAATGATGGTCTTTTGAGGTACAATGGTAGAATTTATATACCTAATAGAGAGAATTTGAGGAGTAAAATGCTTAAATAATTACACAATGCCCCTTATTTAGGTCATCTGAGAGTGATTAATCTCATGGCTAAGCTAAGACCTCTCTATTTATAGAAGGGAATTAAAAAGAATGCATCAAATTTTGTGTCTCATTATTTAGTGTTAGTGTGTGAAGGTTGAACATATGCATTTGGTAGGATTTTAATATCCTCATGATATACCAGAATGGAAGTGGTAGGTATTTAGTATGGACTTTGTCCAAAGTTTTTTGTTATCATGGAATCAACATGACATGAACTTGGTAGTAGTTGAAAAACTAACAGAGGTAGCTCACTTCATACTGGGTAATCTAATGGATGATGCAACTATGATTGAAAAAATATTTGTGAAAGAGGTGTATCAGATACATGGGTTTTTGGAGAATATCATTTCTAATTGAGATATGAGAATGACATCTAGGTTTTGGATGACTATAAATTAAGCTTTGGGCACACAATTGAATTTTAGTACTACATATCATCCAAAAATGGATGGACAAATAGAGAGGGAAAACTAAGTTATAGAATATATTCTTTGATTTATTGCATGTATCAACAATATAAGTGGGAAGAGTATCTTCTATTAGTAGAGTTTTCTTATAATAACTCTTACCAATCAACTTTAAATATGGCTCTATTTGAAGATTTATATAGAAGGAGGTGTCAAACACCAATCAGTTGGGAAAATTTTGAATACAAGGTAGTCTTTGGTCTTAAAATAATTTTGGAGATGGAAGATTAATTCAAATTAATAAGGCAATTTTTGGTTGAGGCCAATGATATACAAAAAAGTTATGCTAATTTGAAAAGGATAATAAGATAGTTTTATGTTGGTGATAAATTATTTCTATGTATTAAGCCCCAAAATATATTGATTAAGTTTGATAAATCAGTGAAGCTTTCACCAAGATATGTGGGAACCTTTGAGGTCTTAGAAGTGATCAATATTGTAGTATATAGGATTGCTTTGACACCAACTCTATCTCTCTTACATAATATTTTCAATGTGTCTCATCTTAAAAAGTATGTAGTTGATCATTCTTATGTATTGGATTGGAATGCTTTAAAGGTTTTGGATCCTAGGGTGGTCATCGTAGAACTATACAGAATAATTGACACTCACAAAATTAATTTATGTAATAGGGAGGTGTCATAGTACAAGGTCTAGTGTGACCAATATTCTGATGATAGTGTCACTTGAGAGGACTATAATGAGATCTATAGGTTTTTTCCACATTTATTTATTTAACATTTACTGATGTTATTTGATTTTATACTATATATTATTTAATTTCAAAACTATGGTTTGAAATAAGTGTCATCATGATGATGACTAGTTTTTGGGGGGAAGGATATTACATCTTGATTTCCTCAAAACTTGATTTGCTCATTAAATTGATATTAACATGGTTAATGATGGTTAATTTACTATTGTAACAAATTTTTTTCATTTATGTTGATGTATGGATAGATATCATGATTATTATATGAATTATTGCTTATTGGTTAGTTGTATATAAGTTTCATATGTATAATGATCATGTTTATTCAATACTATTATGCTTTAACAACATTTTATTGGTTATTATTGATATGGGATAACTATCATTTATATTTATTGAGGTATATGCCAGAGATAGTCCACTCTCTAGATAGATATGGAGGGACAGTATCATCATAGAGGGGGAAATGGATGGCTATGTTGGGGGTAGAAAGATTCGATAAGGAACAATGCACACACCACATACTACAGTTAAATGCATGTTGTTTATGAATTTTTGGATTATATATTTTCTCTATTCTCAGTTGCATTTAGTTGTTTTGTTCTTAATAATGTTGAATGGTTTTGATCCATGATTAGATGCTAATATTAATGTTTATAGTTGTTATTGTTATTTGTGATTGTGATATTTTATACCATTGCATAATATTAAAGTTATAATTATCTTTTAGATGACTTTATTGTGTGGATTATTGATTGCATGACTCCTTACTTTGGCAAGTACTTGTAAACAATCAATAGAAAGTTTATCATCAAAAAAATATTATAATTGGCATGGATATAAATTATAATTTTTAGTTTATTAAATAAAGTTGATTTTATAAACATTAAAAAACCTAATTAATAGGTGAATTTAACTTTTGGGGAATCCATGGTGATATGATTTACAACACACAAAAAAGGGTTAAATTAAACATAAACTTTATATTATTTAATTTCATTATTTTTATATATTTTAACTTATTTATTAATTATTATGTCTTTTGACATTTGGTTGTTAACCCTAAAATTTTGGAAAGCTATCATTATGCTTTATTGAGTTGATCCATTCAAAGTGGGGGAAACTAGGGTTCAATGTGGAAGTTTTATGGAGATTGCACAGTGATTGTGTTATTTTTGGGTCAAGATAGTGAGTTATCAGTCATGATGGGAAATTTTTGTGTTTATGGTGAGTCATTCTTGAGATTCAATGATGGAAAAATGTTCGCCATAAAATTAGGGGTTTCTGGTGGTATGCAAACGACTGAGGATATGATAAAATATGAAGGGGATTTTCAAAAGAGAGCTAAGCCATGGTCAACATAAAGGAATAGAGGAAAAATAAGAATGTTTGGCATACAAAAGGAGTATAATATTTATTAGAGGCATATTGAAGAGTTAAATTTTGTTCTTTAAATTAACCTATATAGCTATGTTAATGTTATATTATATGATTGAATGTTTAGAATGATTACTAGACTATTTGATTAAATTTTTTATACCATAATAAAATCAGGGATTCGACCCTATGGAAGGAGAAATATCTCCACAAAATTGAATCACTGATTTAAGATGGTTATAACATAAACATAGTTGGTTAGGGTAATGGAAAGGAACATAGTTTTTGGTGGTTGTTTGGATATACATGACTATGTTACTTATTTTGTCTATATTGTAAATGGTTGTGTGTAAGTTTATTAGTAAATGATTATGTAAATTTTTTTTTGGATATACATGACTATGTGTAATTTATTTGGTAAATGGTTATGTTTGGTTATATGGAAAATTAATGTGTTTGTCTCTTTTATATTTTTTATAATGATTGTATTGTTTATTTAACAAACAATGTTGAATGGCTTAGCTATAAAACATTAGTAAACACCGGTAGGGTTTTCATTTTGTTTTTATATATACAATAATATAAATGAATAAAGACAAAGGTTTTTATGTTGCACTTACCCTATTTAGTGTGTATCATTTTTGGTAAATTTAGAGACCATAGAGCCTTATTTATTATTTTTTAGGTTCTATATCTAGTCTCCATTGTTTTGATATTTTTAAGGAATTGGTTAGGGATTGATTTAAATAGGTTAACATGAATGTTTAATCTTAAGGGATCAAATTAGTGTTGAATAACTAAATTCAACCTTAGTATATTCTTAATATGGCTATGTGTGAACTATTTTAGTAGGATGTGGGGTTAGAAATAACAATGTTAAATGATTCTCATGGACTTAGTGTACCATATGGTACACTTTAAGGTAGTCACATTTGGTGTTTTTATGCCTTAAGGATTCATTACTCATGCTTTCCAAGGCCCTGTCATATGTAACACATTTTTGGAAATATCTGAATGCAAAATGAGAAATGAATCTATTATATTATGCTCTAGAAGTATTTGAGGGAGTGATATGTGAATTCTAAATATTAGATTGGAGTGGTGTTGTAGTAGAACCCACACAAGAAATATAATTATGTGAAGGCTCTGTATGTTGACAATGTTTGAATAGTTCTTAAGCCATAGGACATGTGTAGATATGACCTTTGTATCTAAAATTTAAACATGCATGTAAATTGGATGAAACTACATGCATATCATGAATCCAAGGTCTTCCAAGCAAGATATTGTAATTAATATCATTAGGCATAACTTGACATGTTGTAGGTAGTGTTCTAGGCCCCAATGTAAGGTTTGGTGTGATTTGACCCAAAACATTATGTGGAATATTATTGAACCCTCAGATGTTCATATCATAAGAATCTAAATCCTTATCATGTATATTAAGAAGCTGAAGAAAAGAGATATTGCAAATGTTCAATCCTGATCTATTATTGACTAAAACCTGTTTGACATCCACCTTGTTAATTTTTAATGAAATATAGAGAGGTATGTGTAGATAAATGATGTCTTGAGGTGGGATATTTTATTTTTCAAATGAAATATGCTCTTTATTACATTTCATAGTATTAATTATGGAAGTAACACAAGTTAGATCTATTGTTTGAGGCACCTGAGTATCATGAAGTGTTGCATATAAAATGTCTCCATATTATTGGAATTCTATAGGATCTCTAAAATGGAAATTGTGGCTAAAGAAACATTTCTCTTGTTGATGAAACTATGGCCATGAGTTTTGCTAACCTACCATGCTTTGGGATCACATGTGGACATCATAACCTAGACCACAATGTCTAATATGAGAGAAAAGCTAGTAGTAGAGGTGGGATGGTAGCTATATGTGTGGAGTTGAGAAGTAGGAGGGATAAGTTAGACCAATAATGTTCCCTTATGTCTAGTAACAATAGGTAAGGAATAAAAGTGAACCAAAGAGCAAAATGCATGTAAATGAGACTTGTTAATTTTAGATAATGAATTTAGTATCTTATGTAATATATTCTCTATGTGTTTAAATATTTACCTATTAATTGAATTCTACATAAGATAAAAATAATATTCTAAATAAATAATGAAACATGACATGCATTTCAGTTGATATAAAACATCATGCATACATGCATTTATGTCTTTTTTGAGTTCATTCTGAATTAAAGTAAACAAACATGTAAATGAAAGTATTAGACTTTACATCAAAAAGTGATAAACTTACCTTGTAATTATTATCATGATTATACCAAATAAAAATCAATATATATATGGATATGAAATTTGAATATGGGTCCTAGAACGTTAGAACTATAAACCCTAGGGTTATCTAGGGTTAGGGTTTGTTTAATATTCAAAGTTGGGCTCACCAAATGTTTTAACTATTTAGGACTTAGTGAATGTAAATATTAGGTTTATAAGGGGATATGTATATTAAATTAGGGTATAAATAAGTAATAAATTCAACCATTGATTTGTAACAAAGTGACTTAATTTGACATTTTAAAAAATAACTATAAATATTGTAAACAAGTACTTAATTGGAAAATGACTAAAATGGGAGATTTAGAGGGTAAAAATTGAGATAGAGGTGATATAAGTGTAATGGATAGGACCCATGTGTTAAAAATATTATTAAATAGTATCACCTTAATTAGATAGTAGCACTATGTGGTGATGGTGTCCCTATTTTGGTAGTAGTGTCCTCTAGGCATAATTGTTTTGAGCTTCTAGGTGCACCTATGTCTAGGGTCTAGCAATCTTGTTCCTATGTAAATGAGTTCAAGATATATTTATATGACCTATTTTGATTTATTTTATGTATAAACCCTAATCTTCCCTGTTTTTATGGCATTTGGTTAACACAAGCAGTAAAGTGCATTATTAGTGGGGTAGGCTAGACATCCTCAACACCCCACTATGATGAGAGTTGCCTACATACCAATACTCTGAAGATGGATAAATCTTGATGTAGTTATCCCCACCTAAGTGTTGGTTCAAGTATAATTGAAGCTATTATAAATGTTGACTTCAGTGTTTTGAATGTGTTTGAGATTGGAAATCTTAGTAATATGAGCTTAGGAATGTTGTAGATGGTTATATGTAGAAGTAGGGCATAATAGGGATTGATAAATTTGATTGTGTATAACTTTTACTAATTTTTTATGTGTAATTTTGAATTTAATTTCCATCTAGTGGTTAGAGGGTTAAAATTTATGTATATATACTATTATGGTGCTTGTGTGGGTCTTAAAAGATATCTAGGTTGACCTTAGGTGGTCTTTGATTTGAAAAGATATCCATTAGTAAAAAAAATGAGGGAAAATGATAATAATACCAAAATTGAAACATTATCACCATGGGTTGCCATTGTCCCTATTATGTCACTAGTGTCTAGGTGGAAAAACCTAAGGCACTAAGGGCCAAGATGTCAAGGTGAGGGTCTCAGAATACTTTAGGGATGTTTAGGTATGCCTGTAGCCCACACAAAGGATGGATAATTATCTAAGTAAGCCCTAAGATAGGTCTAGGGCTAATTTAGGGATGGGTGGTCTCAAGTATCACTCTTAGCATTCAAGTGTCATTTTTAGATGATTACATAAGGTAAAACCTTCTGAGACTAAAAAGGAAACAACCACCAATGTTACATAGTATTAAAACAACCTAATTGACTTATCTTATCTAATGCCCCAAGCATATAATGTATATGTTTACTTGAGTCCTTAGATTCATTACTTTCATAGTTACTAGAGTGCCAGCTTATATATTTCCCTCGTCTTATTTAGGTTGATATGAGTTGACCACTACCAAAAGGATATGATGTGAATGCTTATTGGGATTATCATCAAGGACTAGGGAACTCTACAAGAAAATGGTTTATCTTGAAGTGCAAGATCTAAGATCTTATCAATGAGAAAAAACTTATATTTGAGGATCTTCTAAAGGAATCAGGTTCACAACATAAAAATCACCATAAAGATAAAATATTCAACAATCCTTTACAAGACCATTACAAGAATAAACCAAAATTCTAAATGGAATATAATGCACATCCTTCTCCCCCACTAATATAGTTTTACTTTCCATATTTATAACTGAGAGGAACAACATATCTAACATAGTTGTAATTTTCATATTTAGACTATCTCAATTTTATGAAGTCAAAAAATTCCTATATCTGAGTTTTAGCATCTAATTGGCCTACTATAGATCTAATTATCACCCTTGTGTTATTTAATTTCTATATACCCCTTTAATCAAATATAGGGCTAAAAACAAGATCATTTTAGGTTTAAACATTTGGTGAACCTAATCTTTGAACATCAAACCCAGGGAAAAATTAGGATTTTTAATTTTTCCTAATTTTTGCACTTTGTTACAAATTTTAAAATTTTCATTTGTGAAACAACGGAAAATATTAGTGAAAAAACTTGATTCCAAATGGAATATAAAGAAGCATTAACTACTCATCTCAATAATAACAAGATCTTAATAGATGAATTTTTGTATGTTATAAGATATGAAATAAGTAAATAAGATGAAACTAAAGTTACCTCACCTAGTATAGCCTCAAATAATCCATAAATATCATCTACATTCTCGCATCCCCCTCCCCTTATGTATATTTCTTCTTGTAAGTCACTGTAATTTAAAAGTTTAGTTTATAGGATGTTACAACAATCATGAGGAGTCCATTTGTCTTAGCTCAATAGTCTTTGTATGCTAATGTTCTTGGATCTCTACTAACACATCATGGAGCAATGCAATACACTAAAATATTTAATTTCAAAACATAACCCATCTCCATCATTTTTAGAGTTAGTAGGAAACATATGATAATTTTTAACATAACAAATAAGGGTAAAGTTTACATCATCCTTACAACCTCTATATAAAGAACAAGCTATACAATGTCTTCAAAATTTCTCAACAACTACATAACATGTTATAATATTATCTCATACCATAATGCTAACAAGATACTTCTTACTTAATACTCCCACATTCACATAAGGAAAAAGGTACAAAAAATAGCTCATTATAACAACATATATTAACAAGTTGAAAATTCACCAATCCAATTAAGGAGTAAAATCAAATCAGCTAAACAACCCAACTCATTCCATAAAAGAAGAACAAATGAAAATGTTAAACAACCTAATATAATCCATAGAATGATTAAGGTGAAAATGGAAAGATAACCCAATTCAATCTAAAATTGAAGATAAGAAAGAAAATTAAGAGATCTAATGTTCAATAAAGTTTTGAAATAATAAATGGCTAAACAACCTCAAAATCCATATCAAATAAAATCATAAAAATATGCTTCCAATGAACTTATAAGTACAAATCAAGTATTTAAATAATTTCAAGGCTCACCACATCATGTGGTAAATTTCAAAAGTTTAGATATAATAATATTGAAAATGTGGCTCTATAAGACCATAATTAGAGAGTAGGGAAATAACATATTAATAAATAGAAAACCAACTCTTCAATACCCTTGTGTTATATGAAGAATGCATCACAACTCCATGTTTCCAAAACCACCACACACTTACCAACCTGTAAGTAATAAATATCACAATAAATTTTACAAAATAAGAGGAAACATATTAAGATATGTGGAGGCATCAAACCACTCCATCTATATAACGTATCTAGCCAACACAAAGTAGAAGATACCATTCTATAAAGGCCAATGAGTGTATTTGAAATAAAACTAAAGAAATAAGTCCCTGATCAAAAGGAACACTTAATTAACATTATGAAAGTTATAAATCCATTTAATGAGCTTAGACACTTGATGGTTAGAGAGTATCAACTCATTTCAATGCTATCTAAGTGGTAACAAAATAAACCCTCTTCTCAACCCAAGGAATTGTATGGAATATCCATCCATAAACAAATTCATAATACTTAGGAATTCACTAAAAAATATATTACACTCCTCTAATTTGAGGAGGATGCCCACCACACAAGGGTGGTACAAATACTTAAGTTGTCTTCCAATATTCTCTCCCCTAAAATTAACATTATCAAATCACAAAACTTCATCTATATAGGTGCACACTCTCTTAGGTTAGAAGCATCACATGCTTGTACAAAACCCACTACACAACAAATAAGCGGCCTTTCGAGAATTTGATTATAAAAAAAAAGGTCTAACCATCACCAAGGATGATCGATCTAAGGTGACTGAGAAGGTTCTAATAACCTATTATTCATGAATCTCATGAATTATTTTAAGTACTCACCTACCCAACATGGTATATAATAAAAACTCACAAATCTTGATCGAACTAATCATTTAACAACTATAAGAAGGTAAAATTACTCCCTAAGGACACACACTCATTCTACCACAAATCCCTAACTCAAAAGGGTCCTCAAAACAAAATCCCAACTTCCAATATTCATGTTTCATATCCCTTATGGTGCTCTACAATATTAGCTCCTCTATGTTGAATTTAAAACACAATCATACGAGCATTCCAAGAAACTCATACAAAAATTGATAACAACCTTGAAAAGAAGAGGAATATACAACATACAAATGTGTTAATGTATAAAAGACACTCCTAGATGATTAATAAAAAGACACCACTATAGAATTCATCCTCTTAGGTAAACAAGTCCCCAAGAATCAAGGATGTGTAATACCTTCACTACTCAAAAAACCATACTCAAGTATTTCTTAGTCTTCACAATCAAAACAAGGGTGTGGTATGATTATGAAAATGAGGCACTATAAGTCCAAAAACAAGAATCCAATATGATACCACATGCCACTAGATTTTGCATGTATTTGGTAAACATTTACTATCAAAAGGATGTAATGGTAGACATAAATAGATAAGGGTCACCTCCAAAGGTTGACACCCAATTTTATTGGATTACATAATCAATGATAATTTATATGCTCTAGGAAATTAGCATATAAGTTATAAAATTAAAGGCATACTCTTATTATAAGAATGTGTAACAATGAGGTGAACCCACTCAAGGTTACTTCTACTTCTAACTCCAAAAAAGACTTATATTACATCAATACTATCAACACTCATATGTAACACACTCAACTAAAGCCACCACCATAAAATCAAAACTTCTCTATGAGGAATTTATCTCCTTAATATCAAAGAACTCAAACTATCATGGATACATCAATCCATTCAAGATGCTCCACAAGTAGGAAGATACACTCTGACCTTTTTATCAGTGAGGAAAACCAAATCATATTCCTCTCAAGGGTCCCTATCAACAAGGTCACCTCCAAACCATTATTATTTTAATACAAGATGTTCTCTATATATATATATTACACTAAATGGCATCATAACCTCTAAGGGGTTGTTAACCACCATATTTAAATATAAAAATCTAACTAGATCTGTATACCTTGGGTATCAAAAACATATACGACAAGAGGAAATAATTCCACTCTAACACAATCATCACTTTAATTAAGTCGATGGTCGCACCTACTTGGAGCCAAGTTACCATAAAATATTACATGCCCCTCTTTGACCATTACCAACATCCAACACAAATGGAACATCTCCCCATCATGTGGGCTAAAACAAATCATTTCTCACTAAAAAATGAAAATAAAAGTCATTCATCATAATGATAGGTGAAAATAAAGTTTCCCACATGAGGATCCCTAACAAGGCCATGCATGTGGTATCACGAATCCATCACATAATTGAAGAAAATGTTTAAAAATAATCAAATGTATGTAGATAGGTTTCAAGTGAAAATCCCATATGTGAAAACAAAAGGCTCTCAATCCTTCATTTAAACCAAGTATATCCCCAAGTTTATGTATCCTTCTATGGTCCACATGGATGAGGCTTTCATCTTGAGGGACTTTTCCCAAACTCTTCCTAGAACTAATCATGAATAAAGACTCAACAACTAAATAAAAGGGTATGTATTCTCTAAATATATCCTAATCCATTCTAATCTCATAACTCAAGGTGAAAGAGACATAAAACCACACTCTAGCACACTCCACTTGAGTGGTAAGGAAAATCTTGCTTGAAAGGGGATCACTGAATCTAGAAAGGTCCATCTCAACCCTTAGGTATACAAAACACTCTAATGTCTAGCTAAGATCAATATCTATGATCTTAATAGATAATATAAATCTATCCAAAGAACTTATACAATAAGTCTTGTAAGGTAATATGTATATCTCTAAGGTCATGGGAAAGTCCCATCGGCCTAGCACATAATAAATCACTTATGAGCTAATGGTCACTTGGCCCTTTTGGCAAACTAAAATACTACACCTGGTTGTAACCTTTATTCCAAGACTTCATCAAACCTCATCCATTCAAAGAGATGGGTGCATGTATAAAAATTATTGTCATGGGTCTCATAGGCACATAGATCAAATCAATAAACTAAGCATCTGATACTTGACCAAAGAGTTAATGGCCTAATGAACTCTTCATGTATAATATTATTACCTACTCAAAGAGGTATAATACCCAAAAATTACAAACATTGGTTTGCTACAAAATAAGTGGTACCAAATAGTGATCCCCAAAGTTCTTAATGTTTTAACTATGCTTGCATACCAAAATGTCATGCCCAAAATTCACACGATTGAAAACACAAAAATACAGGCCAATTTTTTTGAGAATGTATAATGCACATTCTGCAATACTAGATTTCCCATTGGTTTACTCATATTTTTGGGATGTGATGAAGAAAGCATTAAAAAAAACTCACATTCCCAAATGACATGGGTGGAAATGCACAAGTGATCACATTGTCTTTATGTAACAATGCATGTCCCACTTTTTCTAGTCAACCTATATGCTCTCACACAAGCTTAAAACTCTCTAGGAAATAATAGTGGGCCATACATCCTTAATTAATATAAGGGATGCATAAATAAAATAAGGTGAGTTTAAGAAACCACTATATTAAATGATGTTATCCAACTCTTTGTGGTGTTCAAAAAATTATTCAGGCAAATCAGGTGATGAGGGTCATCAATACTCTTAATTTAATAATAATATCATTCCAAGTTTGGTATCCAAAGAATATATGCAATATATAAATAATATCTCTAGGTAATAGTTATTTAGAATTAGAAATATAAATAACACATTGATTCAAATAATTGAATCAAATCAAACCTAATTGTAACAAGCGAATCCAATCCATTGTTGGAAAAGAAATAAAATTTAATATAATTGCTGAAATCCAAACTTGTTTAATTGAAACAAACTTGTGGGAATTGAAACATGCTTATAGGATTCGAAATTATAAGAATGTAAATCACACCTTTAATCTAATTACTTGAAATTGAAATCACCCTTGATTGAAATTGAAATCACATAATGCTACAAAGGAAATTACTAAAATGAAACTAAACTATAGTTGAAAGCATATATCAAATTCTAAAAATGAAAATAAGGATATCAACTTCTACAAATTCTAGCATTACACACACACACACCACCTACATCTTATACAAATAAATAATAATGACAAATAAAATGTGGAAACTAAAAATAAACATAAATAATTCTAATATATAAATACCATAAAAGTATGTCCTTCTTCCTGAGGTTGGGTGGGATATTGATCCATCTTGGGAATATGATTAGAAAGAATAAACTTTATAAATACTCAAATACCTCAAACTTTCATTTAATCCAAACTCTATTCTGAAATAATTATTTACATTCCCGAATTTCTAATATGTCAATTCTGAATCTCCAACTATGAATGGGAATGTTACATTTATAATAAAACACATTCAATAAATTTTTGAGTTACGAATAAAAACATTACAAATAGGTTTTTAAATGATTTTTATTCTAAGCTAACAATATAAAAAAATAGGTTTATACATTATTTGGAGAATAGTAATACTCCCCATTATTCAAGGAGAAAATAGTGGGAAGTGTTAGATTCACAAATCCTCTATCTTCTAGTTTGTTAGAGAGAATGTAGTGTGATCAATTTTGGTTTCATTCTAATAAATTATATTTTTTTAGAGAGAATAAATTATGATAAATTTGATTTCCTTTTGATGTCTCCATCAACTTTTAGTTTGAGATATTTATAGTAGTTAAAATAATATAAACATCTTTCTTCTTTTGGAAATATCTATTTATATAAATGATATATATAGAAATACTATGTATATTATCTTTATAAAAATTATCCTAAAATAATCTATCATTATGTATTTGGTCTTATCATATACATATTTTGGACTACTAGACTCTAAATCTAATTCTATATATCTCCAAAGTTGTTCTAATGTTCTCTAGAGTTAGTTCTAATACTTCCAAAATTGATTTATAGAAGTAATTTATATATGAATTCAAGAGATAACTATATATATATATTCATGGGCTACCTATATGAACTCAAGATCTTATGTTAGTATATTCAGGATCTATTGATAGGACTATTGTACATATCTGGAGTTGATCGCTAGAGTTGTTGATGATCTTAAGAACTATTGTATATCTCAGGATCTAGTATTTTATAGAACTTTGAATCTCCTATAGGAATCCTAATATGATTTATAAACTATCCCTTAATGTTATCAAATCTACTATCTATATTGATGAGTCATTATGATGTGTGTATACAAGATTTGACATTTATTTCCAAAGAATCATTAAAAAACATCAATAATTTAGATTACAATGAATTCTAGAGAATAAACCAAATATATATCATATATTTTACTTTAAACAAACATAATTTACTAAAACTACATCTAAATCCACTTTAAAACTTAATCTAAAGAGGATAAAATGGCATTACTTATTGATATAAATGAGATATATTATGGTCTCATCATTCAACCAATCATAGGGCCTAGTTCACACTTAATTAAAGTGTAATTTTGAGTTGATTTATATTTAATGGGAGGTTCTTAAAAATATATCATATAGTCCCCTATGACCTATAAAATGGGTCTAAAATATCTCAAATAAGCCCCCTAAATATGGAGCACTCCATCTCAAACATAAAATCTTTTCAACCATGACCATCATATTTGGTCAAATGTGAAGAAGTCCTAAAAATATTTATAGAGGTAAATAAAGGCTTATGAATAACCATTAAGTCACAAACTTATATTTTTTAAAGGAAGGAGGAGGTGTTGGAGGATGACTTGTCCATAGTCATCCCTCCTCTCCTTACTCAACCTTGGATGACTATCATTAATAGAGTCTCCAAGATTTTGGTCCTTTTTCTATTTATTTATATTTATAAATTTTCTTTGATACATGTATGTTTGGTCTGAGCTTATAGGTACCCATATTTTTGGAAAGAATATAAGTGGAATCAATCTCTCACAATTTCCAAATAGATCTTTGGGAGCTCCAAGCTCCACCATAACCATTAATGGCTGCCAACAAGGTTTTAGAAGGGAGTTAATATAATTTTTAATATTAAGCTTATATTTTTAGCTCATTAAAAATATGGAATAAAATAAATGGGGGTCCCCATTGGGGTCAAGCCATCTCAGGGATTCTAGGAGCCTTTAACCATCAAATAGGTCAAAAGGGACCTCTCAAGGACAAGAGATAAATCTTGAAACCCATGAAGTTTCAGGTCCTAAAACATATTGTGTGGAAGAACATGAAAATTTGAGAGGGGGTCCCTTTTGCCACATCTAGGAATCCGTAATTATAATAATGAAACATGGATATTCTAATAATAATAGTTCTAATTTTTGGAATTCAATGTCTAGTAAAAAATGATTATATAGTAACAAAAAATGATTTATGAATAAAAAATAAGTTTAAGTATTAATAAAAACCAATTAGTTTATAATAATTATGGTTGTAACATAACCACCATAATTATTAAAATAGTGGGAAAAAAGATAGTCATATGGATTAAAAACCACATGGCCTTCCTATTCGCATAACAACAATTAAATAAAACCATGGCATATAAACAAGCCCATCCCATGGTTGTCAACACTAATCTAAACCACCTAACTATTTATCTATCCCCTTATTTCCTATATAGTCTACCACATAGTCATATGGTTGGCTATCAGCTAGCCAAAGGAGGTGCCCTACTAAAAAAAGGTGTAGTTCCCTTTCCAAGTTCTTATGTGTTGATAAATTACCCTATCAAGAAGATAAATTATAAAATTCATAATAGGAGAATCATAAAATGAAAAAATAATGAAATGAGATACATGCTCAAAAATTCCAAATGTTTTCACTAAAATTATTTGGAAAGGTTTTCTACTTTAGAGAGGTTTTTACAAAGGAAAATTAAACTCTTTTGAATGGTTTTGGCTTTAAAATCCATATCTTTTATATGTTGGCATAAAGTAATATTATGTGAGTTACTACGGAACCCCAAAGAAGTAAACTACCTAAAAATATCAATTTATGGAATTTGAGATAAGTTTAAAATTTCATAAAAAGTATACAAATGCTTTTATCCCTTATAGGCTTCATGAAAGTAAAGTAAATTCAAAATTTTAGAGAGAATCATCATGTGATTAGTTAATTTTTGTAAAAACAAAAAAAACAAAAATTATAAAATATAATTGGAAATGTGATTTTCAACTTAATATAATCATTTCATTTCTTTTATTATTTGATATAATCAAGTTGAAGAGTGTAAGGGATAGAAGGTCATCAATAAAATTTCCAATATTTGTTACAAATACTTCTTTATACACACAATTCCAATTGAATAATTACAATAAAATGGATCTCAAACAACCAATAAATTTTTTATAATTTAATACAAGAGTGTTTAAAAATTAAGTCTTCAAATGAGATCCACAAGCAACCACAAGGCCAACGGAAGGAGGGGCTCACCTCCCATCCATTTTCCATCATCAAGTGGCTGCCCTAGGTACCCCTAAGACTAGGACTCAACTCTAAACATCTTCAAATCACTGGTGTAATATGGAATAAGTTGACAAGATAAGGTTTAGATGATATCTAAATCATGACAAGGATCACTCAATAGGAAATACATTTAGGAGGCTTAGAAGTTCATTATGTATAAGAGGATTCTATACCCAACACAAAAATGTAAGGAAAATAAATCACCATATCAAATACCATAATGATAATAAGGTATCCATAAATTTATTTCTAACACAAAAGGCCCATCGAGGATAAGTAGAATGTGGGGATGCCTCCCTCTTCTCCTACCATCTCCTGGCCATGGGAGATTATTGACATAGTTGAACATGCCAAATTACCATGTATAAAGGCATAAGAATTATGTTTTCACCAACTACTATCACTGCACAAGGAAAACCATGTAGAAGGGCATAAGAATTATGGTTCCACAAACCACTATGACTACATGAAGAAAATCATGTAGAAGGGCATGGGAATTTTGGTTCCACCAACCACTATCAATATGCAAATAAAACTAATTATAATGTAATAGGAATTATGGTTCCACTATACACCATCATTATTGAAAGAAAACCATGTAGAAGGGCATAATAATTATGGTTCCACTAGCCATCATCACTACATAAAAGAACAAAATAAGGCAAGTAAATTTAAGCCCAATCAGGTAGCCCTAATGATATTAAAATAAAATAAGAAATGGATTTTCAAAATATATAAGTGTAATAGGAGGGATTTTTCATCACCAAATCCCAAGTGGGTAATAAAATCAACATGATGGCTATAGGCACAACCATGGCAAGAAATAATAAAAATAGGGTAAGAGAAGTGGCCCTACACCTCTTAAAAACAAGTAAAAATATAAGGGAGAAGCTTAAAATTTAAAAGTAAATAAAATAAAATGAAAACATAACTATACATATAATCCTACCTTGGATCTCATTTAGGATATACACAAAGAATCCTCTATGAGTGCAAGGTTAATTTTCTTTCTTACTAAGGTTCCTTATTTTTCTACTTGGCTTCCTCTTTATTCTCTAGATTTCCTCTAATTATTAATTTTAAAAATGGCTAAAAGATTCCCTCAAGGAATGTTTCCATTCCTTAATTAGGTTAATCATTTTCCTCTAAAGTCCAATGGGAAGGTGACATGTGCCCCTTCCTATCCCTTGGTCCAAGGTCAACAAGTCTCCCTTGGAAATAACTTATCTTACAAACCCTTGTGTGAAAGAAGTAAGTACATCCCTAATTAATGACCCCACTATTATATGGCATAAATGACATATGGACTTGGCCTTTGGATTCATCTACACTTTAAACAATGTCTCAAGCCATCATATAGTCAACAAGGACCTTAAATGCACCTCTAATCACTTTTAGAATACTCATAATCCACTAGCAAAGTTGGTTGAATGTGTCCATCCTAGTTTTTTGTCAATACAACCACTTATGTTACTTAAAATTATGCATTATGAATTAAATACATGTAAAATATACTTCCAAGGTTTATAATAAGAGGTATGAATAGTATCCTTGGGGTTGTATAGCGCTAGGAGGGTTAAGGAAGTCTATAACTTTTGACTAGGTCTACATATGACACAAAGAATGGTTTAAATCATGGCAAGGTCAAGAACACATGCCACCACTTTAACAATGATGTGACCATAACTGACCTAGTCTTAGTTCCCTCATCAGCCTCTCCTATTAAGATGACATAGTTTTAATAGTACTATTAATTTATGTCATGACATCAATAAACACAATATGATGTAGGCTCAACAATATTATTAAATGAACATAAAACATAATAACAAATTTCAATAACATAATAAGTTAAACCAACAATACTAGAATAATTTACAACATATTAAATTCCACCAACATCCTATTAAATTCCAAGAATAAGAACAAAAACAACTCCCAAAAAAACCCAAACATAACCACCAAAAACAAATAAAAAACACCACCACCCATAACCACAACTTTTCACCACCCATGTGTGTCTTCTTCCCAACTGCACTCCCACTTTATCCTTTAATAATGTAACTTTTGGAGCACCCACTTCAAAAATTCCCTACTTCAAAATATTGTAAGGAATGTGTATGTAATAATGTGGATGGGTAGGTTATCTAAAAAATATAAACATGAAGGCATAATTACAAAAGCATAAAAAAGTAAAAATTCCCCTGCAAATAACAGTAAAACATATGAAGGAAACTCACCTTATTTTATTTGAGACCCTCTTTACATCTACAATGTGTGAAATGGAAATGTTGGGAGTTCACTATCATTTTTATTGGGGGGTTAAAGTCATACTGGGGTCCACCTTATACAAGATATAATAATGTCTTTTTTCTAATACCTTGATATCTCCTTACAAGAACTATTAAAAAGTGTCTAATCCCCACTCATTTTTATCCTAATTTTTTTCACACTTTTTTTATAAGATGAGTCATAGGAATGGAAAAAGTAATAAATTAAGATGTATTAATTTTTATAATTTCAAGAAAATAAGAATGATTTTAGGGACAATATATCGATACCAAGATAACAATGGTTGGAGTAGGTGTAGATAGGATGACTAGCGATAGGGTGCCAACCATCTGATAAAGATTTCACTTTGTATTATTGGGAGTGGGGTCCTCTTTATGTTGACACATTATTACACCATTAGATTATTAATATATAATAAATTTATCATTTCAATTATATTTCAATTAAGTTTATAATCTATAATTATGAGCTTAAAATAATTATGTGTTGCAAATCAGTAGCCGATGAAAATAATTTAATCAAGGTTGTGGCAAGTGGAAAAAATTTGGAAATTATTATCCATATTAATTCATCCAAATGTTTAAATTACTAAAAAGGAAGACTTACTTAGTATGCAACACTTTAAACATGTTGTGAGGATGATCAAGAAATAACATGAGCATAAACATAGAATATGAGGTTGCCAAACCTTGAAAACTCTTAAAGTTGGGATTTTTTCCATAGGGATAGGACAAGGTTTTTGGTTTCTATCCACTTCCCAAATTTATATTTAGGTAATTTATCCTCATATACCTACTTAATTACCTCTTTTGCCTCATACTCCTCTTCTTCCTCACTCTCCTCCTCTTCCTCACTCTCCTCCTCTTCCTTGTTTTAGTTGTCCTCCACATCCTCATTCTCTTAATATTCCTCCTCATCCCCCTTATTTTTTTATTCCTCATTGTTGTCTTCCTCATGAACCACAATAAATATATGGAATATCCTCTTACAAGGATGTTGTATGATTTTTTTTGTTGGCAACTACCTTTTCCAAAGCCCATTGATGTGTAAAACATAACCAATCAATACTTTATGACAAACAAAAAGTAAAATATATAAGACTTAAGAAAAATTTCAAACACAAATTAAATCCATAAATCATATTGGAATGGGTTTCAAGGCATTCCTTAAACAAATCTAGATATCCCTCTTGTATCATTCCATTTCTCACCTCAAATGGTATGTTTTTCATTATCTTCTTCTTATTCTAATCAAACTCCAAATTTTATTTTTATTTTTGATAACTTAGTTCCATAAATATATGGGTCCCCTATGTATCAAAATGATCCATTGATAAACATTAAAAATAACTTAACAATGTAATAAACTACTACTATCATACATTGTGTCAAACATAGTTACAACCTACATCTATAAATGTCTTATTATGTTAAATGGACTGGAAAGTATCTACCTATTGATGTATATATATATACTATACAAAGTATATACTATTAATTAAATAAATCCTATATTTATCCTTTTATTTTTAGATACTTCATTGTATTTTCTATAAATATTACCCTTTATAGGGTTCTTAGTCCATGAATATTTATATGATAGGTGTTTAAGACAGCCTTGGTTGATATGAATTTATTTTTTACTTACATTTCCTTACAAGATATAAATGTCATTTTGGTTTTCTCATTGAATCCAAAAGTGAAGGTTTTGTCCAAAACATTCAATTGAAATTCCATATAAGACCATCAAGAGATGACTCATATATTAGATAAGAATACCAAATATATCATACACATGTTTATGAAAATATAGACCTCATCTTTAGACATTGTGTCCAAATAATAATTCATCCAAGGTATACATATATGTGTGTATATATGTGCACATGATTGGAAATGGAGTAATATGAATTTGAAAAACTATTAATATTGGATAGTGAAAAAGCAAAGATAACACACTTTATCATTCCTAAATAAACTTGTATTTAATACATCATCAAGTTCTATTCTAGAATACAATTATCTTCATTATTTCATGTTTATTGTTATTGGTTTTTATTTCAAATATTAAACTTTGGATATGATGTATCTATTCATATAAATATTTTTACTTTATATGGGTGTGTACACACACACACACACATGTGTGTGCACACACACACACACACACACACACACACACACACACACACACACACACACACACACACACACACACACACACACACACACACACACACACACACACACACACACACACACACACACACACACACACACACACACACACACACACACACACACACACACACACACACACACACACACACACACACACACACACACACACACACACACACACGCACGCACGCACACGCACACACACACACACACACGCACACGCACACACACACACGCGCGCACGCGCACACACACACACACACACACACACACACACACACACACACACACACACACACACACACACACACACACACACACACACACACACACACACACACACACACACACACACACACACACACACACACACACACACACACACACACACACAAAATGGAGCCATTGTAAATGTCACATAATTATATGGAATCAAGTAATTTTATACTAATATGCACCATGGAAATAATTTAGATAATAAACATAAATATACATGGAAATGTATTATATATGTGTTTTTTAGTTGTTAGTAAATGGAACTATAGTAAAACTAAATGAAAATTTAACATATTCCTTCACAATTATAACTATCATGTTATAAATTGTAAGTAAACCCCATGTATTTTTTTTGTCCTGTATATATAAATTTGTAAATTGTTATTACTTAATGTAGTATACAAGAAGATGAACCTCTTGATAAAAACTTGTGGAAGAAGTGTAATTAGAAGATGACCATTGTATGCTTGATGCATTTAATATTGTATTTAATTATAGTTATTAGATTGGATAGAGTTAATAACTAAATTTTATTTATAGTTTAATTTAATTAGGATTTTAGTTTAAAGTTTTATGGTTATGAAAACCTTGTTGTATATATTCAACCATAGTAAACCCAAATGCAGTTGTTCATATGCTCGTATTATTCTTCAATTACAACAATAATGATCCCAAAATTTAATTTATAATATTATTATTATTAAATTTCCATATGCCATTCTAATAGAACCTAAAGAAACCCCTACTTTATATTTTCATCAATAGGAAACCAAGATGAACCTAATTGAAATTCAACATATGTATGAATAATCTTCTTTTTTTCAACACAAAGTAATCCAAACATAATCATACATATGTTCATATTATTATTTAGTTGCAACACAAATGAACCCAAATAGAACTGATCATATTTTTCTTCATATGCATTATAACTATTCATATGTTCATATTGTTTTTCACTTGAAACTCTACTAAACTATAATGAATCCCTTGTATAAATGAAAAAATAGAAAATCTAAATAAATCCAAATAAAATTGTTCATATGATCATATTGTTATCCATTTACTATAAATAATAACCCAAATACAACTATTCATATACTTATTTTATATTTCCATATGAAATTGTAATAATCCCTCATGAACCCAATTATAAATGTGCATACTTAAATGTATGTAACTTTTAAAAGCCTAACCATATTTGTTCATAAGTTCATATTATTATTTATTTAAAACTATATTAAACCAAAATTTTCACCCCACTTATCCAAAAAGGTCTCAAGTGTCCCTTGAACTTTGAAAATTGTTATTACTTATTATAAGACATGAGAAGTTTAACCCCTTGCTGAACATTTGTGAAAAAGGTATATCTAAATAATGTGGGAGCTTAGTTATGGTATATAATTATATGTATTTATATTTTAATTTAATTAGGATTTTCATCTTAGTGTTTACACTTATAATATGATTTATTTATAGTTTAATTAATGTTATTTCACAGTTTCATTATTACGTAAATACATACAATTTTATTAGGGTTTTACTTAAATTGTGAATACACTCAATTATATAAGGGTTTATTGTAAAATAACCTATTACAATTTATTTTTATTAATAGACAAAAACATAAATGGCTTGAAATATATTTATAATTTAATTAGGGTTTTGATAAATTTATGTATCTCTGTATTTGTCATATCTGCATAGATAATGACATAATTTAAATTTTTAAGATTAGATTTTAGCATTGTTAAACTATAAAAAATATTAGGTTTTATTTATATCTTCAACTATTTTAATATTTTATTTCATTATTAGACATTATACTGAGAAAATTATTTTATGTTTATTTTTTCTAGGTATTTTATACTTTACTTCTCAGTTAAGCAAGGAAACTAATAACTAAAAAATATTGAGATCTTCAAATCCTATTTCACACACTTATTATATTAACATAATGATAAATGTAGTTGATCATATAATTCTTGAAAAGATTGAATTTATAGTTCACTCTAAACTCCATTTTGTAAAGAATTTTTAAAACTAAACTAAAAACCCAATTGCCATTTTGTAAAGAATTTTTAAAACTAAAATAAAAACCTAAATGAAATAAGAAAGTTTAGTTATGTGAAAATATACAAGTTGAAATCAATTTGACTATATGAGCTTACTGTAATTAGAAATGACATGAAATTGACATGTAGATAATGTTATGCTAAAAATAATAATTCAAAGTTTGTTAGGATAAGTCCATGGGATGTAGATAGGGGCACACTATGGCATTATCTGGATATTTTGGCCATGCCCTTGTTGATTATATTCTTAATTTTTGGATATGGGTTTGTGTGATCACCTAAAAAGGTTGAATATTGAAATTTATGTTCTATGTTGTCACATGAAAGGCCTTCAAAAAATAAAAATCTAGATCCTACACATGCACTAGATGTAAATTAAATAATAAAAGGGGAAATGAAGATGGGTTAGTAAGGATGGATGAGTTGGCCTCAACAACCCCTTATAATTGAGTGCTACCTGAATATCCTAAATTTGGCTAAAGTTGATGTAGTTCTCCCTCCTAGAGTGATTTTTTGATTCATGATGATGTAATTAGAATGACTATATCTATAATATTGATTGAAATGCTTGATAATGGGTACCCTTGACCTGAAATAAAAAATATTTATACTTAGATTATGATTTTTAGAATGTTAAAAAGTTGAAATAGGAAGAATTAGTGTTCTTTTACTCAGTATGCAGTATCATTTATATAGAGATACATCAGGGTTGTAATGACTAGTCTTGATGTGCCTTTATATGAGAATATTTAGAGTAATTTCACTAAAAAAATTTATAAAACATGTGGGAGATACATTATGAAATGTATTGATTCAAAAAAGTGATCATTAGAGTGCAGTAAACAAGATCACACTAGGGGAAAGGCCCTAGTACAAATCCATTTGACTAGTGAGGACTTGTCCTAAAAGACCAGAGATAGTCAGGATAGATCTGATAGAAGCTTGTGGGATGAAAATAGATGAATGAAATTGAAATAAGTATGTGTGTATGATATTTATAGTGCTTATAAGATAGTGAGGTATAACTTATAGATTGTGAGTTAGTTAAATGGAGAATAGACTAAGGGTAAGGATGCCAAGAATAAACATTCTCAAGTACTTAATGATTAATTTTATGTTTTTACACTACACAAATATTCTAAATAGAACATAATCCATTTAATATAATATAAATGTAAACCCTAACCAAGCTCCCACATTCTAATACAATACAATAACATAGTGTATAATTATGTGGGAGTAAGATTAACATTGAATAATGTTTCCACCTTATCATATGTTAATTAAAATGACACCAAATATAAAGTAATAAATGTTAAATTTTTATATGTTGGGAAATTTTCCTTCCAATGAGACATTTGGATCGATCTCATAACTCACAACTTCATTCAAAGACCTAAATAAGTGAATAAAAATAAACACAACCCTAACAATATAAAACTAACCCCCCTCTAGCATTTTTTTAGAGGGCTAAGCATAACCAACATGAAAAAATATACATGGTTGGTACCCGTCCCACCACCCATCTCATCATCAATATATGTTATGTTTATTTCCTTATTCCCCTCAATTAAAATCTTTAACAATTTTTTAAAATGGAGCATTCGACATCCTTGACCCTACTACACCGTATTATTCCCCATTTTATCTATTTTGTTCCCATTAATATCTCCCTCCATTAGCAATAAATTTTTTAATTATGAATATATATATCTAATAAATCCTACCCAAAACATATCCCAAATCATCCACATGTACAACACCTATATGTATTTTGTGTATTTTGGGTCTTGATCATGATTAGAATAAAAATAGTTGTGGTAGATTATTTATCAATAATCAAGAAGGAATATTCGGTAACTTTTGTTCAATAGGGAATAATTTTATGGATGGGTACTTATGATGAGATTATATTAAAGGGAAAATAAAGGATTACATTACACTTATAAAAATTCAAGAGAATGCTAATGAATTTGTGGGCAACAATCCTAGGAAGAGAAGTTCCACATGATTCTCTTTTCATTTTTGTTTCAAAATAATGACATGGATGCCCACATTAAATATGGTTTTATAAGCTTAATCAGTCATTTAAATACCAATTTAGCATTTTAATACCAATTTTTAGGTTGTCTAGTGCCAATTTTTTGAAAATTATTTCAAGGCTTCTAATGTCACATTAAAATTATATATAATGACAATGAGGTTTCTGTGTTTGTTTTGTTTTAAACATAGGTAGAGGTGAAAACAAGAGATGAAAGGGATCTAAATATTCACATGTTTTATGAAATAAAACCTAAATTTCCAATGTATACAAAGAGAGCATTAGATGAGATAGGTTCTAATGTGTAGTAAGTAATCATTAGCTACTTTAATGGATTCACCCTTGATTTTTTTAGTAGAGATAATAATATTATCTACTTATTAGTTAAATTTTATATTCCCATATCAATTTATAATGATTAAATCTTATTTTTTATCCTTTATATTCTACAAAAATTTAGATGAGGGAAGTTGTCTCTAGAGGAGATAAAAAATAATTATTATATATATATATATATTGAAATTAGTCATATGGAAATGTAGAAATGGAAATTTTGATTGATGAGCTATATACTACCACAAAACTAAATTTATAGTCCAATATTATGTGCATGTTGGCTACTTACAACACTTATATTTTATGTAATTCACTTCATGTTTATAATTAACAAAAAAACAATATTTTAGTTTTGGTTACTTTCCTGATGCAACTCTAACAATGTAGAGGAACATTTTATATATTGGCTTGCATTGTGTTGTTGAGTTTTAGACTTTCTAGTGGACTGTCCTTTATATATGTTAAATTCACTTTACATAGTTACAATAAAAATAGATTTTATCAAGATATTATTATATAAGATCATTTTTTCTTATATTTTATTAGCCCCATAGTATTCCTACTATGTTTAAGATAAAATTCATAGGTTATGTCACACATCATTTATGGTACTTTGAATTATATTTAGATGAACCATGTATGGGTAATTATGGACCTACCACCATTGGTTTAATTATCTATAACCCATATAAGTGTTTGGATAAAAATTTAGTTCATTTTAGGGGGAAGGATTAAATAATAATATTTATGAATACAAGGCTCTCATTAAGGTCTTCAACATTCTCTTAATAGGGATACCACCCATATTATTGCCTATGGAGATAGCCAACTTATTTGTAATCATGTAAATGATGTGTAAGAGGTAAGGTATATATTATTAAGAAGGTATTAAAATACAATTTTGGAATTTCTTAAGGGTTTCAGTCTTATGAAGTGAAACGTATTCTGTGTGAAGAGAACAAGGAAGCAAAGTCTCTTACCAACATTGGAATCAATGGTCACCATGTTGATAAAACTATTGTAACACAAAGTGAGATTGTTAAAATTTGTATCACTATATATTATGTGAGGAAATGCATTTTTAAAAATAAGCATGAAGGCATTACATGACTACATTTTATTTTAAATACATTTTAGGATGTGTTTCCAAACCTGTATGCTATTTTATGGGAACTCTACCATGAATTGCCAAAGGAGATGGGATTGCTACAGAGGGTGTTGATAACATGAGTCATTTATTGGTCATGTCTTGTACCTTTTTTATATCTTGATTTCCTCACTAAACTTAATTTTCTCATTAAATGGATATTAATGTGGTTAATTTACTATTATAGTAAACTATTTTCATTTATGTTGATGTATGTACAAACATATAATGATTATTGTATGACTCATCACTTATTGGTTAGTTGTACATAAGTTTCATATGTATATTGATCATGCTTATTTAGTACTATTATGTTTTAGCAGTATTTTATTAGTTATTATTAATATGGGCTAACTAGGGTTCAAATTTGGAAGTTTTTGGGAGATTGCATGGTGACTATGTTTTTTGTGTCAATACAATGAGTTATCGATAATGCTAAGAAATTTTGGTTTTTATGGAAATTAATTCTTGAGATTAAATTATGAAGGGTTTGTCATGAAAGTAGGAGTTTTTAGTGACATGCAGATGGCTGAGGATATGATAAAATATGAAGGGGATTTTTGAAATAGAGCTAAGTCATGGTCGATATAAAGGAATAGAGGAAAAAGAAGAATGTTTGGCATAATCAAAGAGTATAATATTCATCAAAGGAATATTAAAGAGGTAGGGTTTATTCTTTAAATTATCCTACATAGCTATGTTAATGTTATATTGGGTTACTATTGAATATTTATAATGATTAATGTATTGTTTGAATAAATTGTTTATACCATAATAAAAGTAGGGATTCGACCCTATGAAAGGATAAATCTCTCCACATAATTGAATCATTGATTTGAAATGGTTATAACATGAACATAGTTGGTTAGGGTAATGGAAAAGAACATAGTTTTTAGTGGTTATTTGGATATACATGGTTGTGTTGATTATTTTGTCTATATGATAAATGAATACGTGTAAGTTTATTAGTAAATGATTGTTTATAAGTTTATTTAGATAAACATGATTGTGTGTAAGTTATTTGGTAAATGGTTGTGTTTTATGGAAAATGACTATGTTTATTTATTTTATATATTTGATAAATGGTTATATTGTTTATTTAACAAACAAAGTTGAATGGCTTAGCCATAGAGCATTAGTAAACACTTGTAAGGTTCCATTTTGTCTTTGCATATATACAATAGTATAAATGAATAAAGACAAGGGTTTTTATGTTAAACTTACCCTATTTATTGTGTATTAGTAGTGGTAAATTTAGAGACCATAGAACCATATTTATTATTTTGTAGGTTCTATATCTAGTCTTAGTGGTTTTGATATTTTTAATGAACCATTTAAGGCTTGAGTTAAATAGGTTAACATGAATATTTAAACTTAAGGGGTCGAATTCATGTTGAAGAACCAAATTAAAACTTGGTATATTTTTAACATGGCTATGTGTGAACTATTTGAATAGGTCTCAGGGTTATAAATAATAGTGTTAAATAGTTTTCATGGATTCAGTGTACCATATGTTACACTTCAGGGTAGTCGCATTAGGTGTTTTTATGCCTTAATGCATTCTTGTTGGGTCATTTGATTCATAAGGAAAATGAGTGTTGTTTGGTGAATATGTGAATTATATCTGGTTGTAATTAATTTAGTTGTTCATTTAATCTATGTGAAAGTAAACATGTGATTAATGATTTTCATACTTTCATAGGCATAACATTTAGGTATAGAAATTTAATATTATAAGTTGATATTAGTAAGTTTTTACAAGAATATTTTTTTGAAAAATGGAGTATGGAATTGTACCATTTTTTTGGTTATGTAATAGAGTTAACATTTTCTCAAGTTGAGAACTTAGTACAAAGGTTAAACTCAAAATATATAAATGTGTGTGTGTGTGTGTGTGTGTGTGTGTGTGTGTGTGTGTGTATGTAAAGTGACTGAGAGCTTTGTAATCAATATATATATATATATGGACATATAAAGTATATAGGTATATATGGGTTAACCTAGTATGAATATAGATTTTTGTATAATGTGAACAAATGCATTTATATCAAAACTATAATGTATTTCATTGAATTATAATGTGGTTATATCAGTCTTAATTGATTGAAAAAAAGGTAGATGATGTTGAGTGAAAATTAGTTATGTTAATGAAGTTTGTTTAAAAACTTAGAATTTAGTGTGAAATTCCTGATTCTATTTACTTTTATTATTATACATGTAAAAGGTATTTATACATGAACTTGTAGAAACTTGATAATCTGAAATATTGTTTAGTAAGTAAATTACTAGTAATAGAGACTTATTTTGAAATGGATGTTAGGCTATTGTTAGAACTTATAAAAATATAGCAGTGGGTTTTTATGTTGTTATTATAAAACATGTATGATTCCTTTGAATTTATATATTGTGGTATTAGCATGGAGATCTATATGGGAAACTATGGATTATTGTATATGACTTATTTAGTGAATTATAATACTAATGACACTAATAAATTAATTATGAGAGTAAGATTTCATGAGCTTGCTTAGAGTCAATAATACATAGAATAAATGAAATCTGATTTAGTTATGTGTGTAAATATGATTGATCAGAGTGATCTTTAAACTATATGATAAATTTTACCAAAGTAATGTTTATAGTTAAATGTTATCATTTCATTTGTTTGATTTAAATACATGTATGTATAGTATAATGTTAGAACAAAATTATTTATGTTATGTTATATGTAATGGATATCTTATAACATGGGTTCTAGTAACTTCTTGATACCTACACCATTATCATTTTCTCATCTATAAAGGGCGGGGGGGGGGGCATTTACTAATTGGGAGATTGTGTGGGGGATCTATGGTTCATGGTTGGTGTGGAAAATAACTTTGATGATGCTCTTCCTCCCCTCCAATAGTCAACTGATAGAGACTTTTACTCATGATTACATATTATATATTGGCAAGTTAGTTGGTACTCATTTGTTCTATGGAACATCATATAAATGTATATTCACACTATGATGTATAACATTTTATTGTTGTAATATTATTACATTTTTTCATTTGGTATTTGGATTCTCTTATTGTATAATTTATAATATAGACTTTTAGTAGCTAGCTGAGATATTATACTGCTGATTTATAATTTATAATGAGTTGGTTATGTAATTCAACTTATTATTATTAATTGATCATTAACTAAATGAATCAAACCAAATGTATGAATTTTATGCATTTAGTTAAAGATCAAGTATATTAACTATAGTTGAGATTAATCTTGTTTGGATTTGTGAATTAAAATTTAAAAAAATACCTAATTCTAGTTAAACCCCGTGGGGTTTTAACATTGTTGTATCAGAGCTACAAATCAAACTCTATGACTTAATGAGTCCACTAATGTATTATTATCCTCTTTTTAATCAGAAAGGAGAATGGTGCATGGTAGAATTAGAGGTGAGGTTACTTCAAATACTAACCCTTTAATATATCCAAATCATTTTACCACAAAGTAAGCTACAAAGTTGGATCAGATCCTCATATACATGCATGAAACTAGGGACCAAATTCATGGCCTTAGAGTAGGAAGTTCATGGAATTGATGAGGAAATTAACCAAGAAGAATCTAAAGATCATCCACCTCAACAAGAAGCTTAATAAGAGCATAGGCATGAAGAGGTACCATAGGATTTAAGGGCTCATGTAGATGTAGAGCTCATAAGGCACATAAATAAATTTAATCCTATTAAGTTTGATGGAACTATGTTAGGGTATTGTGAGAAAGCCTATTGATAGATATGGAGAAGTAATTTGAGATCCATAATTACTCAGAAGTCACCAAGGTAGTTTGGGGAGAAAATTAGCTTACTAGAGAAGTAATAACATGGTGGGTGTTAGCTATCTAGATTGCACCCTAGCTAAAATGAGGAATGTTCAAGTCTTACTTTCAAACCTATAATAACATGAGAATGGTCTAAGGCTATGGGTTTCCTATATCTAGATCAAACCTCTAGGATAATTTATGTGGCTAGCTCCTCAAATTTATGATTTGGACCTTTATTTCCAAAACCTAAAATTGGTTGGGATGAATAGGGGAAAGAGATTTGCATAAAGTAAAAAATATTCTAAAGGATGGTGATGCACCATGAAGATTGTTTGTCCAATCATACTTGAGCCTCTAAAACACTAGTGAGACAAAAAAAATAATGGGATCTATGACTTCAAGGGCCTACCATGCATCAACATTTTATGTAGAGGTTCATCAAGTGAGCAAAACCTAAGGGAGGTGATGGATAGGCATATTTCAAAACACTAATCTAGTCAATATGTCCACTATTGGCTTTAGTCAAATGAAATCAAATAATAAACATAACCTACATAACTAGATAGTTTACCAGTTAGGTGAGATCAAGACTTGGCAAGGGAGAAGGCTCTACCACTTATACAAATCAAACTAACATGAACACACTATTTTAATATCATGAAATCTTAAAACAATCATCTTATTTATTTCAAGAGGATACAAGGCTCAATTTTGGTAGAGTCTAGTCATGCCCAAGAGAGGGATCCAAAATAATAGCTCAAAGGCTACATTTATATAAAAAAGAGCAAAAGAGAGGGAGTTTTTGGTGCTCAAAAAGGGAATCAAGTGAGTTCAAAACCATTTAAAAATTTATTATAACAACCTCTGTAAATCAAGTTCATTCAAATCCTTTGATTGGTCTAGGTCACTCCATTCCATTGAATCATTACAATATCCTCTGAGTTATGCTCCATGATGGTTGCAATGGTAGGATCAAACTATTTCTAGCTAAGTCTAGGTAAAAATATAGTTACAACACTCAGATCCATCATTTAAAATCATGTCTTGTTGTAAATTACTCCTAACTAGTTATCATGGTGTGCATAGAGGAGAGAGAAGACACTTTCATCTAGTTGATCTTAGGGATGATCTATTAGGGTCCACTTGTTTACCTTCATAGCACCTTTTGAAATATTAGTTCCTTCTACTAGAAATGTCAAAAATGATCAAAGAAGGATCCATTTATGACATAAACCTATGAGCCAAAGGCCCATATTTAGCCACATGGGCAATCCCTTTATGTTATTTACACTTTATTACAATACTTAAGGCATTTTAATGGTGTTTGGTTAAGCTTCCATGGTGATAAGATGATCCTACAAAACCCTATGTTTATGGTAAAAAATAACCACTCAAGATCCGTCAAGAATATTGGGCTCGCCTTTGATCTTGACCTTTATTTTCATTGGTTGTTGATGTTTGATCTAGATCCTTGACTCACTGACCAACTTACTCTATTAATTTTAATCTATATGAATGCCTAAGAACCACCAATCCTCTACCATTTAAATGCATCTTTGACACTTGTCATGAACACATTTGCCCTTGAGATTCACTAACCCTTTGAACTCCACTCACCATTAGATCTAAGAGTACAATCAGATGTAAACCATTAGATCAACTAAGACCCACTATTTAAAATCCAATAGCTAGTTTACGATCTTAAAATTGATGTCTTTTCTCCCATCAAATGATGTTTGTGTGACCATCATTGATAATCATGTGACCATAAAATTTAAGATCAATAGGATTTGTCTTGCTCTATGCTTAAATTTGATGTTCCTTGGAGTTGGGCATTTTGACCCACATATCAAGTTTATGTCTAGATAGACAAGGTTTTGAATTTAGTAAGTAGTCCAGGATCTCAATTTGCTCACAAGGATTTTAAGACACTTTGGGTTCTATTAAAGTGTAAATTACCATTTTCTAAGGATATGAATAGATTTACATAGCCCCCATGGGATGCCAATAATGCTTAGAATGGATTATAAGTACATGGGATCCATCTGGTTCTTCATTGTTCTCTTTGAGACACTTGGGCCTAGTACTAGAAATTTTGATTAGGCACTTTGCTGACATCACCATTACCATGCATGGATGAGTCAGGGAAAATTGGTCATATGGGTTTGCTCACATTTGTGACAAGATTATGTTGAATATGGAGTCCATTTTAACCCTACAGTAAAAATAAAGTTACAAGGACATTTTTAACATGAAATATTTACCTTTTATAATGGTGAGATGAATTTTAACCACTTCCCTTATTTGTGTCACATTTTTGGGAAGTGGGTATGATTTAAAGGTGTTGAGAGAATCAAGGGATTATGTGGTTGAAATCTCCCTTATTTTTTGCCTTATGTTATGGGGATATGGTTATCTCTATAGTTATGGTGAATTTTTCAAGGGATTTTGAAAAGTATAAATAGGGGTGAGGGGTAACACATTATTCATTGCATTTTGCATCTCATTTTGAGCTCTGTAGTTCTCTCTTTGGTTGGTGTGATCAGGTTTGAGGTGTGGCTTAGCATCTCAAGAATTCTGGTGTGAATTTAGGTTGGAGAAAGTTATCTCTATAAGAGATTCTTGTTGAGAGTTTTATTTTACTCTTATCTATAATATTATTGAGAGATTCTTGTTAGACATAGCCCACATTGGGAAACCATGTTATATCAATATTATGTGTGTGTTTGCTTAGATCTGAATTATCTTTCATATGTCTCTACTACTGTGACTCTAAGGAATGAATTCTATGTTATATATTTTATTTCATAATTAATCACTTATTTCTAACAACTAGTATCAGAGCTAGCTTTGGTAGTTTTATTAAAGTAGTGAATTGTAGGGAAATATATTAGCTTGAGTGGGAGCTATGGTAGATAATGGCAGATATAGAGTTGAAAAATTTAATGTCAAGAATTTTAGATTATGGAAGATGTAGATGGAGGATTACTTGTTTTAGAAATATCTTCATCTCCCTTTGATGGAGAAAATAGACCAGTCTTTAGGTATGGATCAAGCAGATTCAAATTTGCTCGATAGGAAAGCATTGGGAGCCATACAGTTATGCCTTGCATCTTTGGTTGCCTTCAATATTTAAAAGGAGATGACCACATTTGGTCTGATGAAGAAATTAGGGGATTCATATGAAAAACCCTCTGCCTCTAATAAAATATTTTTGATGAAAAGTTTATTTAATATAAAAATGTCTAAAAATGGTTTTGTAGCTAATCATTTGAATGATTTTAATATAGTTATGAGTATGCTAACTTTTTTGGGTATTAAATTTGAAGATGAAGTTAATGTTTTATTTATTTTGTGTTCCTTACCTAATAGTTAGGATAGCTTGGTTATGGCTATGAGTAATGTCATCCCTACTAAGGGAAGTTTAAAGTTTGAGGATGGTATAGGTGTGATTCTTAGTGAGGAAATTCAAAGGAAGAGCACCATAGAATCATCTTTAGGGAATAATTTGATGGTGGAGACTAGAGGGAGATAAGGATAGAAGTAAAGGAAACCATGGACAGTCAAAGGGTCAAGAAAGATCTAAATCTAGAGCCAAGATGGTGTGTTGACACTGTGGGAAAATTTGACACACAAAGAAGGAATGTTGGGAACTTTGAGACAAAAAAGACCAAACATGACCTAGGCAATAATTTAGGTGACAAGTCCACCCCAATTGATGATAGAACTTCTAGGAGTCATAACTTTTACATCATAGATCCAATTGACACACTGTTTGAACCATTTGAAAGTTAAGAATGAGGAGAATGTAGTAAGATGGAATTAAGATCTACTCAATGGATTTTGACTACTAAAAACCCAATGAAAGTTCCCCAAATTTTAATTTTAGTAGTGCAGTCTAAAAATAATAAGTTTCTAAAAATAGTAATTCCTTGAATTCTGTATTGTTGTAAATCATAGAAGTCAAACCACTTAATCTCCCTCAAGATTGGTGACCTTCCACATGATCCTCCCACCTTAAAAACATGTATAAATGAAGATATAACCCAAAATGGAAATCAAACATATCTTCTCAGAGATAGGCATATGTTTGGGTCTGCAAATTTTAATAAATAAAACATCTCTTCTTAGAGATAGCATTATTGTTATTATGTTGTTCATATTTATTGAATTATCTTTCAACCAAAGATTTTGAGTTTTGGATCAGTGGTATTAGAGTGGTTTAACTTTAGAGTGTATGATCCTGAGGATGAGATCAGATTATTGTTAACTGTTGATGCAGTGGATTGCACCCAGGGTAGGAGGCCGAGCTCTTGCCTTCCACACACAACAATGGAAACTCCCCTCTCGCCTGTGGGACCAGTGAAGCTAGAGGGGAGAGTCTTTTGGTTAAGGGCTAGCTCCCTTTGATGGATTTGATTTGTTCTAGTAAGTGCTAATGTATATATATATATATATATATATATATAATGGGGGGGATGAAAAGGGAGAAAGATTGAAGGAAAACAAATCTACTCTAAAGAGGTGATGTACCAAAATAAAATGACCTTCTCACACTCACACTTAAAATTAGACAAACACATACATACACTTCCAACTTGGCAGAAGGACCAAGCTGCAAGAAACTCGGTAGGGAGGCTCTAATGGAAAATACAGAAAATAGAGATCACCAAAGGTGCTGTGAGACACACACTTATGTAGTAATTTCTTCTATTTCTGCACTTCAAAATACAACTCTCCTTGTCAGCTGTAGAAATGGTGCCTTGTAGACAATAGGTATGTTGGTGTTGAACCTGTGAAAGCATCAAGAAACAATGACTAAACACAAACTAACACTCAGGACATACTCAAAAATATCTATCCAAGATAGAGGTAAAAAATGCGTTTATTGATTCAAGTGAAATTTTGCCAGGGCTACGCCTTACAAATGTGGAAGTTGATTAAAAAAATGACAAGTCTCCAATATATATATTAAGAAAGAAGGCCTTTTGGCACCCCTTTTACAAGTGGCCCATGGTAGGCACTGTGTCAACTACTGAAATAACTTCCTGACACCTTCCTATGTCACTTGGATCACTCTATCTATTTATTTGTGATGGCCATTCTATTGTCAAGAATTGAATTGATGAGCCATGCTATTTTCCTACTCTACAGTGCATTTTGAAGAAAACCAGTCATGTGGTTGGTCGTTTGCGCCTTCTAATAGTCAATTCGCAGACACTATTTCATTTGCCAAAATAACTTCTTGAATTAGCACTTCCCTTCACCACTTGGACTATCTACTTGCTCCTACACCTGGAACTTTGTCTCTTTCCTATCTTGTCTCTTTCTGGCTCCTTTAGCCCTTGGGGCCATCTTCTAGCGGGTTACTGCATTTCTAGGCCTTTTCCATGGTTGGCACCCCTTTAATTTGAAAGTAAATAGCTATTTCATTGTGTTAAGTTTAACGTTCACGTGGCTATCATCGCTTTGAAAACCAATGGCTAATTCTCTTCCTCAATTTTGATAGCTTTCGAGGCATCATCATCCTCAACAATTTCCTTTAGGCTTTTTGGCTTGTTGAACTAACCCTTTGAACTAATCGCGTTGAACCAAAATGTTGAACCCTTTGCCAATGAACCACCGATTAAACCAAGGCTAAAGAACTTGAAGATTGAACCAAGCACCTGTAGAGTCCATAGAAACTCTTGGACTTGTGCAAAATCAAAAAATGAATTGGCCTTAAATAACAGGGGAAAAAGGTGACTAATTTTTTGCCTTGTTGGGAAAAAATGGTCAACAGATTGGCACCTCCCAGGGGAAGCATGCCTGCCATGCTTAAAAGCCAATTGCCTTAAAAATCCATTGGGCACGGAGTTAGATTGTAACTTTAAAATAGTAACAGCTCTGATAAATTCCAAAATCAATCATGTAGATTCACTCCAAGAGGCAAATAAAATGCACACAAAGCTAAGAAAATTACTTGTGCAAACAACACTTAGGGAAAAAAGGAAAAGAAAACTGAAAGCAACATACTATATACAACTAACCAAGTATTTTTTATTCCCTCCTGGATCAAAGGGAAAACTTCTAACATCCCCTTCCTGGCAAGAAGACTTATGGTGCCAAACAAGTAGCTGAATGAAAAGGAGAGCTGGTGACCTGCTCCTCTTGCCTATCCCCTAATTTGGCTTATACCCAAGTGGAGATTCAAACATGCTTCCAAAATATATGTACTCTATTTATTCTTGGAATATTGCCTCCTATTGGTTCTTTCGACTAGTTTATCTCATCAAGAAATCAATTACTGTCAGCTCATCACTAGAAGCCCCTTGACACGCACCCTTGACTGGCTTGCTCTCTTTTGCCTCATGCTCAGGTTCCATGGTATGACCATGCTCCTTGATGATTTTGAAGAAAGTATCTTCAGATTCATCAACCTCTCAGAGGGATAAATCTAAAATCCCACAGCCTCTTTGCATGCTTGTTTGAACCCCAATGATGCCTTCTCCACTCTTATCCAACTCATAGCCTCCTTGAAGAATAGTGCAACCTGCCTCAATGACTTCAAATGAATCATTCAATACATGAATAAGAGATTTTCCATGCTCTTCCATGTCACCTAAGTTGATCTCCTCCTCATCCATACTCATGAAGTCTCCCTGATCAGTCATGAACTGAGCATACTCCTCTTCACTTGCTTCCTTCAAGACAGGTTCCTCCTCGAGAAGGGGTGAAGTGGAAGGCTAATGGATGAACTCATGTGGAAGAGGAGGTAGTCCTTAAACTAGAATTGAATGATTCTCCTCTTTCTATTTGGTCAGCACTTCACCTATATTAGGCATGGCCTGATAGCTCTCTTGGGGATGTGTAGGTGGGGTGTGTTTAGACATGGAATGTGCTGTTGGGTCTGAACCATCCATCACACACTGGCTGAGGAATCTCTCTTTGGATTCCAACTCTGTAATCCACCTATCCATATCTTCCTAGAAAAGCCTTTCTCAGAAGTCACAATCATCATCAAGAGTAGAAGCAACCCCATCTTCTTCAAGTTTTTGAGAAAAATCTTTCTCTTCTTCCTCCTTTTCAACCCAATATTCCATTGTTTGCTTCCAACTCATGACCTTGGGATTGGAATTTTCCCCTTGTGAACAAGGAGTAACTTTATCCTCTTCAAGGACCTGAGCTAGTTCATGATGTTCCTTATTTTAGCTCAGAATTTGGAGATCATGTTAAAAGACTTGAGGAGGTTGGGGAAGATTTGGGAGGGTCTAATCATGTACAGGAAGATCTATCTGAAAATAGGTGTGCTAAAAAGCTAGGTGCATGGGATTGAGGGTAGGATCGATTAATGCATCAGATGAGTCAGAATGAGAAAGTGACATTTGATAGAAAGGATTTGGCATATAAGGGGCTTTCTTTAGAATAGGAGGGGGAAGACCTTGGGCCAAATTTTCTTGGTTTTCATCCCTCCACTTTACCAACACTTCATCAATATTGAAATCAACTTGTGGATTGGTGGAAGTGGTGTTTTTTGGTGTCAGCTCCTCTATAGGGTCTAAAAGCTCCATCTCTCTTTCTCTAAGCAGTCTCATCTTCTCTTCTAATTCCTCAATCTGCCTGGCCAGACCATCCTCATTTTGTACCTCTTTGAGCTCATGAGAGCCATCACAGAGATGGGGAGTGCATGAAGATTGCCATGAAATACAAGGAGCTTCTTGAGGAAGGGTGGGGGGAACTTGAAAAGGACTAACCTCATCTTGTACCTCACACTCTTGGACAATGTCTTTCACCCCCTTGTTATTCCATGACTCAACCACTTTATTCCAGCTCAAGCAATTCAGATTGGGCATCTCCTTTGGGGTAAATGGGGCCATAATGTGAGAGGGTAGTGCAGATTTAGATTCCACTTCCCTCACTACCAAGATGGACTATTGCATCTGAAGGTTTGCCAATTCAATCTATCTATCAAGATTAGCCTTAAACACAAGGTTTACTATTTCGAAACTCTCCTCAACATAATTGGGGAAAGGACTTTGACAAGTTTGACTTGGCTTATAAGCAGGGGATGTATACGACTGATAAGATGCTTGGGGTAGCGAGTATGCAGGTTGATAGAATTGGTAAGGCTACCTCTCATGAATACTCAAATTCTCTTCCAAAGATGCAATCAAACCACTCACATCCAACATCTCATTTGTAAGGCTGTGCCAATTGGCTCTTTCAATAGGAGTCCATTCCTTCTTAACTTGATTTAGTGCATTTCTCAATTGATGGACAATATGATCAGGAATTTCTCAGCCACATCCCCTTCTGGTGACAAGATCTATTACATATTTGTTGTATCCTAGCAGTGCTCGTTTGAAGGTGGAAATGGGTTGATTAGCAAAGAGACTGGGTTGAGTAGGAGAAGTGACATATTGAGAAGACTAGGCATAAGGATGATATAGCTTATGGTAGGGTTGAGACTGGCCATATTTAACCTAATAAGGGTCAACATAAGGTTGGTAAGGATCATAGCCATGCTGGCCAAGGAAAATAGGGTCCATGGCTCAGAACGATGGGGGTATACATACCAAAATATTGTTTCTTGATGGTACGGTACCAAAATTGCTTAACTAGTTGATTTAACTCGGAGTCACCATTGGTGTTTGATTTAAAAGCCTCCAAAGGCTGGTTGGTCAAAGAATACACCAAAATTTCTTCAACTCTATGGACACAACTTGTCCTAGTTGGTCCCACTGGGCGTGCCAAAAACTGTTGACACAATGGATTGCACCCGGGGCAGGAGGCTGAGCTCTTGCCTTCCACACGCAACAATGGAAACTCCCCTTTCACCTGTGGGATTGGTGAAGCTAGAGGGGAGAGTCTCTAGGTAAGGGCTAGTTCCCTTTGATGCATTTGATTTATTCTAGTAAGTACTAATGTGTGTGTGTGTGTGTGTGTGTGTGTGTGTGTGTGTGTGTGTGTGTGTGTGTGTGTGTGTGTGTGTGTGTGTGTGTGTCTATATATATATATATATATAATGGGGGGGATGAAAAGGGAGAAATATTTTAGGAAAACAAATCTACTCTAAAGAGGTGATGCACCAAAATAAAATGACCTTCTCACACTCACACTTAAAATCAGACAAACACATACATACACTTCCAACTTGGTAGAAGGACCAGGTTGCAAGAAAATCGGCAAGGAGGCTCTAATGGAAAATACAAAAAATAGAGATCACCAAAGGTGATGTGAGATGCACACTTATGTAGTAATTTCTTCTATTTTTGCACTTCCAAATACAACTCTCCTTGTCAGCTACAGAAATGGCACCTTGTAGACAACAGGTATGTTGGTGTCAAACCTATGAAATCATCAAGAAACAATGACTAAACACAAACTAACACTCAGGACATACTCAGAAATATCTATACAAGATAGAGGTAAAAAATGTGTTTATTGATTCAGGTGAAATTTTGCCAGGGCTACGCCTTACAAATGTGGAAGATGATTAGAAAAATGACAAGTCTCCAATATATATATGAAGAAAAGAGGCCTTTTGGCACCCCATTTACAAGTGGCCCATGGTAGGCACTGTGTCAACTACTAAAATAACTTCTTGACACCTTCCTGTGTCACTTGGATCACTCTGTCTATTTTTGCGTGATGACCATTCTGTTGTCAAGAATTGAATTGATGAGCCATGCCATTTTCCTACTTTGCAGTTCATTTTGGAGAAAACCAGTCACACGGTTGGTCGCTCACACCTTCTAATGGTCAATTCATAGACACTATTTCATCAGCCAAAATAACTTCTTGAATTGGCGGTTCCCTTCACCACTTAGACTATCTACTTGGTCCTACACCTGGCACTTTGTCTCTTTCCTATCTTGTCTCTTTCTGGCTCCTTCGGCCCTTGGGGCCATCTTCTAGTGGGTCACTACATTTTTGGGCCTTTTCCATGGTTGGCACCCCTTTAGTTTGAAAGCAAACAGCTATTTCACTGTGTTAAGTTTGACTTTCACGCGGCTGTCATCGCTTTGAAAACCAACAGCTAATTTGCTTCCTTAATTTTGATAGCTTTCAGGGCGTCATCATCTTCAGCAATTTCCTTCAAGATTTTTTGCTTGTTGAACCGACCCTTTGAACTAATTACGTTGAAAAAAAATGTTGAACCCTTTGCCAATGAACCACCAATTGAACCAAGGTTGAAGAACTTGAAGATTGAACCAAGCACCTGTAGAGTCCATAGAAACTCCTGGACTTGTGCAAAATCAAAAAATGAATTGGCCTTAAATAGCAGGGGAAGAAGGTGACCAATTTTTTGTCTTGTTGGGCAAAAATGGTCAACATTAACCATTTTTTGCCCAACAGGCCAAAAATGGGTCCCCCTTCTTTTTTATGCTGTTCTGAGCTAGTACTTTTAATTTTACACGATTCTTGCAATTTCCATGGACTCTGTAGAATTTCTACAAACTCTACAGGTGTAGTCTTTCAACAGATGAAGAACCAGTTCAAAGAGTCCAAAGTTTTACAAAGCTTCTTTAGAATATCATATGAATAAATTCACAAGGAAGGTTGGCACCTTTGAACTGTTGAACCATTAAACCAGTTCAATGCTTCGGTTCAATGCCTTGGTTTAATGCTTCAGTTCAACTGCAAAGTTCATCAGCTCAGTTTAAATGCTTGGTTCAATCAGCAAAGTTCAACGCTTGGTTTAATGGCTTGGTTCAATACTTTGGTTCAATGCCTTTGTTCAACACTTAGGTTCAAAGCCTTGGTTCATTGTGACAAGTTCAAAGGCTTGTTTTAAAGTGGCACAGTTCAAAAAAATGGCGCGCAGTGTTGAACCGTTGAACCATCAAACCATTTTTGGTTCAAGCGGTTAGTTCAATTAGGCAGTTAATAGGAGTGTCCACAAAGCCAAAGGACAAGTACCCTTGTAGAGGGTAGTTCTTGGTTCAAGAGCCTTTTGGAGGGCAGGAAGCACTTTAAAAAGGCCACAAAGAAGTGGCTAAGATCTTTCAAAATTTTGTTAAGGCAAAGTAATGAATTCTTTCAGACTTTTGTCCAAAGGATTTCCTTTGGACAAAAAGTCTGAAGGAATTTGGGGAAATTGTGAGCAAAAGGCCTTAGGAGAGAGAAAAGCCTATAGAAAAAGCCCACAAGGAAAAGGATGAAGTAGAAAATTGAAGGAAAAGGCTTGAAGGAATTTTCAAAAGATGGTGACCTCTTAAAAGCCATCAACTTTAAGAAGATAGAACAACCATTGGTTTTCAAACTGTGATGGGCCCGAGAATGTCAATTTTACACCAGGAAATCTAGAGCATGGAAGGCACCAAGTGGAAACTAAGGAAGGCTTTGACATGCTTTTTTAAGAGCAGTAGAATGTGCCATGTGTCCCCTACAAGGCTTGGCAAAAGTTGACAAGTGTCAGCCTTTGCAGTCTCTCTCTTTTGTCCCATGAGAACTGTGGTGGGCCCCAGATGAATTGCTAAAGAAAGAAGAAGCTGAGACATGTCCTCTTCCACAAGACCTTTAAAGGGTGCCTAAAGCTTCCATGTGTCAAGCAGATGCTGCCACGTGTCCTGCCTATTTTACAGTGGAACATGCCATGTGTCACTCACTAGAATTGGTAGAAAATGTCCAAGGCAAGCAGCGAGAGCCCAAGGAATGTAGTGACCCACCAAAAGATATCCCCTAAGGGCTAAAGGAACTAGGAAGAGACAAGGAAAGGAGGAAGATGAAGTGCAAGAAAAGACAAAGTCCAAGTGGTGAGGAGAGGTGAGTTATTGCTAGATGGTCATCAAACGGTGCAAATAGTGAGCGGCATGGCCTATTTTCTCCATTTGGCATTTATGAGGGGACAAACCACAGTCTATTTATAGGAAAAGAGTAGTATATTTTCAAAAAAGAGGCATGGCCATGTTTTTCACATTAATGTGGAATGCCTAAGTCAAAGCAGGAACTAACAATCAAATAATGCCCTCTTCCCAAGGCTCAGAGTGCACATGGGCCAGCTTGCAAAAAGAGCGCCAAAGTCTTTCCTAAAAATTGCCAAGTTCTCTTCCTCTCTCTATATATTGTAAAGCTTCTCATTTGAGAAAAGATTCATTCTCTTAGCCTTAAGCCAAAACTCTACCCAAAAATATCTCGGGCTTGTAAAGCAGAGCTCTGCCAGATTTTACCTTGAATTAGGACTTAGCATTTTTACCTCTATCTAGACTTGCAATTTAAAGTATATGTCTATTTTATTATTTTGTGTTAAGTCATTGTCTTTCATGATTTTTAGAGATTGATTACATTATGTACAGTGCATTTTGAAGTCTCCTTTCTGCAGGTCTGCCAGAAGTGTTCCTAGGGGAATGTAGGTGCCTATGAATAGGCTGCCATAAGTGTGTCTAAGGATGCCTCTGGTAGTTTCTTCCTCCCTGTACTTCCACAGACCCTTAGCTGACTATTGCAAAAGAACTTCCCACTTCAGATGAAGTGTATGGGTGCTTCTTTTTGGTGAAAAGTGTATATTTGGGCTAGGTGGGTCAACTTTTCTGGTGTATCACCTTTCATTTTTAGGCTTAGGTTCTATTTTCAGCATCTCTCTCCCTTTTCATCCCCCCCTTTTTTAATTTTATTTGTTAGCAATAAGAGAAACCATGACTTAAAAGATACATCAAAGGGAACTATCCCTTATCTAGAGACTCTCCCCTCTAGCTTTGTTAGTCCCACAAGCGAGAGGGGAGTTTCCATTATTGCGTGTGGAAGGGCAGGAACTAGGCGTCCTACACCCAGGTGCAATCCACTGTGTCAACAATTTTTGGATTTGTTGATCATTTTTTGCCCAACAGGCCAAAAATTGGTCCCCCTTCTTTTTTATGTTGTTTTGAGCTAGTACTTTTGATTTTGCATGAGTCTTGAAATTTCTATGGAATCTACAGAATTTCTACGGACTCTACAGGTGTAGTCTTTCAATAGATGAAGAACTAGTTCAAAGATTCCAAAGTTGTACAAAGCTTCTTCAGAATCTCATCTAAAGAAATTCATAAGGAAGCTTGGCACCTTTGAACCATTGAACCATTGAACTAGTTCAATGCCTTGGTTCAATGCTTTAGTTTAGCTGTAAAGTTCATCGGCTCGATTCAAATGCTTGGTTCAATTAGCAAAGTTCAACGCTTGGTTCAATGGCTTGGTTCAATACTTTGGTTCAATGCCTTGGTTCAACACTTAGGTTTAAATCCTTGGTTCATCGTGACAAGTTCAAAGGCTTGTTTTAAAGTGGCACAATTCAAACAAATGGTGCGCAGTGTTGAACCGTTAAACCATTAAATCATTGAACCATTTTTAGTTCAAGTGGTTAGTTCAATCGAGTGGTTCAAAGGAGCATCCACAAAGCCAAAGGTCAAGTGCCCTTACAGAGGGTAGTTCTAGGTTTAAGAGCCTTACGAAGGGTAGGAAGCACTTCAAAGAGGCCACAAAGAAGCGGTTAAGATCTTTTGGAATTTTGTTAAGGCAAAGTCGTGAATTCTTTCAGACTTTTGTCTAAAGGATTTCCTTCAGACGAAAAGCCTGAAGGAATTTGGGGAAATTGTGAGAAAAAGGCCTCAAAAAAGAGAAAATCCCACAAAAAAATCTCGTAGGGACAAGGCCAAAGTAGAAAGTTGAAGGAAAAGGCCCAAAGGAATTTGCCAAAGACGGTGACGTCCTGAAAGCCATCAACTTTAAGAAGATAGAATAGCTGTTGGTTTTTAAATTGTGATGGGCCTGTGAACATAAATTTTACACCAAGAAAGCTAGAGCGTGGAAGGCACCAAGTGGCAACTATGGAAGGCTTTGACATGATTTTTTAGGAGCAAAAGAATGTGCCATGTGTCCCCTGTAAGGCTCGGTGGAAGTCAACAAGTGTCAGCCTCTGTGGTCTCTCTCTTTTGTCCCATGAGAACTATGGTGAGCCCTAGATGAATTTCTAAAGAAAGCAGAAGACAACACATGTCCTCTTTTTTATGACCTTTAAATGGTGCCTAAAACTTTCATGAGTCAATTGGATGCTACCACGTGTCCTACCTATTTTACAGTGGAACGCGCCATGTGTCACTCACTAGAATCAGCAAAAAAAGTCCAAGGCAAGTAGCGAGAGCCCAAGGAATGTAGTGACCTACTAGAAGATAGCCCCTGAGGGCTGAAGGAGCCAAGAAGAGACAAGGCAAGGAGGAAGATAAAGTGTAAGAAAAGACAAAGTAGTCTAAGTGGCAAGGAGAGGTGAGTTATTGCTAGATGGTCATCAAATGGTGCAAACAGTGAGTAACACAGCCTGCTTTCTCCATTTGGCATTTACGAGGGGATAAAACACAATCTATTTGTAGGAGGAGAGCAATCTATTTGCAAAAAAGAGGTGTGGTCATGTTTTTCACATTAATGTGGAATGCCTAAGTCAAAGTAGGAACCGACAATCAAACAACTCCCTCTTCCCAAGGCTCAGAGCGCACATGGGCTAGCTTGCAAAAAGAGTGCCAAAGTCTTTCCCAAAAATCACCAAGTTCTCTTCCTCTCTCTATATTGTAAAGCTTCTTATTTGAGAAAAGATCCATTCTCTTAGCCTTAAGGCAAACTTTGCCCAAAAATCTCTTGGGCTTGTAAGGCAGAGCTCTGCCAGATTTTACCTTGAATCAAGACTTAGCATTTTTACCTCTATCTAGACTTGCACTTTAAAGTATATGTCTATTTTATTCTTTTGTGTTAAGTCATTGTCTTTCATGCTTTTCAAAGATTGATTACAACATGTCTAGTGCATTGTGAAGTCTCTTTTCTGCAGGTCTACCAAAATTGTTCCTAGGGGAATGTAGGTGCCTATGAATAGGCTACCATAAGTGTGTCTGAGGATGCCTCTGGTAGTTTATTCCTCCCTATACTTCCACAGACCCCTAGATAACTATTGCAGAAGAACTTCCCACTTCAGATGAAGTGTATGGGTGCTTCTTTTTGGTGAAAAGTGTATATTTAGGCTAGGTGGGTCAACTTTTTTGGTGTATCACCTTTTCATTTTTATGCTTAGGTTCTATTTTCAGCATCTCTCTCCCTTTTCATCTCCCCCCTTTTTTCATTTTATTTATTAGAGGTAGGAGAAACTAGGGCCTAAAAGATACATCAAAGGGAGCTAGCCCTTATCTAGAGACTCTCCCCTCCAGCTTCACCAGTCCCATAGGTGAGAGGGGAGTTTCCATTGTTACATGTGGAAGGGTGAGAGCTAGGCATCCTGCCCCCAGGTGTAATCCACTGCGTCAACAATTTTTGGCATGCTCGGTGGGACCAACTAGGACAAGTTGTGTCCAAAGAGTTGAAGAATTTTTGGTGTGTTCTTTAACCAGCTAGCCTTTGGAGGCTTTTTTATCGACACCAATGGCGACTCCAAGTTGAATCAACTGGTTAAGCAGTCTAGGTGCCATCAAGAAATCACATTTTTGTATGTATAATTCCTTTACATAGAATCATGGGTCTTGTTTTCCTTCATATTACCTTGACCAAGCTCAAAAGGTTCATGCAATCCCCTCAAGTAGATCTCCTAGTTGCCCTTCAACGATAAAGGAGGTGGCACTAGAGTTTGAGAAGCAGGTAATGGAAATAGATAGACTAGATGAGCAGTATGGTTATCAGTAGGAGCTGATGTACAAAGAGGCATATTTGTTCAGGCAAGCTCAGGACTTGCAATCTATGGAGGAGGAGGTAGCAAAGTGGAGGAATCCATTCATGCAAGGTAGTTAGCCTTGCATGCTCCCTCTTATCCTAAAGAAATCCCCCACTTGTACACCAAATCCTTTCTATTAGATGGCACTTACTCATTCCAGCTCATTTGTTGCATCAATCAACCCTACTCTTGACCCCGTACACCTAGCCTTCAAGCATCAAAGGGAACTAGAACAACCTCCCATGGAGATGAACCTTCTAAGTTATTTAGATTATGAATCTTCCTTTGGGGGAACATTATGAACCATCATATCTCTCTCAAAACTACTCCTACTCAACATGATGATGCTGGTGACCTCCAAGAAAGACTCTTTCAAGATAATCTAGCTAAGCAAATTGAAGATTTAGAGGCTAGGATGAGACTACTCCGTGAAAGAGAGATGGAACTTTTAGACCTTGTGGAGGAGCCCTAAGATCTTGGAGAAAAAAAAGTTACTTCCTATTCACAAGAGCAAAATTCCAATTCCAAGATCCTAGATAGGAAGAAAATAGTAGAATCCTGGGGCAGGAAGGAGGAGAAGAAAGATTTTGCTCAAAACCTTGAAGAAGGTGAGGCTGCTCCTGCTCATGATGATGTTGGTGACCTCTAAGAAAGGCTCTTCTAAGAGGATATGGCTAGGAGAATTGTAGAGTTGGAATCCAGAGAGAGATTCCTCAGCCAATGTGTGATGGATGGCTTAGACCCAATTACACATTCTATGTCTGAACACACCCCATCTACACACCCCTAAGAGAGCTATCAAGCCACACCTGATATTGATGAAGTACTAGCCAAGTGTAAGGAGGAGAATCATTCGATTCTAGCTCAAGGACTGCCTCCTCTTCCACATGGTTTTCCCACTTCATCCCCTCTCAAGAGGAACCTATTTTGTAGGAGGCGAGTGAGGAAGAAAAGATCCAATTTGTAGCTCTTCAGGAGGCTATCATGAGTGACAATGAAGAAGAAATCATCATTGATGTTCCTTGTGAAGACCTCATCAGCAATGGAGAAGACACATGGCATGCATACATGCAGATGTTCTAGCAATACGAGGAGGAACATAAGCATGGTGAGCTCTCTCCCCCTTTGTTTGATGAACTTCCTTGTTGTTTCGATGAGGAGGACTACTATGCCGAGGAGCCTAAGTTGGAGGAGCATCAGGAGAATATCTTTGAACATCTAGAGATCCTGATCTTTAAGGAGGAAAAGGAGAGGTCTGTCTTCCTTGAGGAAAGCATTGAAGAAGAAAGTTTTAAACAGAGAGGTGATGTTCTATGGGATGAGCAATTAGTTTGTGATTCCATTTTAGACATCACCACAGTCACCCTTCTTTAAGAAGGCCAAGAGGAAGCAGAGGATGAGTCTGATAGGGTTTTCAATGAGGTAGAAGGAAACAAGTTAGACCATGATGCATTGTAAAGGGACTATGCAGATCAAAGGGCCTATGGTGATGAACCAGTAGCCACACATTTCTTGGTGAAATGTACCAGCATAAAGGACCAGTATTTAACAAGCTTCCAAAAACAAGCAGAGTATGTATATGTTGGAAGCATGTTTAAATCTGATCCACTTAGAGACAAGCCAACCAAAGTGACAAGCAAGAGGAGTAGGTCACCAACTCTCCATTCCATTCAGCCACTTGTCTGGCACCATAAGTTTCCTTGTGAAGGAGGGGACTTAAGAAGTTTTCCCTTTGATCCAGGAGGGAAGTAAATACACCTGGTTAGTTGTACATATTAGTTTGCTTTTAGTTGTCTTTCCTACTTTCCCTAAGTGCAATTTGCATAAGTAGTGTTTTTTTTAGTCTTGTGTGTGCTTTCCCTTGTGTCTAGGGTAAAAAGCTTCATGTTTTATTCTTGTATCTTTGGGGCTGTTGCTAACCTTTCTTCAAAGCTGCATTCTGACTCTATGCCCAATAGACTACAAGGCAACTGGTCTTTAAGCATAGCAAGCAAGCTTCCCCTGGGAGTCACCAATTTGTTGACCATTTTTTGCCCAATGGGCCAAAAATCAGTCCCCCTTCTTTTTTATGCTATTCTAAGCCAGTACTTTTGATTTTGCACGAGTATTGTAATTTCTATGGACTCTACAAAATTTCTACAGACTCTGTAAGTGTAGTCTTTTGACAGATGAACTAGTTCAAAGAGTCCCAAGTTTTACAAAGCTTCTTCAGACTCTCATCTGAAGAAATTCACAAGGAAGGTTGGCACCTTTGAACCGTTGAACCATTGAACCAATTCAATGCTTTGGTTCAATGCCTTGGTTCAACGCTTTGATTCAACTGCAAAGTTCATCAGCTCAGTTCAAATGATTGGTTTAATTGGCAAAGTTCAACACTTGGTTTAATGGCTTGGTTCAATACTTTGGTTCAATGCCTTGGTTCAACACTTAGGTTCAAAGCCTTGGTTCATCACGACAAGTTCAAAGGCTTGTTTTAAAGCATCACAATTCAAAAAAATGGTGCGCAGTGTTGAACCATTGAATCATCGAACCATTGAACCATTTTTGGTTCAAGCAGTTAGTTTAATTAGGTGGTTCAAAGGAGCATCCACAAAGTTGAAGGACAAGTTCCCTTGCAGAGGGTAGTTCTAGGTTTAAGAGCCTTGTGGAGGGAAGGAAGCACTTCAAAGAGGCCACAAAGAAGCAGCATAGATCTTTAAAAATTTTGTTAAGGCCAAGTTATGAATTCTTTCAGACTTTTGTCTAAAGGATTTCCTTCAGAAAAAAAGTCCGAAGGAATATGGGGAAACCATGAGCAAAAGGCCTCGGGAGAGAGAAAATCCCACAAAAAAATCCCATGGGGAAAAGGCTGAAGTAGAAAGCTGAAGGAAAAGGCCCGAAGGAATTTACCAAGGATGGTGATGTCCTGAAAGCCATTAACTTTAAGAAGATAGAATAGTCATTGGTTTTCAAACTATGCCAGGCCCACGAACATCAATTTTACACTAGGAAAGCCAGAGTGTGAAAGGCACCAAGTGGCAACCATGGAAGGCTTTGACATGCTTTTTTAGGAGCAACGGAACATGTCACGTGTCCCCTGCAAGGCTCAGCAAAAGCTGACAAGTGTCAACCTCTAAGGTCTTTCTCTTTTGTCCTATGAGAACTGTGGTGGGCCCTAGATGAATTACTAAATAAAGTAGAAGTTGACACATGTCCTCTTCCATAGGACCTTCAAAGGGTGCCTAAAGCTTCCATGAGTCAAGTGGATGCTACCATGTGTCCTACCCATTTTATAGTGAAATGTGCCACATGTCACTCATTAGAATCAGTGGAAAATGGCCAAGGCAAGCAGCGAGAGCCTAAGGAATGCAGTGACCCACCAGAAGATAGCCCTCAAGGGCTAAAAGAGCCAAGAAGAGATACGGCAAGGAGGAAGATGAAGTGAAATAAAAGACAAATCAGTCTAAGTGGTGAGGAGAGGTGAGTTATTGCTAGATGGTCATCAAATAATGTAAATAGTGAGCAGCACGGCCTACTTTCTCCATTTGGCATTTATGAGGGGATAAATTGTAGTCTATTTGTAGGAAGAGAGTAGTCTATTTGCAAAAAAGAGGCATGGCCATGTTTTTCACATTAATGTGGAATGCCTAAGTCAAAGCAAGAACTGACAATCAAATGGCTCCCTCTTCCCAAGGCTCAGAGCGCACATGGGCTATCTTGAAAAAAGAGTGCCAATGTCTTTCCTAGAAATTTCCAAGTTATCTTCCTCTCTCTCTATATTTTAAAGCTTCTCATTTGAGAAAAGATCCATTCTCTTAGCCTTAAGGCAAAACTCTACCCAAAAATCTCTCTAGCTTGTAAGGCAGAGCTCTGCCAAATTTTACCTTGAATTAGGACTTAACATTTTTACCTCTATCTAGACTTGCACTTTAAAGTATATGTCTATTTTATTATTTTGTGTTAAGTCATTGTCTTTCATGCTTTTCACAGATCGATTATAGCATGTCCAATGCATTGTGAAGTCTCCTTTCTGCAGGTTTGCCAGAAGTGTTCCTAGGGGAATGTAGCTACCTATGAATAGGCAGCCTTAAGTGTGTCTAAGGATGCCTCTGGTAGTTTCTTCCTCCCTATACTTCCCTAGACCCCTAGCTAACATTTGATCCTTTCAAGGAAATGGTGAATGAATCCCTCCAATAGTAGTAAGCATAGATGCTACAACAATTCTCTCAAATTATCCAACAAATCTTGATGGGAAATTTTGGCTCCTCATCTACACTCCCACATCCTTTTAGTGCCCCAACACCCTTGAAGGTTTAATTGAATTTTGATATCCCTACATTTTAAGGTAAAATCAATGCTGATGCAGTAGAAAATTGGTTGGATCAATTGTCATCTTATTTTTTTGTAAATAAATTCATTGATAAATAGAAGACCACTTTTACTTTTTTGAAAGAATCATTACCTATCAAAACCTTGTGGGAAGTGTACAAAAAGATATTCAAGGTAGATGATATTGGCCTTGAGGAAAAACCTATATGGGATAATTTTATAGAAGCTATAAAGGAAGAATACTACCCCATTGGAGCATATGATGATTTGTATATAGAGTGGCAATAACTTCGCCAAGTTAAGGAATAGTCTGTTCAATATTACACTGACATTTTTCATTCTCTATCTATGAGATTGGGGATCCAAGAAAGTGAGAAACACAAAGTTCTCAAATATCATGATAGACTACAATGGTATATATGGGTAGAAATGGAACTTTTCAATTTGGAAACCCTTAGTGAGGCATACAAGTTCGTAGTGAAGATTGAGTAGAAGCATGAAAGAATGAATATAAAGAGTCAGCCTTAAAAATGGAAAAGTGATAAATAAGGTCAAACATGAGGCCAAAATTGTAAGTAAAAGGAAGGAAAAACTATGAAATGGTGTGATTATCACAAATCTAGAACTCTCTCCAAAGAAGAATGTTGAGCCATCGAATCCCTACTTTTTGAGTCACAATCCTCAACATCTACTACTCTGATTCAGACACAACTTGAAATTGAAGAGGATGAAGAAGAGATTGTATATATTGAGCCTGATGCCATAGTTGCTTAATCATAAACCCATGAGGAGTGGCCAGATGACAAGGAAAGTTTGTTTCATTCTAAGTTATGGGTGAAAAGTAAGCCTCTGCATTTCATTCTTGATAGTGGGAGTTGAAAAAATTTAATCTCTAATAATGTTGTGAAAAGCCTAAATTTGTCCATGAAGCCTCACCCAAAGCCATACAATATTGGATGGTTGAGTCCAGGGAGAAACCTCTATGTCACCCACCAATGTCTTCTCTCATATGTAATAAAACCTTTCCAAGATGAGGTCTTATGTGATGTGGTCAATATAGATGTTTGTGATGTACTCTTTGGTTAGCCATTAATTTATGATTGACATGACATATATGAATCAAGAACTCAAAGGATGACTCTCACTCTTAGAACATGGTGCTACAGGGTACAAAAGGTACCACCTTCTTCATCTGTCTCTTTGATTAGTGACAAGAAATTTATTCTCATAGTGGTCAAGCCATAAGAATCTAAAAGGGATGATATTATAGACATGACTACATAAACAACATAAAAATATAATAAAATAGATACCAAGCTGAAGAAGTTCATGGCCTTCCATCTATAGACTGATGGTCAAATAGAAATGGTGAATAATTGGACCCTGCATAGTTCCATAAAGCATAGTCCATTCCAAGTATGCATCGAGAATCAAATAAAAATACAAATACCACACTTGATAAAAAATCTTGATAAAATGGGGACCATTTCTTCTCAAGGATGGAGGAATGATTTGGGCAACAATTTGGGTGACGGGTCCACCCTAATTGATGATGGAACTTCTAGGAGCCATAACTTTTGTACCGTAGCTCCAATTGACTCACTATTTGAACCGTTAGAAACATAAGATTGAGGAGAATGTAGTAAGATGGCATGGATATCCACTTGATGGATTTTTAGCCTTGAAAACCTAATGGAAGTGCCCTAAATTTCAATTTTAGTAGTGCAGTCTAAAAATAATAAGTTTCCAAAAATAGTAATTCCTTGAATTTTGTATTATTGTAAATCATGGAAGTTGAACCACTTAATCTCCCTCAATATTGGTGAAATTCCACATACTCCTCCCACCTTAAAAACATGTATATATGAATATATAACTTGAAATGGAATTTAGACATATCTGCTCAAAGATAGGCATATGTTTGGGTCTACAAATTTTAATAAATAAAACATCTCTTCTCAGAGATAGCATTATTGTTATTGTGTTATTAATATTTATTGAATTATATTTCAACAAAATATTTTTAGTTTTGGATCAGTGGTATCAGAGTGGTTTGTCTTTAGAGTGTATGATCTCTAGGACGAGGTCTTATTACAGGAAGCTTAGGTGGAAAATAGAACTAGTAGACTATCCACCTATTCACTCCAAATGACTTCAAATGGTGGACAACACTGAGACATCTCATCCTTTCAAGGAAATGGTGAGTGAAGCCTTATAATAGTAGCAATCATATATGCTACAATAATTCACTCAAATTTTCCAACAAATCTCGATGGAAAATTCTAGCTCATCATCTGCACCCCCACATCCTTTCAGTTCCCCAACACCCTTCAAGGTTCAAGTGAATTTTTATATCCCTACATTTGAAGGCAAAATCAATGATGATGTAGTAGAAAATTGGTTGGATCAATTGGCATCTTATTTTTATATAAATAAATTCATCAATAAAGAGAAGATCACTTTTGCTCTTTTAAAAGCATCATTGCCCATCAAAAATTGGTGGGAAGTGTACAAAAAGATTTTTAGTGTAGATGATATTAGACTTGAGGTAGAACCTACCTAGGATGATTTCATAGAAGCTATAAAGGAAGAATACTACCCCATTGGAGCATATGATGATCTGTATATAGAGTGGTAACACCTTTTCCAAGGTAAAGAATACTTTATTGAAGATTACATTGACATTTTTCATTCTCTATCTATGAGATTGGGAATCCAAGAATGTGAGAAACATAAAATTCTCAAATATCATGGCAGACTATAATGGTATATAAGGGGATAAATGTAAATATTCAATTTAGAAACCCTTGGTGAGGTGTACAATTTCATAGTGAAGATTGAGCAGAAGCATGGAATAATGAATACAAAGAGTCAGCCTTCAAAATGGAAAAGTGACAAAGAAGGTCAAACATGAGGCCAAAATTAGAAGCAAAAGGAAGGAAAAACTATGAAATGGTGTAATTATCACAAATCTGGGACTCACTCTAAATAATAATGTCAAGCCATCAATTCCTTACTTTCTAAGTCATAATCCTCAACATCTGTTACTCTACCTCATACACAACTTGTAGTTGAAGAGGATGAAGAAGAGATTATAGATGTTGAGCTCAATTCCATAGTTGCTTCATCAAAAATCCATGAGGAGTGGCTAGATGACAAGGAAAGTTTGTTTCATTCTAAGTTATGGGTGAAAGGTAAGCCTCTGCATTTCATTCTTGATAGTGGGAGTCAAAAAAATTTAATCTCTGATAATGTTGTGAAAAGCCTAAATATGTCTATGAAGCCTCACCCAAAGCCATATAGTATTGGATGATTGAGTCCAAGGTGAAACCTTCATGTCACCCACTAAAGTCTTTTCTCATATGTAATAAAACCTCTCCATGATGAGCTCTTATCTGAAAGAACTTGAAAGATCACTGCCACACTTGATGACAAATATTGGTGAAATGGGGACCATTTATTCTCAAGGAGGTAGGAATGATCTGGGCAATAATTCAGGTGATAATTTAGGTGATGGGTCCACCCCAATTGATGATAAAATTTCTAGGAGCCATAACTTTTGCACCATAGCTCCAATTGACTCACCATTTGAACCATTGAAAAGCTAATAACAAGGATAATGCATTAATATGGCATGGAGATTTGCTTAATGGATTTTTACCTTTGAAAACCTAATGAAAGTGCCCCAAATTTCAATTTTAGTAGTGCAATCTAAAAATAGTAAGTTTCTAAAAATAGTAATTCCTCAAATTTTGTATTATTGTAAATCATGGAAGTCAAATCACTTAATCTCCCTCGAGATTGGTGACCTTCCAAATTCTCCTCCCACCTTAAAAACATGTATAAATGAATATCTAACTTGAAATGGAAATCAAACATCTCTTCTCAGAGATAGGCATATGCTTTTGTCTATAAATTTTAATAAATAAAACATCTCTCCTCAGATAACATTATTGTTATTATGTTGTTCATATTTATTGAGTTATCTTTCAACCAAAGCTTTTGAGTTTTGGATTAGTGGCATCAGAGTGGTTTGTCTTTAGAGTTTATGATCTTGAGGATGAGGTCATATTACAAGAAGCTTGGGTGGAAAATAGAACCAATAGACTATCGACCTATTCACTCTAAATGACTTCAAATGACAAACAACATCGAGACATCCGATCCTTTCAAGGAAATGGTGAATGAATCCCTCCAATAGTAGAAAGAATAGATGATATAATAATTCACTAAAATTTTGTAACAAATCTTGATGGGAAATACTATCTTCTCATCTACACCCCCACATCTTTTTAGTGCCCCAACACCCTTCAAGGTTCAATTGAATTTTGATATCCATACATTTGAAGGAAAAATTAATTATGATGTAGTAGAAAATTGGTTGGATCAATTGTCATATTATTTTTATATAAATAAATTCACCGATAAAGAGAAGATCACTTTTGCTCTTTTGAAAGCATCATTACTTGTCAAAAATTGGTGGAAAGTGTACAAAAGGAGATCTAGTGCAGATGATATTGGCCTTGAGGAAGAACCTACTTGAGATGATTTCATAGAAGCTGTAAAGGAAGAATACTACCCCATTAGAGCATATGATGATCTATATATAGAGTGTAAACAACTTCCCCAAGGTAAGGAACATTTTGTTCAAGATTACATTGACATTTTTCATTCTCATCTGTGAGACTGGGCATCTAAGAAAGTGAGAAACACAAAGTTATCAAATATCATGGTAGACTACAATGCTATATATAGGGAGAAATGGAACTCTTCAATTTGGAAACCCTTGGTGAGGCATATAAGTTCATAGTGAAGATTGAGTAGAAGCATGGAAGAATGAATACAAAGAGTCAGCCTTCAAAATGGAAAATTGACAAAGAAGGTCAAACATGAGGCCAAAATTGGAAGCAAAAGGAAGGAAAATTTGGGAAATGGTGTAATTATCACAAATATAAAACTCACTCCATAAAAGAATGTTGAGCCATCAAGTCCCTACTTTCTGAGTCACAATCCTCAACATCTATTACTCTGCCTCATACATAACCTATAGTTGAAGAGGATGAAGAAGAGATTGTAAATGCTAAGCTCGATGCCATAGTTGCTTCATCATAGACCCATGAGGAGTGGTCAGATGACAAGGAAAGTTTGTTTCATTCTAAGTTATGGGTGAAAGGTAAGCCTCTGCATTTCAATCTTAATAGTGGGAGTCAAAAAAATTTAATCACTTATAATGTTGTGAAAACTTAAATCTATCCATGAAGCCTCACCTAAAGCCATACAGTATTGGATGGTTGAGTCTAGGGAGAAACCTCTGTGTCACCCACCAATGTCTTCTCTCATATGCAATAAAATCTTTCCAAGATGAGATCTTATGTGATGTGGTCAATATAAATGTTTGTGATGTACTCTTTGGTTAGCCATTCATGTATTATCAACATGGTATCTATGAATCAAGAACTCAAAGGATTAATCTCACTCTTGGAAAATAGTGCTACATGGTACCAAAGTTACCACCTTTTACATCTATCTCTCTGATTAGTTCCAAGAAATTTGTTCTCATGGTGGTCAAGCCAAAAGAATCTAAAAGGGTTGATGTTGTAGCCTTGACTACATAAAAAACACAACAATAGAATCAAATAGATACCAATCTAAAGAATTTCATGGCCTTCCATCCATAGACTAATGGTCAGATAGAAATGGTGAACAATTGAGCCTTGCTTAGTTTCATAAAACACTGTCCATTCCAAGTATGCATTAGGAATCAAATAAAAATACAAATGCCACACTTGATGACAAATATTGATGCAATAGGGACCATTTCTTCTCAAGGAGGGAGGAATGATTTGGGCAAATAATTTAGGTGATAATTTGGGTGACGGGTCCACCCCAATTGATGATGGAACTTCCAGGAGCCATAACTTTTGCTTCATAGCTCTAATTGACTCACCATTTAAACTGTTGGAAATCTAAGAATGTGGAGAATGCAATAAGATGGAATATAGATTTGGTCAATGGATTTTAACCCTTGAAAACCCAATTTAAGTGCCCCAAATTTCAATTTTAGTAATGTAGTCTAAAATAGTAAGTTTCTAAAAATTATAATTCCTTGAATTTTGTATTGTTGTAAATCGTGGAAGTCAAACCACTTAATCTCCCTTGAGATTGGTGACCTTCCACATGCTCCTTACACCTTCAAAACATGTATAAATTAAGATGTAACCTAAAATATAAATTAGACATCTCTTCTTAGAGATAGACATATGTTTGGGTCTACAAAATCTAATATATAAAACATCACTTCTTAGAGATAGCATTATTGTTATTGTGTTATTCATATTTATTGAATTATCTTTCAACTAAAGGTTTTGAGTTTTGGATCAATGGTATCAGAGCAGTTTATCTTTAGAGTGTATGATCCCGAGTATGAGGTCAGATTATAGGAAGCTTGGGTGAAAAATAGAAGCAATAGACTATCCACCTGTTCGCTCCAAATGACTTCAAATGGCAGACAACATTGAGACATTTGATACTTTCAAGGAAATGGTGAATGAATCACTCTAATAGCAATAATCATAGATACTATAACAATTTACTTAAATTCTCCAACAAATCTTGATGGGAAATTTTGGCTCCTCATCTGCACCCTCACATCTTTTCAGTGCCCCAACACCCTTCAAGGTTCAAGTGAATTTTGATATCCCTACATTTGAAGGCAAAATCAATGCTGATGTAATATAAAATCATTGGATCAATTTTCATCTTATTTTTATATAAATAAATTCATCAATAAAGAGAAGATCAATTTTTCTCTTTTGAAAGCATCATTGCTTGTCAAAAATTGGTGGAAAGTGTACAAAAAGAGATTTAGTGTAGATGATATTGGCCTTGAGGCAGAAACTACCTAGGATGATTTCATAGAAGCTGTAAAGGAAGAATACTACCCCATTGGAGCATATGATGATCTGTATATAGAGTGGAAACAAATTCACCAAGGTAAGAAACTATCTATTCAAGATTACACTGATATTTTTCATTCTCTATCTATGAGATTGGGCATCCAAGATAGTGAGAAACAAAAAGTTCTTAAATATTGTGGTGGACTATAATGGTATATATGGGGAGAAATGGAACTCTTCAATTTGGAAACCATTAGTGAGGTGTATAAATTCATAGTGAAGATTAAGTAGAAGCATGAAAGAATGAATACAAAGAGTTAGCCTTCAAAATGGAAAAGTGACAAAGAAGGTCAAACACAAGGCCAAAATTGGAAGAAAAAGGAAGGAAAAATTTGGAAATGGTGTGATTATCAAAAATCTAGAAATCACTCCAAAGAAGAATGCCAAACCATCAAGTCCTTGCTTTCTGAGTCACAATCCTCAACATCTACTACTCTACCTCATACACAACCTACAGTTGAAGAGGATGAAGAAGAGATTGTAGATACTAAGCCCAATGCCATAGTTGCTTCATCATAGACCCATGAGGAATAGCCAGATGATAAGGAAAGGTTGTTTCATTCTAAGTTATGGTTGAAAGGTAAGCCTCTGCATTTCATTCTTGATAGTGGTAGTTAAAAAATTTAATCTTTGATAATGTTGTGAAAAGCATAAATCTATCCATGAAGCCTCACCCAAAGCCATACAATTTTGGATGGTTGAGCCTAGGGAGAAACCTCCATGTCACCCACCAATGTCTTCTCTCATATACAATAAAAACTTTCCAAAATGAGGTCTTATGTGATGTGGTCAATCTAGATGTTTGTGATATACTCTTTGGTCAACCATTCATGTATGATTGACATGGCATCTTTGAATCAAGGACTCCAAGGATTAGTCTCACTCTTGAAACATGGTGTTATAGGGTACCAGAGGTACCACCTTCTACATCTATTAGTGCCAAGAAATTTATTCTCATGGTGGTCAAGCCATAAGAATCCAAAAGGATCGATGTTGTAGCCTTGAATACACAAACAACATGACAAATAAAGAAAATAGATACCAAGCTAAAGAAGTTCATCTCTTTCTATCCATAGACTGATGGTTAAATAGAAATGGTGAACAATCAGGCCTTTATAAGTTCCATAAAGCATAGTCCATTCCAAGTATGAGTCAAGAATCAAATAAAAATACAACTACCACACTTGATGACAAATCTTGATGTAATGGGGACCATTGCTTCTCAAGGAGTGAGGAATGATCTGGGCAATAATTTAGGTGATAATTCAGGTGACGGGTCCACCCCAATTGATGACATAACTTTTAGGAGCCATAACTTTTACACTGTAGCTCCAATTAACTCATCATTTGAACTATTGGAAAGCAAAGAATGAGGAGAATGTAGTAAGATGGAATGGATATTTGCTCAATTGATGTTGACCCTAGAAAACCCAATGTAAGTTCCCCAAATTTTAATTTTAGTAGTGCAGTCTAAAAATAGTAAGTTTTTAAAAATAGTAATTCCTCAAATTCTATATTGTTGTAAATTGTGGAAGTCAAACCACTTAATCTCCCTTGATATTGGTGACCTTGCACATGATCCTCCCACCTTCAAAACATGTATAAATGAAGATCTAACTTGAAATGGAAATTAGACATCTCTTCTCAGAGATAGGCATATGTTTGGGTCTACAAATTTTAATAAATAATACATCTCTTCTCAAAGATAGCATTATTTTTATTGTGTTGTTCATATTTATTGAATTATCTTTCAAACAAAGATTTTGAGTTTTGTAAATGCAAAGGAAGAGCACCATGGAATAATCTTCAGGGAATGATTTGATGGTGGAGACTAGAGGGAGACAAATGGATAGAAGTAAAGGAAACCATGGACAGTCAAAGGGTCAGGCAAGATCTAAATATAGAGCAAAGATGGTGTGTTGACACTGTGGGAAAATTTGACACACAAAGAAGGAATGTTGGGAATTTGAGACAAAAAGACCAAAAATGAGGAGACCAATGAGGTAAATATGATAATAGTTACTGTTAGTCAGGATGCTTTAATTATCTCATTGGATAATATTTTTGAATATTGGGTATTATATTTAGGGGCTTCTTTTCATACCACCCCACATAAGCATCATTTTACTGATTATGTTAAAGGAGATTTTGGACATGTTTATCTTGGTGATGATGAACCATGTATTATAGTAGGGAAAGGTTGTGTACAGGTGAATATGCAGGAAACACATGGCTACTAAAGGATGTTAGACATGTTCCACAACTAAGGTAGAATTTAATATCAGTGAGGTAGTTGGATAGTGAGGGCTATTTGGTGTTGTTTATAGTAGACTCTTGGAAAGTTACCAAGGGTGATCTTGTGGTTGTTAGAGGTATGTAATTTGGCACTTTGTATTTGACTAATAGTGTTGATCACTATAATTTGGTTACTATAGATGGAGATGCAACTTTGTGGCACTACAAGCTCAATCATATGAGCCAAAAGGGCATGGAGATCTTGAAAGACAAGTTTCTTAGATTGAAACATGTTGATTTAGGCTTCTATGATGATTGTGTGTATAGGAAGTAGAAGCAAGTTAACTTCCTAAGGGTTATACCTACAAATAATGAGAATAAGTTAGAGTTAGTTCACTCAAATTTATGGAGGCCAGTGTAGGTATATTATATTGGTGGTTCAAATTATTATGTTATATTTATTGATGATGCAACTAATAAATTTTGGGTTTATTGCATTAAAAAGAAATATAATGTGTTTGAAACATTAAAAAGATGGAAATCTTTAGTTGAGAATGAAATAGGTCTCAAGTTGAAATGTCTTAGGTTGAAAAATGGAGGTGAGTATTGTAGCAAAGCATTTGATGATTATTGTTCACAGAATGTAATTCATAGTCAAAGGATAGTTCCATGGACACCACAAGATAATGGAGTGTTAGAGAGGATGAATAGGACAATCATAGAAATTTATAAGAACATGAGGTTGCATGCAGGGTTACCCCTAATGTTTTAGGTAGAAGTAGTTAGCATAGTGGTATATATGATTATAGAGGACCTTCAATGCCTTTAGAGGGAGGTATACTTGAGGAAGCTTGGTCTGGTGATAAAGTTAATTATTATTTTCTTAGGGTATTTGGATGTGAGGCATTAGTTCATGTTCTAGATAGGACCAAGTTAGAAGCTAAGTCTGAGAGTTGCACCTTTATTGGTTATGGTAAGGATGACTTTGGTTTCTGGGTTTGGATTCTTAGAGATAAGAAAATATTTTGATCTAGGGATGTTGTCTTTAAAGAAAAAGTCATGTATAAGGATCAGTTTTAGGAACAGGAACAAAAAGAGTACATAGTTTTGGATGATATTATGAATGGTAAGGTGTCCAAGGAGAAAGTTCAAGAACCTCTTACACAAGAACCCCAAAATCTTGTAGTAAGAAGGTCTTATAGGGTAAGAAAAAATATTGAACATTTTCCCCCATATTTGAGTTATTTGTTAATTATTGATAGTGGAGAAATAGAATGTTTTGAGGAAGTAATGCAGGTGAATGCTAGGGAGAAGTGGGAGCAATCCATAGAAGAGGAACATAGTTCTCTCATGCAGAACTAGACATGGGATTTGGTGAAGCTACCCAAGGGAAAGAGAGCATTGTAGAACAAGTGGGCATATAAAATCAAAGAAGAGGATGCAGGAAGGAAAAGGTATAAGGCCTAGTTGGTGTTCAAGGGGTTTTCATAGAAGAAAGGTATTGATTTTGATGAGATTTTTTCTCTTATTGTTAAGATGACTTCTTTTAGAAATTTGCTTGGTATAGTTACAATAGAGGATTTGCACTTAGAACAGTTAGATGTGAAGACTGTGATCCTTCATGGTGATTTGGTGGGGGAGTTATATATGGAGTAGCCACAGGGTTATGAGGTCGAAGGAAAAGAGAAATTGGTGTGTAGATTAAAGAAGAGCTTGTATGGATTAAAACAAGCTCCATGACAATGGTATAATAAGTTTGATAGTTTTATGTTAGAATAGGGTTACTCCAGGTGTCATTATAACCATTGCATGTATGTCAAGAGATTTGAGGATGGTAATTATATTATCCTATGATTGTATGTAGATGACATGTTGGTTGAAGGAAAGAACGTGAAATAGATTCAAGTACTCAAGAAGCAACTTGGTAATTCCTTTTCTATGAAGTATTTGGGTATAGTGAAGCAAATATTTGGTATGAGGATAACCTAGGGCAAGAAGGAGAGAAACATGATCTTATCATAGGAAGAGTACGTGAAGAAATTTTTTGAGAGGTTTAGTATGCAAGATGTTAAGCCAGTTGGGACTCCTTTGGCAGGCCATTTTAGATTATCAAAGGAGCAGTGTCCCAAGACAAAAGAAGAAAAGCTAAATATTTCCAAGGTACCTTACTCATTATCAGTTGGTATCCTAATGTATTCTATGGTTTGTACTAGGCTAGATATTACCCATGTAGTGGGAGTAGTAATTAGGTACATGAGTAATCTAGGTTCTGAGCACTAACAAGTAGTTAAGTGGATTCTTTGATATTTGAGAGGAACCATGGGTACAACATTGTGCTTTGGTGGATCAGAAACCACTTTACATGGTTATGTGGATTCAGATATGGTTAGGGATGTTGATAGTAAGAGGACTATGATAGGTTATGTATTTACTATCATGGATACAATGGATAGTTATATTTCTTAGATATAGAAGGTTGTGGCTTTATCAACCATAGAGGCTGAGTATGTTATTGCTATAGATGTTAGCAAGGAGATGATTTAGTTATAATAATTACTTAATGGGTTGGAGCATAAGTAGGAAGTTGGGGGATTACATAGTGATATTCAAAGTGTTATACATTTAGCCAAGAACTCTGCTTTCCACTTTAGGATGAAGCACATACAATTGTAGTATCATTTCATCAAGATAGCTTTGGAGGAAAACATGGTGAAGCTAGAGAAGATACATATGAGCTAGAATCCTACATATATGATGACCAAGGTAGTCACATTAGAGAAGTTGAGGTTATGTTCAGCTTTGGTTGGTCTTCATGAGGATCATGGAGTGTTAAATTTTGTTCAAAGGGAAATGAACTCCAAGTGGAATATTTTTGAATATGGAGTCCATTTCAACCCTAAGGTAAAAATAAAGTTATCAAGACATTTTTAACATGAAATATTTACCTTTTATAATGCTAGGACAAATATTAACCACTTCCCTTATCTATGGCATGTTTTTGGGAAGTGGGTATGATTTAAAGGTGTTGAGAGAATTGGGGGATTATGTGGTTAAAACATCCCTTATTTTTTGCCTTATTTTATGGGGATATGATTATCTCTATGGTTATGGTTCATTTTTCAAAGGATTTTGAAAATTATAAATAGGGGTGAGGGGCAAAACATTATTAATTGCTTTTTGCATCTTATTTTGATCTTTGTAATTCTCTCTTTGGTTAGTGTGATTGGGTTTGAGGTTTGGCTTAGCATCTTAAGAATTTTGGTGTGAATTCAAGTTGGAAAAAGTTATCTCTATAAAAGGTTCTTGTTGAGAGTTGTATTTTACTCTTGTTTATAATATTATTGAGAGATTTTTGGTAGATGTAGCCCACATTGGGTGAACCACATTATATTGGTGTTATGTGTGTATTTTTTTAGATCTAAATTTTCTTTCATATGTCTCTGTTGTTGTGATTCTAAGGAGTGAATTATATGTTATATATTTTATTTCATAATTAATCATTTATTCCTAACAATTTATATGTACCAAGTTTTAGGTCCTCCACCAAAGTGCATCAAAAGTTATGGAGATCTAAAGTTGGCTTCTCAGCCATATTCTACATCTTTTCCCATACTTAGCCAATTTATAGGGAGCTCAATTAAAGTCAAGTGGATAGTTTAATGATGCTATATTTTACACATATGGTAGCTTATAGAGGAATTGATCAAATGGGTCTATTCATTTTTGAGCCTAAAACATACATGCCAAGTTTTGGGTCCTCTAAAAAAGAACAAAAGAATATATGTAGGTCCAAAATTGGCTCCTTAGTCACTTTCTGTGTGTTTTTCCATACATAGCCATTTTCAAGAGCTTTTAGTAGAGCCGAGTGAGCATCTTCACAAAGATATATCTCTCATGTGTGATAGTTGTAGGGGAAAGTCATCATGTGAGTTTGTTCATCTTAGTCCATAGTTGTTATGTGTCAAGTTCCAAATCCTTCACCGAAGCATAAATGAAGTTATACATGATCAAAGTTGGCTCCTCAGTCAAATTTTGTCAAATTTCCATACTTAGCCATTTTTGAGCCAGGACATCGTGCAGGATCAAATGGAACATCCAACTTGAGAACTTAATATCTTCACCTAAAAAAATATTAGGACCAATAGATCAAATATGTTTGATCCTTTTAGCTAAAATAACATCTCCTAAAAGTTTGGTGTCTCCATGGTTCTCATACTTCAAGATATAAGACTTCAAAGTTGGTTAAAAGCATAAGAAGTTTGCGTTGATGTCAAAATAAAACTCAGGCAAAAATGTATCTATGATTAAATCTGATGGTCCATGGGATGCCAATTACATTCTGTGAGACATCAAATGATGGTTTGTGGGACATCAACTTTAAGACATATCAAGACAAATCCTATTGAGCTTAAATTTGATGGTCTCATGACCATCAATGATTGTCATTTAAAAAGAGTGAGGACATCAATTTGAAGATCATGAACTAGTTTTTAGCTTTTAAAAAGAAGGTCCTAGTTGATCTAATGGTCCATGTTTGATTGTACTCTTAGATATAACATCGAGTGAAGGTCAAAGGGTTGATGAATCTCAAGGGTAAATGTGTACATGATAAGTGTTAAGGATGTATTTAACTATAATAGGATCGATGGTTCTTGAGCATTCATACTAATTAAAGTTGATGGAGTGAGTTGGTCAGTGAGTCAAGGATCCAGATAAAACATTGATAACTAATGAAAATAAAGGTTGAGAGCAAAGGTGATCCTAGGATTCTCAATGGAGTTTGAGTGGATATTTTCAACCATGAACATAAGGTTTTGTAGGATCATCTTGCCACCATGGAAGCTTGAATAAACACCATTAAAAGGCCTTAAGTGATGTAGTAAAGTGTAAAGAACATAAAGGGACCACCCATGTGGATAACTATGGGCCTCTAGCTCATAGGTTTATGTCATAAAGGGATTCTTCTTTGATTGTGTTCACAATTTCTAGTAGAAGGAGCTAATATTTCAAAGGGTGCCATGAAGGCAAACAAGTGGACCTCAACAGATCATCCCCAGGATCAACTACATGAAAGTGTCCTCTCTCTCCACTATGCACACCAAGATAACTAGTTAGGAGTAGTTTGCAACAAGACATGATTCTAAATGATGGATCCAAGTTTTATAACTGCATTATTACCTAGACCCATCAGAAAATAGCTTGATCCTACCATTGTAGCTACCATGGAGCATCACTAAGAGGATAGTGTAATGGTGAAATGGATTGGAGTGATCTAGATCAATAAAAAGGTTTGAATGAGTTTGATTTATAGAGGTTATTGTAGTATCTTTTTAAATGGTTTTAAACTCTCTTGATTCCTTTTTTGAGTGCTAAAAACTACCTCTTCTACTCTCCTTTTCTATAAATGTATCCTTTGAGATATTATATTGAATCCCTCTCTTGGGTATGATTAGACTCTACCAAGATTGAGCCTTGTAACCTATTTAGATAAATAAGATGATTATTTTCAGATTTTATGATATTAGCCTAGTGTGTTCATGCTAGTTTGGTTTGTATGAGTGGTAGAGCCTTCTCCATTGCTAAGTCTTGATCTCACCTAGCTGGTAGACTATCTGGTTATGCTGGTTATGTTTAGTGTTTGATGTCATTTGACTAAAGCCAATAGTGGGCATGTTGACTAGATTAGTGCCTTGAACTAGGCTTCTCCATCACCTCCCTTAGGTTTTTCTCACTTGATGAACCTCTACATGAAATTTTGATGCATGATAGGCATTTGGAGTCATAGATATCATTATTTGTTTCTATCTCACTAGTGTTTTAGAGGCTCAAGTATGACTGGATATACAATCTTCATGGTGAATCACCACACTTAGAGTAGGTTTCCATTTATACAATTCCTTCTCCCTTTTCACCCTAAATCTATTCAAACATTAGGTGAGAAATATAATGAACAATATAAGGAGATATCCTCATTATAAACCCTAGAGGTTCAACCCCAACATAGATGACTTGTAGCTTGGGGTTACCCTCATGTTAGACTAGGTTTAAAATTAGGAATTAAACATTCCTCCTTTCAGCTAGGGTGCAACCTGAGTCTCTAATAGTGGGAAAATAATAATCTCGAGATGAACCTGACCTTCATGACCACCACATGGGAGCAATTCATGGTTTTCCTTAGATCATGATGGTTTCCCCAATTGTATTTTAACTAAAAGTTAATAGATTTATAAAATATAAAATAGGGATATATTTTAGTGAATGAATACTGGGAGTAGTTCACTAAGCTCTTAAAATATGTTACTTAGTATTAGTCATATGAAAGGTTTCACATTTAAAAGATCATAATGGGATTAAAACTCTAAACAGGATGCAAGGTAGATGTGCATAGGCCATCTAGATGGATTAGTTCTTTAATAAGGCAATAAATTAGGAGATAATGTTGAAGTCTCTTACTTAAGTTAGAGAAAATTTCAATAAGTTTGGAGGTTATAAACCAACTCTTAAAAATAAGAACTGGAAAAGGAATAGAAATTACAAAAACTAGTTCAAGAATTAGAATGCTAAATTCAGTAACTTCTCAGGTAGCAAGAAAATGAATGGTGGGTTCAAGGTTGGTTTCAAGGGAAACCAATAGTCTAAAAGAAAAGGACCACCTAGTGTATATTTTATCTATGGGAGTGATCACTATTCAGGTAATGTACTCAAAGAAAGTTAGAAGGTAAAGATAAGGGTAATTTGTATCAAGAAAATTTTCAATAGAGAATCCATGTAGCTGTTGACAATTGTTAGGTTGATTTTTAAGTCTCACCTATTGAGGTTGCAAGTAATCTTTTTGGTCATCCCATTTCTATTTTGATTGACACTGGAGCTACATAATGTTTTATTTATCCTCAAATTCTAAATTATTTGTCTAGAAAATCTATTATACTGATAAATGTATGGTAAGTGAAATATGGGAATGAGGCCAAGGTCAAAGTTGATAGGTGCTTCATTAAATCTAAGATTAAGTTGTTTGAATTCATATCAATAGTAGATATTTATGTAGCACCAATAGGATCATATGATGTAATCATATGGGTAAGTTGGATTGATAAGCATAAAGCTAAGGTATATTGCTATATCGAGAAGGTAGATTATCAAGACAATTTTGGAAATCAAACATAGATTCAAAGTGAGAAAGGGATTTAAAACTTAGGCATATTTTTCAAACTTAGCTTAAGAAGGCTCATAAGAAAGGATGTCAAACATTTATTGTTAAAATAAATGAGATGGAGGAATCTACAGAATCATCCATTGAGGATTATCTTTTTCTTTTGAAATTTCAAGATGTGTTTATAAGAGGATTTGTTAGCCTTACCACCCAAGAGGAAGTTTTATTTCTTGATAGACATAATATTTGGTTTATAATCATAGTCCAAGGCACCCTATAGGATGATGATTACATAATTAGTTGAGTTATAAGCTCAACTATAAGAGTTGTTAGCTAAGGGATTGATTCGACTATGTATGTCACCATAGGGTGCACCAGTGGTGTTTGTTAAGAATAAGGATGGTACTCTTTGCCTACATAATGAATACATGATGTTGAATAAGGCAAAACTCAAGAACAAGTATTTTTTGCCTCACATTGATGATTTTTTTGATCAAATGCATGGGTAACAATTTTCTATAAGATATATATCTGAGTGGGGTATCACCAGTTGAGAATATGATAATAATATATTACCAAAATAATGTTTATAACTCAGTATGGACACTATGAATTTACAATTCTTCTTTTCAATTTAAAAAATGCTCTAGAAAAAATCATGAATCTCATGAATAGTGTGTTTAGGGATTATCTAGACCATTTTTTTTAGTTTTTTTGGATGATATCCTCATTTATTCTAAAAATGATGAAGAACATCTACAACATTTGGAGTTGGTTTTGAAACATTTGTAGAATCAAAAATTATATGATAAGTTATCCAAGTGTGCATTCTTCCAGAATAAAGTATACTATTCATGGCACATTATCTCTACAAATAAAATTTTAGTTGATTTGACTAAGATAAGATTTATAATAGAGTGGCTAACACCTAAAAATATGCATGAAGTGATAATTTTTAAGGGATTGGTAGGTTATTATAGGAAATTTTCTCCAAATTTCTTGAAAATAACTAACCCAATTACCTCTCTTTAGTGTAATAATCAGAGTTTTATATGGTCAGACAAGTGTAAAAAATCCTTTGAAGAGCTAAAAAGGAAGATTAATTTGGTACCTATGATAAGAGTTCCTAATCCTAATGGTTAGTTCTCAGTGATTACAAATACATCTAGGGTGATCTTAGAAGATTTATTGTATAAGATGGTTCAGTTTTAGCATATGAGTCTAGGAAGCTAAATCTATATGAGGAAAATGATGCACCACATGACCTGGAACTTGATACAATAGTGCATGCCTTGCAAGTTTAGAGGCATTATCTATTGGGTAAGTTGTTTGATCTCAATATTGATAACTTGGGGCTCACATATATCTTCAATGAACCAAACCTAAATTCTCATCAAAGATGATGGCTAGAGTTCTTATTTGACTATGATTTTGATATTAGCTACATCAAGGATAAGAAAAATAGATTTATAGATGCCCTTAGTCATAGAAGGTACATATAAATTTTGATAATATCCAAATTAATTTCTGTGATTAGGTAATTAAATTTTTCCCTAGAGATGAATTAAATGAGCATATTAAGAAATATTTGTTAGAGGATGCTTAAAATCTTAAGTTTAAAGGATTTAAGTTGGAGAATGATGGTCTTTTGATGTACAATGGTAGAATGTATATACCGAATAGAGATAATTTCAGGAGTACAGCTCTAAAATAATTACACAATGACCCTTATTTAGGTCATCTAAGAGTGACTAAGCTCATGGCTAAGCTAAGACCTATTTATTTATAAAAGGTAATTAAAAAGAGTGTAAAAAATTTTGTGTCTCATTGTTTAGAGTGTCAGCATGTGAAGGTTAAACATATGAATTTGGTAGGATTTTTATATCTTCATGATATACCAAAATGGAAGTGGTAGGTAATTAGTATGGAATTTGTCCAAGGTTTATCATTATCATGAAATTAACATGACATGATCATGGTAGTAGTTGACAAACTAACAGAGGTAGCTCACTTCATACTGGGTAATCTAACAGATGATGTACCTATGCTTGCAAAAAAAAATTATGAAAGAGGTGTATCAGTTACATGGGTTTTCGGAGAAGATCATTTTCGATCGAGATATATGAATGACATCTATGTTTTAGATGACTATAAATTAAACTTTGGGTATATAATTTAATTTTAGTACTACATATCATCCAAAACTAGATGGACAAATAGAGAGGGTAAACTAAGTTCTAGAATATCTTCTTCGATGTATTTCATGGATCAACAATAAAAGTGGCATGAGTATCTTCCACTAGTAGAGTTTACTTATAATAACTCTTACCAATTAGCTTTAAAGATGGAACCATTTTAAACTTTGTATAGAAGGAGGTGTCAAACACCAATCAATTGGGATAAGCTTGAAGACAAGGTAGTATTTGGTCCTAAAATTCTTTTGGACATGGAAGAGCAAGTCAAATTAATAAGGCAAAGGTTGGTTGAAGCCAATAATAGACAAAAATTATATGTTAATCTAAAAAGGATAGTAAGATAGTTTTATGTTGGTGATAAAGCATTTCTATGGGTTAAGCACTAGAAGATATCAATTAAGTTTGATAAATTAGTGAAGATTTCACCAAGATATGTTGGACCCTTTAAGGTCTTGGAAGTGATCAATCTTGTAGTGTATAGGCTTGATTTGACACCAACTCTATCTCTCTTGCATAATATTTTCCATGTGTCCTATCTTAAAAATTATGTAGTTGATCCTTCTCATGTATTGGATTGGAATTATTTAAAGTTTTTTCATCCCAGGGTGGTCATAGTATAACCATTTAGAATAACTGAGACTCACAAAATTAATTTGTATAATAGGAAGTTGTCACAGTGCAAGGTTTAGTGGGACTAATATTCTTATGATAATTCTACTTGGGAGGACTATGATGAGATTTATAGGTTGTTTCCACATTTATTTATTTAACATTTACTGATGTTATTTGATTTTATACTATGTACTAGTTAATTTAAAAACTATGGTTTGAAATAAGTGCCATTGGATGATGCCAAATTATAGGAGGGAAGGGTGTTACATATTGATTTTATCACTAAACTTGATTTTCTCATTAAACTGATATTAATATGATTAATTTACTATTTTAATAAACTATTTTCATTTATGTTGATGTATGGATAGACATATAATGATTATTGTATGACTCATTGCTTATTGGTTATTTTTACATAAGTTTCATATGTATAATGATCATGCTTATTCAATACTATTGTGCTTTAGAAACATTTTATTGGTTATTATTGATATGAACTAACTACCATTTACATTTATTGAGATGGATGCCAGAGATAGTCCACTTTCCAAAAAGATATGGAGAGAGAATAGCTTTAGAAAGGGGGAAATAGATTACTATGTTAGGGGTAGAGAGATTCAACAAGGAACCCTACACACACCACATACTATAGTTAAATGTATTATTTATGAATTGTTGGATTATATATTTTCTCTAGTCTCAATTACGTTTAGTTATTTTATGATTGATAATGTTGACTGGTTTTGATCCATGATTAGATGATAATATTAATGTTTTCAATTGTTATCATTCTTATGGTTGTGATGTTTTATATTGTTGCAAAATATTAAAGTTATAATTGTCTTTTAGATGACTTTATTGTGTGGATTATTGACTGCATGACTCCTTACTCTGATGAGTACCTATAAACAATTAACATAAAAGTTTATCATCATAAAAATATAATAATTAGCATGGATATAAATTATAATTTTAATTTTATTAAAAAAAATTGATTTTATAAACATTTAAAAACCTAAGTAATGGGTGAATGTGACTTTTGGGGAATCCATGATGATATGATTTGTAACACACAAAAAGGGGTTAAATTAAACATAAACTTAATATTGTTTAATGTCATTATTTTTATATATTTTGAGTTATTAATTAATTATTATGTCTTTTGACATTTGGTTGTCAACCCTAAAATTTGGGAAAGCTATCATTATGCTTTTTTGAGTCAAGCCATGCAAAGTGGGGGAAACTAGAGTTTATTGTGGAATTTTTGTGGAGATTACATGGTGACTGTGTTGTTTTTGGGTTGAGATGGCAAGTTTTTAGTCATGATAGGAAATTATGGTGAGTCATTATTGAGATTTAGTGATGGAAAAGTGTTCTCCATGAAATTAGGGGTTTCTGGTGGCATGTAGATGAATGATGATATGATAAAATATGAAGGGGATTTTTGAAAGAGATATAAGCCATGGTTAATAGAAATGAATAAAGGAAAAATAAGAATGTTTAACATAGGAAAGGAGTATAATATTTATTAGAGGCATATTAAAGAGGTAGGTTTTGTTCTTTAAATTACCCTATATAGCTATATTAATGTTATATTAGATTGTTGAATGTTTAGAATGATTACTATACTATTTGATTAAATTATTTATACCATAATAAAATTAGGGATTTAAACCTATCAAAAGAGAAATATCTCCACAAAATTTAATAGCTAATTCAAGATGGCTATAACATGAACATAGTTGGCTAGGGTAATGGAAAGGAACACAATTTTTGGTGGTTGTTTGGAAATACATGGCTATGTTACTTATTTTGTATATATAGTAAATGACTGCATGTAAGTTTATTAGTAAATGACTATGTATAAGTTTTTTTAGATAGACACAACTGTTAGTAATTTATTTGGTAAATGGTTGTGTTTGGTTATATGGAACATTTTTTGTTTGGTTATATGGAACATGACTGTGTTTGTTAATTTTGTATTTTTGATAATAATTATGTTATTTATTTAACAAACAATGTTGAATGACTTAGTTGTAGAACATTAGTAAACACCTATAGGGTTTCCATTTCATCTTTGTATATATAACATTATAAATGAATAAGGACAAGGGTTTTATGTTAAACTTACCCAATTTAGTGTGTATCAGCTATGGTAAATCTAGAGACTATAAAACCTTTTTTATTATTTTGTAGGGTCAAATTTCTATTGAATAACTGAATTCAACCTCAATATATTCTTAACATGGCTATGTGTGAACTATTTTAGTAGGCTATATGTTTATAAATAAAAGTGTTAAATTGTTTTCATGGACTTAGTATACCATATGGTACACTTCAAGGTAGTCACATTTGGTGTTTTTATGCCTTAATGCATTCTTGTTGGGTCATTTGATTCATAAGGAAAAGGAGTGTTGTTTGGTGCATATGTGAATTATGTATGGTTGGAATTGATTTGGCTATTCATTTAATTTGTGTGAATGTAATCATATGATTAATGGTTTTAATACTTTCATAGACATAAAATTTAGGTACAACAGTTTAATGTTATAAGTTGAGATGAGTAAGCTTTTAAAAGAATATTTTTTACAAAAATTGGAGTAAAGACTTGTACCCTATTTGTGGTTATATAAAAAATTTAATGTTTTCTTAAGTTGAGAACTTAGTATGAAGGTTAAATTAAAAAAAAGGTGTGTGTGTGTGTGTGTGTGTGTGTGTGTGTGTGTGTGTGTGTGTGTGTGTGTTTATGAGTTACACATAAATATATTATTTATGAATAATTCATAAAGACACACACTCGCACACACACACATACAAACATATATACATATACATACATGTGTGTGTGTGTGTATATATCCATTATAAATTAAGTGGTTGAGAGATTTACAATCCACATGTGTGTGTGTGTGTGTGTGTGTGTGTGTGTGTGTGTGTGTGTGTGGACATATAAAGTATATAGGTGTATATGTGAATAACCTAGTATGAATATAAATGTTTTTATAATGTGAACAAATGCATTTATATGAAAATTGTGATGTATTTAATTGAATTATAATGTGGTTATATCAGTATTAATTGATTGAAAAATAGGTAGATGATGTTGAGTGAAAATTAACTATGTTAATGATTTTTTTAAAAAAACTTGAAATTTAGTGTGAAATTCTTAATTCTGTTCACTTTCATTATAATACATGTAAAGGGTATTTATACATGAGCTTGTATAAAATAGACTATCTTAAATATTGTTTGGTAAGTAAATTACTAGTAATAGAGCCTTATTTTGAAATGGATGTTAGGCTATTATTGGAACTTTAGAAAAATATAACAAGTTTTTATATTATTATTATAAAACATGTGATTAATTCATGTATGATTCCTTTGAATTTATACATTGTGGTATTAGTATGGATATCTATATGGTAAACTGTGAATTATTTTATATGAATTATTTAGTGAATTATGGTATTAATCACACTAAGAAATTAATTATGTGAGAAGTATTTTACACACTTAGAGTCAATAATACACATAATAAATGAAATTTGATTGAGTTGTGTGTGTGAATATGATTGATCTGAGTGATCTTTAAACTATATGAAAACTTTGGCCAAAGTAATTTTTATATTCAAACATTATCATTTCACCTATTTGATTTAAATACATGTATACATGATACCATGTTAGAATAGAATTATTTATGATATGATGTATATGATGGATATCTTATAACACATGGGTTCTAGTTGACTTCTTGATATATGCACCTTTATCATATACTCATCCATAAAGGGAGGGCCATTCCATAGTTGGGTGATTATGCATGGGATCTATAGTATGTGGTTGGTGTGGAAAAACACTTTGATGATGCTCTCCCTCACCTCTAGTAGGCAATTGATAGATAATTTTACTCATGATTACATATTATATATTGGCAAGTTAGTGGATACTCATTTGTTCTATGGAACATTGTATAAATGTATATTCACATATGATGTATACGGGTTCTAGTTGAATTATTGATATATGCACCTTTATCATATACTCATCCATAAAGGGAGGACCATTCCATAGTTGGGTGATTATGCATGGGATCTATGGTATGTGGTTGATGTGGAAAAACACTTTGATGATGCTCTCCCTCACCTCTAGTAGTCAACTGATAGAGACTTTTACTCATGATTACATATTATATATTGGCAAGTTAGTGGATGCTCATTTGTTCTATGAAACATTGTATAAATGTATATTCACATATGATGTATAACATTGTATTATTATAGTATTATTACATCTTATCATTTATTAGTCATCTTCTCTTATTGTGTAATTTATAATGTAAACTTTCAACCACATAGTATGAATATAGATGTTTATATAATGTGAAAAAATGAATTTATATGAAAACCGTGATGTATTTCATTGAATTATAATGTGGTTATATTAATCTTAATTGATTGAAAAATAGGTATATGATGTTGAGTGAAAATTAGTTGTGTTAATGAAGTTTTTTTAAAAACTTGGAATTTAGTGTGAAATTCCTAATTCTGTTTAGTTTCATTATAATGCATGTAAAAGGTATGTATACATGAACTCGTATAAACTTATCTTAAATATTGTTTGGTAAGTAAATTACTAGTAATAGAGCCTTATTTTTAAATGGATATTAGGTTATTATTAGAACTTAGGAAAATATAAAAATAGGTTTTTATATTGTTATTATATAATATGTGATTAATTCTTCTATGATTCCTTTGAATTTATGTACTCTGGTATTAGTATGGAGATCTATATGGTAAACTGTGCATTCTTGTGTATGAATTATTTAGTGAATTATGTTATTAATCACACTAATAAATTAATTACGTGAGAAGGATTTTACATACTTAGAGTCAATAATACATGGAATGAATGAAATCTGACTGAGTTGTGTGTGTGAATATGATTGATTTGAGTGATCTTTAAACTATATGAAAACTTTGGTCAAAGTAATTTTTATAGTTAAAAATTATCATTTCACATGTTTGATTTAAATACATGTATACATGATATCATGTTATAATATAATTATTCATGATATATTGCATATGATAGATATCTTATAACACACATGTTCTAGTTGACTTCTTGATACCTACACCTTTATCATCTGCTCATCCATAAAAGGAGAGTCGTTCCATATTTGGATGATTATGTGTGGGATATATGTTCTATGGTTGGTGTATAATAACACTTTGATGATGCTCTCCCTCACCTCTAGCAGTCAACTGATAAAGACTTTCACTCATGATTACATATTGTATATTGGCAAGTTAGTGGATACTCATTTGTTCTATGGAACATTATATAAATGTATATTCACACTCTGATGTACAACATTATATTGTTATACTATTATTACATTTTATCATTAAAAAGTTGGCTTATCTTATTGTATAATTTATAATGTAAACTTTCAGCAGTTGGCTGAGATATTATAATATAGATTTATTATTTGTAATGAGTTGGTTATGTAATTCAGCTTGTTGTTATTAATTAATTACTTATTAAATGAATTAAACCAAATGTATTAATTTTAGATGAATTTATTTAAAGATAAATTATCTTAACTATAGTTTAGATTGATCTTGTTTAGATTTGTGAAGTAAAATTTTAAAAAAAATTACCTAATTCTGGTTAAACTTAGTGGGGTTTTAACAACCTTATTATTTATAGTGCAATTAAATTACATGGACAAACACATGACACTCTTGTATTACATGTTTTTACTAGCAACACTAATTTTTTAGATCTTTTGGTGTTGACAAATATTTATGTTTAACCCTCATTTGGATTTGGATCCTACTTAGGTAGATAGGGTTAAGGATATATAAATTATAGGACACAAGGCTGATATCATATCTACAATGGGTTAATTAAATGCTAAACTCAAATTTACCATATGATGAATTTATTAAACTGAGATAAGTTATTAATGAAAATTACAACTATGTTAGATATAGAAAATGATATAAAGGTGATATACTTAGCTAGTTCTGATGCTAATGTAGATATAGACTTGGTATAAGATGGAAGTAGGTGGGAAGATAGTAATGGAATAATTGTCAGATTTTAGATTTGGTGTCTTTGACTCTCTAAATAGTTGCATCAGCCATGAATAATTGTATCGATGCTACTATCTAAGTCTGATTCTATTATTTTATATAAAATATATAATTAAATAGGATGTGACCACCTATATGCTTTTGGGTTTGGATTTTCCTTCACTTTGGTACATTTAGATATGGGTCATGGACTATCGCTCTTAGTGAAATGATAAAACCCTAGATTTCCATCTTCAATTTGACCTTGGAAAAAAATGGGTTAATGGTAACATGGTGTCGAGCTAACCTGTATTGATCCCATTGTCAAAGGGCATTGTCTACATAGCCAATACTCTAGAAGAGGGCCTTATACTCAAGTAGTTCTCCCCTATGTGTTAGTTTATGTGTGAATCATACAATGTGTGTAAAGCAAGTAAAATAGTGACCTAGCTTGTACCTTGGAAAATAAGACCTTATGATTTCTCTTTTAATACTTTAGACTTATAGTTAGGATATTTCATTGACTGATATTAGAATAAGGTAGAATAGGAAATATTTTGATAACTTGAGTGCTTCTTGATTGCTCTTTTAGTCTGATTACTAGGTTTTCTTAGGTGAGGAATGAATGAAGGTTGATATTATATTTATACCAATCCTATTAAGAGATAACTCACATTAAAACACTTAGGTTAACCATTGTGATATGTTTTATTTTCAAATTAGATGACTTTAAGGCACTAAACACTTACATCAAGGTAGGATAGTAATGTTGATACTACTATCTATCTTGAACATTAGTGTCCAAGGAGCATGAGAGTAGGCACAAGCTCAAAACTTGTATAGGTGTAAGATAACTACATTTTAAGCATTCTGAGAAATATAAAATGTCTATGTTATCAATATAATATTGGTTAGACTAAGAGATATAGGCCAAAGGGCACAAAGATAGAGAAGATGAAAGTCTTGTATAAGTAAGGCATGAGTATAACTAAGAGGAATAACCAATGTCTAAGTTTTCCAAGTGTGAAAGACTGAGGTGTTACATAATCAAAAAATATCATCTACATTTTCACCCCCTTAATCTAGTAATGAAATTGCTAGTTTAAAGGAAATGAACAAGTCCCTGGGTGTGTATACACACCTAGTCTTTGATTGAGATAAATTTGAGTGCTTTGATGGTGACTAAATTTTAACCAAGAGCATGTTACATTGTAAAATTAATGTATATAATATGTGTTAAAATTACTTGAAATTGATTGAAATTGAAATAACAAGATTTAGAAGTAAACTTGTGTGTCAATGTAACTAACTTGCCTATTGGAAAGTTTTTTTTATAAAATATGCATCATTATAAGGCTATGAAACTAAGATTAGGATAAATATACATAAAATTTTAAATTGTATATATCCAAGGAGATAAATATATAAATAGAGAGGGATATTGGAAGGCACATACCCCCAACTTTGGATCAAAAGTGTGTAACTAATTGGTTATTCAGACTAGCTTAACCATGAAACATAATGATACTTATAACTTGGTAAGGTTGGCTGATAAAATTAGATCCAACCTAAGAACTTGGAAATATTGAGTGATTTAATCACCTCAACCATATCAAAAAGGTGAACCAACTACTGCATTAGATTGGTTTAGTAGAGTCTATATAATTTCGTAGGGTATTAATACATGCAATGGTTTTGGAATATAAGATTGATTTAAGTTTTAAAATATCAGGCACATGTTGTATAACACATTCACATTAGATATGTTTCATGTTGAAACTATGTATAACAATGGTACCATGTATATAATTCTACCACATCTATAAATCTAAATCATATAACTATGTGCTTTGGCTAATTTGGATAATTGTGTAAGTGTGAAGGACATTATTCCAAATCATTCCCTCACTATATATGGAGAAATATGAAACTAATATAAGTACCAATGTGGAGGACATGTTTCCAAAACTTTCCCCCACCATAAACTAGAGATGTTGACTACTGAGTATGCGTGGATAATATCATTCAAAAGCATGCCCCCACTAAATTTGTGAATTGATGTAAGTACCAAAATAAATGAATGTGGAGAAAATTATTTCAAATCATGCCCCCACTGAATCTAAAAACTATCAATGTGTGGAATCCATGTCCATATGACATGCCCCCACTAAATATACAAACTGGTATAAGTACTATAATATTGAATGAATGTGGAGAACATGATTCCAAAGCATACCCCCACTATAATCTGGAAACTATGAATGTGTAGAAGCCATGTCCATTTGACATGCCCCAATTAACTATGATAACTATGCAAGGTGTTGAGAACATGCTTCACAATCATTCCTCTACTAATATTTCCTCCCTTTTAGGTGATGGAAAAATAGTACCTAGAAGTTACCTCATCTCAAAAAGGTAACATTTATAACCATGTAGCATATAGAAGGAAACATGTCTAGGTAAATACATAATTGAAGCATATAGAAACAATATGACCATGTAGGCCTAAGATGGATGATAAATATCATATCAATGTCTAGATAATAAAAATATAAGCTTAACAAGCAAACAATCACACACACATGAGCACTCACAAGTAAGTCAAAAGGTAATGGTCCAAGGTGACCACAAACAAGGGGCATGTTCAAATGCCATAAAATTTGAGTGGGCATGACTTATTCAAGTGTCCAAAAATTAAGTAATGACATATCAAAATGTCCATACAATAAGCAATGAAATATTCAAATATCTAAGAAGGCAAACATATGCACAGGGGCCATATATAATGGAGAATATTCAAATGCTTGAAAAAGTAAGATAATAACAAGGAAAACACTCAATAAAGTGTGTAAAGGAAAAGAATAAGTAATCAACATAAACATTTCATAGTATCCCATGGATAAATTGTGTTAAAAAAATGTCAAGTACATAACGTATCAATTACCATGTGTAAGATATATGGATGGACACAGCATGTGTAGGTACAAAAGTAAGCTCAAACATGATAGTGTAGAGTGATCATCTAATCATATAACATGTGTATATCAAGATCAAATAAGAAAATTCCCCCAATGTCCATATGACATGAGTATAATTAAAGTCCAACATTAAAAAGAGGAGTGTATCATGTATCTATTTATGCCTGTATATGTGTATGTAGGAGTAAATGATATGCTAGACTTTAACATGTAACTAACACATAGACGCTAAGGATCCAATAGAACATGTAGGTGTCAAAAATGTTTTGTATTTTTGAATGTTTTTTTGATTTTTTGGTATTTTTAATGAGAATATTATCCTACGATCTCATCCAAAAGATGATCATAGGTATCTCCCCACTCAAATACTGGTGCCAAAAACTATTGGTACTACCAAGGAACATGTATAGGTGAAATATATGTCACTATAGTATCTATGATACTCGGTGTAGATATAATAAGACTCTAAGGTCATGAAGCACCAATAAAAATAATAGGGGTTAATGGAACCCATCTCTACATACTCTATGGTTTCTTTGGAATAGGAATAATAGGAACATGTTTAGATGCTTTATATATCTAAATATAGTGCATATAAGATGAGGATTACATGTAACTCACTGTCTATCTCTGATGTAAGGGTCTCTCAAGTATTGGTTACTTAGTAAAGGGGATTGCTTATTACTTACCCTTTTATAGTGGATTAGACTTAACAAGCTTGATAATTAATTACCTAGATATGAATTTATCTTATTCAAGAGGATGCTTATATGAAATACTATAAATTGTAATTGATTGATTGGCATGAATGTAATTAACAAACCCATACATTATAAAAGGTAATGCTCTAAGAGTATGTATCCAAAGTCATCCGAATAACATGTCAAAGACACGTGTATAAGGTATAACTAATAAATTAGTAAGCACATGTGTGAGATTGACCTATAGAGGTAGATCAATCTCACCAATAACCTTTTAGGAGGTCCCATTAAATGATATGATTGATCTAGTAGAGGGTTTTAAATCATGATGAGTATAACCCATATGTGTAAGTAATGTCATGGTTCAAACATTTTAACTTACACCATTATCAATCATAAAACTGCATATGGGGTGTTTATCAAGGCATACTTGAATTAATATCAGAGTCATCATCTTTAATTTCACTATAATTGAATGAAATGGTAGGTTTCTAAACTATAGGAGGTACATGTCACATGTAAGTACCAATAAACCCATATAGTTTGTGCCCATAATAAGATGGAGGAGGATGTGCATTATATTATATTTAGACTTTGGATTCCTTCTTATAATGGGTTTTCAAAGGATTTTTAAATATTTTCTAATTATGATATTCACTAGGTTGTGAACTTGATTCCTTTAGAGGATCATCAAATGTAATCTATTAGTCATTGATGGGGTCCTAAATCTTATCCTTTAAAGTAAAATATTTATTCATAAAATTACCAAGGCCTTGGTGATAGTCATAATAAGCATTTTCATCATATCCTTTGGGTATAGGTCTATTTACATCAAATTTTATAGGAGAAGAGAGAGATATAAGATGACACTCTAGCAACTATGAGATTAATGAATTAGGTAACTTAGGTAAACATGTAAACAATCTACTTGGTGTATTAGATAAGACAAGATGATTAGGTTGTTGTGCAACTATGTTAACCATGGTAGTTGTTTCTTTTTTAGGCTTAGGAGGTTTTACTTTATAACTTGGTTTAATTGTAAATTTTGTACTAGATGTAGATGAAATTGGTGTGTTTACTACATACTTGATCTTATTCAATGACATAAACTTCATTTCATGGTCCCGTACAACATGGCATAAGTCATTAAAAAATTAAAACTTCTTGAAAATAATAGACACATGTAAATAAGTAAGAAAAATTTTCTTGAATATGTCTTTCAACTATTTGTTTGCCATTTGATTGGTCATTTTGGCTAGCATTATCTTATATCTCAACACATATTCATTGATAGGTTCATTGGTTCATTGGTTCCTTGTTTTATCTTTGTAATTTGAGCATATTAAACATTTTTGATAATGTTAATATAAAAGTGTGCCAAAAATTGATCGATAAGAGGATTGAATGCTTTCATTAATTGGAGAGGTAAGTCATAAAACCACCTCAAAGCATAGTCCTTGAGGCTCCTTGTAAATACTTTGGTCAAAATTTTATCATTAGAAGCATAATCAAGGCATGTCACATACAAGGTTTGAATATGTTGTTCAAGATCACCCTTGCCATCATAAAATGTGAAATTAGTTGTAATAAATCTAGTTGGAAAAGGGTTCAAAAAGATCTCAAGTGTAAGAGAGTTATGAAACACATCTTGTGAATATATGGCATGTGAAGACTTTGAATCCTTTTTTTCAATTTTTTTAGCCTTGTCTTCCAAGGCCTTTATGAATTGGAGGATTGCTTGAACTACAGACCCATTGGGATTTACATTGGCCAATTAAGTAGTCACCAAATGAGATGAAACCATGTTTTGAGTAGTAATAGGTGTTAAAAATGGGTATTTGAGTTGAAATAATGGATAATTCCATAATAGATGTATCAATAGTAATTTTAATAATAACGTTTGAAACACATAATATGTGCTCCCATTAGATATATTGAGTTGTAGTGTGTTTAAGGAGAGGGATGCATCCACTAAAGTTTTTGAATTTTTGGATTCAAGTATAATTTTTAATATTTATCAAGATATTTAGGGTTATTTTTAATATGCTCACAAAACATTGAAATTACATGCACTTGATCATGGTTTACTTTTTCATTTTCATTCATTTCTAGATTTTCATAATCAGAATCTTCTTCTATGATAACATTAAAAACATTTTTTTCATTGTCAACATAGGTATCATCATGATACAAGGTATGATATCCCTCATTGGTTTGAGAAATCTTGGATGGGTTGAGGGGAAGCTCAATATGTTCAATAGACACACTCCCCAATCTAGGGCTATGCCTAGGTTACATGCAAAATAATACCAATAATAAATTAAAAAGTACAACAATCTAAAAATATAGTTAGTTTAAAACCCTAGGAATAAAAAAAAAATCATTCACATGGATTGGGCTCACCAAATGTTTAACCCTAATTTAGATGTGGATCCTACTTGGTTAGATAGAGATAAGGATATAGAAATGATAGGAAACAAGGGTGAATATCATATCTACAATAGAGCAATTAATGTTCTAAATTCAGATGTACCATATGCTAAATTTATTAAACTAAGATAAGCTATAAATGAGAAGTATAACTATGATAGATATAGAAATGACAAATAAGAGAGAGTAATTAGTTGGTTGTAATGCTAACATGAAGCTAGAACTAGAATAGGTAGAAAGCATGTGAGAAGATAGTTCTGTAATAGTTTTCAAATTCTAAATCTAGTGTCTCTAGCTCTTTGGATAGTTGCATTAGCCCTAGATGATTACGTTGATAATACTATTTGATTATGATGATAGTGTTTTGTAAGGAATATATATTGAAATAGGATATTACCACCTAGATGATTTTGGGTTTAGTTTTTACTTCACTCAGGTGCATTCAAATCTAGGTCATGGACTATTACTCTTGATGAAATGGTAAAACCTTAGATTTTCATATTCAATGTGACCTTGGGGAAATTAGGTTAGTGGGCACACAGTGTCAAGCTAAACTACAATGACCTTGTTGTCAAAGGGAATTGCATACATATCCAATACTCCAAAATAGGGGCTTAGACTCATGTAGCTCTCCCTTTCATGTTGGCTTGTATGTGAATCATGTAATGTGTATAAATCAAGAACAACATTTATCTAGATTATAACTTGGAAAATAATACCTTATGATTACTTATTTAGTACTTTATACCTATAACTAGGTTATTTCTTTGACTGATATAATAATAGGGTAGAATAAGAAAGATTTTAATAACTTGCATGCTTTTTGAATGATATTTTGGTTAAATTTATAGGGGTTCTTAAGTGAGGAATGAATGAGGGTTGATATTGTATTTATACCAATCCTATTAGGAGATAACTTACATTAAATCCCTTAGGTCAACCATTGTGATACATTTCATTTTCAAATTGGATGACTTTAGGGCACTAGACACTTACATCATGGTAGGATAATAATGTTGATGATACTTTCTATCCCAGATGTTAGTGTCCAGGGAGCAAGAGAGAAGGCACAAGATCATAACCTATAGAGGTATAAGATAAATATATTTTAAGCATTCTAGGTAAGATAGAATGTATCTATGTCATCAATATAATACTAGTCAGACTAAGAGATATAGGCCAAAGGGCATAAAGATTTATTAGATACGAGTCTTTTGGAAGTAAGGCATGTGTATAACTAAGAAGAACAACCAATGTTTAAGTTTACCAAATGTACAAGACTGATGTGCTACATAATCACAAAATATCATCTATAATTTGCATGAATTTAATTATTTATTCTCAAAGTTAACATTACCATGTGTATCAATATTTATATCTATCTAATTAAATGCAGAGTATTAATATCACTTTTAAATTATAGTTTTATTTATTTTATGGAATAATTAAAGTTTTTATTTATCTCAAAAAATAAAATAATAATGTGTGTGCATGCTTGCACTCTAAGATATTTTGGATTTTTGTGATGATATTTAATATTTATGTCAATGAAGGATTCTATTAGAAGCTTTGATTAAAAATCATCCTTTTGAAGGTTTTAATAATTAATAATTATAGAATATTTATGGGGTTTTAATGTTAATT